>CM064543.1:21421324-21941324 GCA_032716605.1 Paralithodes platypus | reverse complement strand
TGACACATTCATGATTAAAATGTATTTATTTTGTAGGCAGTATTTATTGATAAATATATTTGTCTTTCAAGCAAAAAATAGTGTAAAATCATCAATGATACCTAGACGAAACTGCATCAATATTCAAGGGGTTAACCAAGATTCACTCCCCTCAGTCACCAAAAGTCACAAGTAACATCTTATATACATATATAATTCGAATTATTCACTATACACTTTCATTGGGTAGATGAAATAATCCATAATTGCCTGCCTATAGCTAGGCATGGCGGGCCAGAGGGAGGGAGCCAAGAATTTAAAGGGCCGGGACCCTGCCTCACAGTCTCGGGGCCGGGAAACTACTGAGTTAACAAAGGCCCGGGCTCCTCAGAGAGAGAAGCTATGGGGTTGCTAGGTACTTCCTTTTGTAACTTACTGATGCCTAACTTACCAGTCCAAATTGCGTCATAATCGCGTCATAAACTTATTTACAGGTGGCATTATGACGCGATTGCATCATACGGCCACTCTTGGGCTACTGTCGATATGACGCAATCGCGTCCTAAAAATGCGAGAGGGTTAAGAGTTTAGATAGTCAAAGAATTTAGGAAATTCAGTGGAGTTAAGCCCGTGTCCCACATTGGCAAACTTAGGCAATAAATCTGCTGCGACTGGTATTCACATGTGTTCGCAAAATAATTCGCTAATCATCGCCAAGTGCGCCCGAGGTACTCCCAAACCTCGCCGCAATTCATATTTAATCGCGCAACAGTCGACCAAATTTTGAACATGTTCAAAATTTGACGGCAAATCGAAAGTTCATCTGAACTTCACACAGCATTCGCAGGCTTTGCATGGCATTTGCAGCGGCATCTCCGTATATGTCGAATTCTCATAAATACAGGGAATGCGTGCGACGGCCAGGGAATGCTGGGCGACTGTTGTGTGACACCCAGGCAAGCATTTGCGAATATCCAGCAATGACGTGACTTTTATTAACGAATTGCTGGCGTTGGTAGCACTTTTTGTGTGCGACATTGGCAAAGTTTTTGAGATGATCCCGCGGCACAGTTGAATGGGGGCGAATGTTGTGCGATGGTCATGCAAGCATTGTTCAAGGCGCTAGCAAACCTGGCAAATGTGTATTTTTTTTCTATGTAGATAAGGGAGACAAAAGGCAGCACTGCCTGTAACGAGTGCCTCCCCCAGTTAAAAAAGTGACAGGGCCAAAATCAAGGAACGTTCGAGTCAAAATGCCTGGACAAAAGGAGTTTGAAGCAATTTAAGTCATAGGATGAGAGGAAGATGGATTCAGGGAGAGAGTTCCAGAGCTCAGCTGTTGAATAGAAGAAGGTCTGAGAATATTGTTTCACTCTTGGACTATAGAGTTGCACAGAGTAGGGATGGGATTGTGTTGCAAGACGGGTGTTACGTACTCTACATAAAGGAGGTGTTATACACTGAGAGAGCTCTGAGGAACATTGATTATTGTAATAGCGGTAGAATAGCGAGAGAGATGCAACATTGCGGCGAAGAGAGAGAGATTGCATAGAGTCGGTGAGTGGACGGGAGCTAATGATACGAAAGGCTTTCCTTTCTACTTTATCTATGAGTGCGGTGTGAGAGGATCCTCCCCACACATGCGAACAATACTCGATACATGGACGCACTGTGCCCTTGTACAGAGCAAGAAGCTGTGCAGGGGTAAAGAACCCCCGGAGGCAGTTGAGCACATCCAGCTTATGGGAAGCTGTTTTAGCAAGGGTGGTAAGTCTTTCCAATTGAGATCAGGAGAGAAAGAGATTCCTAGAATACTGAGAGAAGATGAAGGATTGATTTTTGTATTGTTGAATAATAACGGATATTCCTGTGGGAGTTCTTTACGGGTAGATAATTGGAGAAATTGGGTTTTGGAAGCATTGAAATTAACAAGAGTTTCTCTGCCCCACATAGATATGGTTGATAGGTCAGAATTTAAATGTTTTATGGCATCTTCGCGTGATTTTTTGAGAGCTTGCTTGTTGGGGGGTTCTGGAAAACTAGTTGAATAGTGTAAGATAGAGTCATCAGCATATGAATGGATAGGACTGGAAGTACAGTTGAGAAGATCATTAATGAATACTAGAAAGAGAATTGGAGATAGGACAGAACCCAGAGGAACACCGGAGTTGATAGGTTGAGGAAGTGAACGATGGCCGTCCACAACCGCATCTATAGCTTGTTCTGTATAGCTTGTGTGTGTGTGATTTTGTGTGCTTGTGTTTGTATTACTTGTATGTCAAAATAATAATAATAATAATAATAATTATAATAAAAATAATAATAATTAAAGTAAGAATCCTGCCAGCCAATCAATGCGCTGCATTTAACTATCTCTTTAAACCAGCTGAGTTTGACATTCCTGACGTTTTCCACAACTCTGCCACACCCTCCCGTGCAGCCAATCAGGAGCCTCCGTTGTCGGAGCAAGCAAATAATGAGCCAGCCGCGCACACATCTTCACCTTTCAAATCGCTCTCGCTCCCTCTACAGGCCGTTTCTTCGATTTGCAATAGGTCTATGACATCAATGCAAGCCCTATACTCCCGTAAGCCATTACAAGACCTTTGCAACCATCTCCCTGGGACATATTACGAAGAGATAAGACCAGAGGAGAGGGGAAGAAATGTTCAAACCGCGCGGCTGGAGAAAGCACTACCAGGACGGCTGGCTCAACCAATCACAGCGCAGCAATTCGTGAGGCGGGGCTATAAAGAGGGGGGGGGGGTGGCTGCAGACGTCACTCCCGTCATGGGTCCCACTGGGTTCACTTGCCAGCAACTCACACTCTCTCCCTCACCTGGGCAACAATGGGAACTTGGCTACACATGCTCCAGCCTCCCAGCCCGCCTATCCCGCCCCAATAAAGTCCACCTCTGGCCCAACACAGCTTTCGTCTACTAACCAGATACACCACAAGTATCCTGGTGCTTGTCGTTACATTGCTGGCTTACACACCTATAGCCAAGCAATTCAAGAGGGATGACAGATAGTAGATGGAACTGAAGATTTCCAGAAGAACTATTGGCTGGCTTTGAGGTGGTGAAGATTGTTCCAGAGATACCCATGACTTTTTACAGGTCCATTATGGGCCTGAAATACCATTATTAAAAAGAGAGAAATGTTTGGCAAACCCAGTGGTTCCTACCATTAAAAATTATGTGTTCTTATAGAACAAAATAAAAAGAAATAGATTATACTTATGAATTAAATAAAAGGATGAAGTGTTGAGAGAATATAGCTGTCATTTATAGAGAAGGCTCCATGCCACTTAGCTACCAATAGTATAGGATCTTCTAGGTTAGTAGATAAATGTAAACTATAAAGATAAGGGGAGGATGAAATAAGAGATTAAAAGTTAGAAGTAACTATAGGAGTGACGTGGGGATAAATAATAATTGCAGATAGATTAGATCTAGCTTGAGAAATAGTTAGGACGGACACTAGTCCATATGATGAAATCTACTTTTTGTTATAAAGGAAACATTGTTATTCATAGCATTTAAGAAGAAGAATTACCCGGTATGATAATGAACTTTGTGATCATGATATAAGTAACAAGTCGAGGCGACTATTGTGAGGAGATATTGTACTCCTGAGATAAGTAGTTAGTGAGTTGATAAATATAGTATCAATCAGATTCAACATTGAGGATAATAATGTAATCATGATATAATTATAGGAAATTAAGTGTTGCATATTGATAATATACTGTAGGTGTTAATGAAATATTGATTATAAAGGACCATGTAATGAAATATATTATTTGAGTAAGTGGTATCAGTGTTATTGAGTGTATCTATTTGTCAGATAGAAAGTCGAGTGGAGATATTCCAAACAAAGGGTTATATTAACGCCTTACGAGCGGGCCCGTCAGTAACTTCTACTACCCGCCAAGCGGGTGGTTTTACCCTAAACGACCTTGTTTCTGTGCTCTTTTTCATGCATAAACAAGAACCAGAGCGTAATACAATTATGTATCCCTGAAAGGGCGATAATTGAGCTTTCCAATGACACCAGAACCATCCTTCTACGACCATGCGTTCTCTTGCAACGATCGTGCAAGACGAAGGAAAAATCCCTAAAATACGGTAATTTCCTTACATAATTCCCTGTGTAGCGAGGCAGTGAGTGTGGGTGCGTGTGGAGCTGGGCCCAGTGCTGGCGCGAGAGCCGTGCCGAACGGTCAGAGTCGGCCTACGCTCCTCCCCCCGCTCGTCTCTCTCTCAGAGCCAAATATTGCTCAGAATTGCACACCGCCTGAAGTTGGTCCCCGCCACATAGTCCATGCTTCTCTAGACCGACTTAAGTTCACCCCCGCCAGACAAGGGTTAATGTAGGTGCCTACGGGTACGGATTTATTTGTGTTAAAGATAAGAATATATATAATGTAAGAGTGTAAAGATAGGGAAATAGAGGTTAAATTCATTAAAGCCTTGGTCTTTGGATTAGACATGTTGAGGCCCGGTAAAGTTGATATATTATTTTGGAGACTAGTAATGTGCCTTTGGATCGAAGTCGGAGTGAGTCAATACCTGAATGGCGGGTATCCAAATTGGTGGTAACGGGAACTTGCGAGTTCCAACGTACAATCTATTGTGGGTCGACGATAATATTCAATCTGAGTGTTGAACTCATTTTGGCCCGAACAGAGAATCAATTGCTAGGGGAACATAAAACTATTAGGGAGTTTGTTAAATAAAGGATACGAACTTCTGAACAACTGTCGAGTTATTCTGACCTTAGTAGTATACTGAGAATTAGAAAATAAGTACTACAATAATAATAATAATAAAGTCGAAGTGCCGCTTTCGCATTTTGGCAAGGAAACGGCATGCCCAATTCTGCAAATTTGATTTCTCTCTTCACAATTGACTATTCAAGGCATTATAAAAATATTTTTCAGCATTTTGTTATGTTATTATAACTGAACAATGAATAGGAAAACTGTATACCCCCAGTAGATTGTGCATCAATCTATCAGTTAACTCTCTCCGTCATATTTAGTTCCGTAAGTTAGGGGTATTTCCCCCACAACACTCTTTCTCACACTGAGGGACCGTTAGAAGTCGGAGGAATTTGGGGTTGCCACCAACCGACAGATTATAATCTAACTTACCTAACTTACTGAGCTCAATATGACGCAAATCGCGTCATAAACTTATTATTGAGCTATTTCACTAAGTTCATATGACTCGATCGCATCATATGACACGATCGCGTGATGGAGAGGGTTAACTTATGAACATTATTTGCATAATAATGTAATTGATCTTATGCCTAGATATTTTAAATATTTATCTAGAAGTTGGCTCGTACATGTTTTGAAAAATGAATAATTAATGAAACAAAAATTACCATATTATTGACCTTGAGCATTGATAGAAATTGGATTTAATGCTGCCCTGGCCTTTGATTAACCGTTTTTCCATCAGTTAAGGATAACAACATAAAACAATTTAAATATGACCTTTCCTCTGGCAGTTGAACTTGATCTTATTATTCTTCAAAATAATGTATACCGGTATATATATATATATATATATATATTTCCAATGTGGGATACAGGAGGGGTTGAGGGGGGGCGAATCCCCCATGACTTATTGAAATCATCATCTGTGTTACCAGCAGGGGGTAAATATCGATTATACTCCATACTGAAGAAGTTTGTAAACAGTGAGGATGTCCGAAGGAGCTCTGAGAGTGATAGGACTTTTTTCCACTAATATCGGGTTATATAAATATGATAAAAATTATTCTTCCACAGTGGATTATACATGAGTGCAGTATAAGGATTCCATAGACCTGCATTGTCCCTAATAAATGGTTCCATGTCATCTCAACCAGTAGACCATTTCAACCAGTAGCTCTCAACCAGTGCCAAATCAACCAAGACCAACCAAACCAGTGCCAAAATATAGTACTAACCTAACCTAACCTAACCTAACTGTATTGGTTGATTTGGTACTGGTTGAGAGCTACTGGTTGAAATGGTCTACTGGTTGAGTTGACCGGTCACCCTAATAAATTATTTATAATAAGGCGGCGAGCCTTTTCTAAATAATTATAGTTGTTAACAATATTTACTAGGCTATTTTTAAACAATATTTGAAAAATATATCCCAGACGTCCGACGACGCTACCCCGCAAGCTTTGTATTAGTAGGCTACGCGGTTTCGTTCATTTCCTTTGAGAATCCTTTTTGGTCAATATTAACCCATTGCCTGCAGGAAACGTTCCCGAACGCCATCGCTATTTACAGCAATTTACAGACTTTTAAAGCCTCTTAACCCTTTCACTGCGGGAGATGTTCCCGAACACCATGGCAATTTACCTCAATTTACAGGCTTTAAAAGCCTCTAAGAGCAGGAGCGCGACAGGGCACACGTTCATCTCCCAGCCAAGCGGCCGTGGAAACTGAAGGCTCTGAGTCAGAGTCTCGCGAGATATACAGTGCTGCCAAAGGCAAATGTAGCGAGACATTAGCGAGAATTGCTCATATTAGCGTATGTCTATGTTAGCACTGCAGGTGAACCCCGCAAGCTACGAAGCTCGTTTTGGTGTCATTTTGAAACTATTTTCTTCTAGTTTTTGGCTGAATACATTAAATTTCATTCAGACACTGCCAGCAGCCCCTTCTCTGTATCCTCCTACTTTCTCTATCCTAGTTTCAAAGCCAATGGCGGATGTTGTGCATACGTGCACAACAAACTCACTTGCTCTCGTGTTCCCGATTTCGACTACTCTGAATTCTCAACTTTATGGCTCAAACTATCCTGTCATTCTCATACTAAATATTTCTGTGCTGTCTATCTTTCCCCTAACTCTACCGACTTTCCCAAATTCTTCGACTATCTAAACTCTAAAGTAGAACACATTCTATCTATCTCTCCCTTCTCTGAAATCTCCATCTTAGGAGATTTCAACGTTCACCACTGCCAATGGCTCTCCTCTCACTCTACTGATCCACCTGGTGATCAAGCCTATGTCTTTTCTATCATAAATGACCTAGAGCAGCTGGTCCAGCAACCCACCCGTATCCCGGATGGCTTCGGAGATCGGCCCAACATTCTCGACTTATTTCTGACTTCTAACCCTTCTTCTTAAACTGTCAATCTTTTCTCTCCTTTGGGCTCCTCCAACCATAAACTTATCTCCGTCACCTGTCCTATCTCTTCAGTACGGCCATCCGATCCTCCCAGCCGGTGGCGCTTGTGGCACTTTGGTGCTGCCGACTGGGAGGCTCTCCGGCAGTACTTCTTTGATTTCCCATGGAATGACTTCTGCTTCCGTGGCCGAGGACCCTCGGAGAGTGCTGAACGCATTACCGAGGTAATCCTCTCGGGCATGGAAGCGTACATTCAATTTTCTTTCTCTCAGTCTAATGCAAAAAAATCTTGGTTTACTCACGCTTGTTCTACTGCTGTCCACAACAAGGAGGAAGCATTCAAACGGTACCGACACCTTAAAACTCAAGAATCTCATTCTTCCTATGTTTCTGCCCGGAATCAAGCCAAATCTGTTCTTCGACTTGCCAAGCACTCTTTCATCAATAATAAATGCACTGAACTATCCAACTCTAGCTCTTCCCAAGCTTTCTGGCATCTAGCCAAAAACCTCTCCAACAACTTTTCTTCCTCGTCTTTCCCTCCCCTTTTCCACTCTGATGGCACAACCATCACTTCTTCCTCTGACAAAGCTGAACTCATTGCTCAAACTTTTGCGAGAAACTCTACCTAGGATGAATCCGGTGCTATTCCTCACTCTCCACCCCCCTCTCTCCTACTTATGCCTAATATCCTAATCTCTTCTAAAGATGTACTTTCTACCCTCTCTGGGCTTACTACTAAGAAGGCGTACGGTCCGGACGGTGTTCCTCCTGTTGTACTTAAAAACTGTGCTTCCGTGCTGACCCCCTGCCTAGGCAAACTCTTTCGTCTCTGTCTCTCCTCTAACGTCTTTCCATCTTGCTGGAAGTTTGCTCTCATTCAACCTGTCCCAAAGAAGGGTGACCGCTCTCAACCCTCCAACTATCATCCAATTGCTCTCATCTCTTGTATCTCTAAAGTTTTTAAAACTATTCTTGCTTCCAAATTTCTTAAGCATTTCTCTTCTCATAATCTGCTCTCAGATCGCCAGTATGGCTTCCTTAAGGGTCGCTCTACTGGTGATCTTCTTTCATATCTTACTAACTCTTGGTCATCCAACTTTCGGGACTTCGGTGAGACTTTTTCTGTTGCACTAGACATATCGAAGGCCTTCGATAGAGTCTGGCACAAATCTTTAATTTCCAAACTGCCCTCCTTCGGTTTTTGTCCCTCCATCTGTGCCTTTGTCTCTAACTTCCTTTCCGGCCGTTCCATAGCTGCGGTTGTGGACGGCCATTGCTCAATTTTTCATCCTATCAACTCCGGTGTTCCTCAGGGTTCTGTCCTATCTCCTATTCTCTTTCTAATTTTCATAAATGATCTTCTCAACTGTACATCTAGTCCCATCCATTCATATGCAGACGACTCTACTTTACACCACTCAATTAGTTTTCCAGAACTCCCCAGCCAGCAGTCCCTCAAAAGTAAACGTAATGAAGCCATAAAATGCTTATCTTATGATCTAGCTACTATTTCCAATTGGGGTAGAGAAAACCTTGTTACATTTAATGCTTCCAAAACTCAATTTATCCACCTTACTACCCGTCAGGAACCTCCAGAGGACTATCCCTTATTCTTCAACAATACAAAAAACAACCCTTCATCTTCCGTCAATGTTCTAGGTGTCTCTTTTTCTTCTGCTCTCACTTGGAAAGACCATATTACCAGTCTCGCTAAGGCAGCCTCCCAGAAGCTGGGTGTGCTCAATCGCCTCAAGGGGTTCTTTACCCCTGCTCAGCTACTTGCTCTGTACAGGGGCACAGTGCGTCCTTGTATGGAGTATTGTTCACATGTGTGGGGAGGATCCTCTCACACCGCACTCCTAGATAAAGTAGAAAGGAAAGCTTTTCGTATCATTAACTCTCGTCCACTCACCAATTCTCTGCAATCTCTTTCTCTTCGCCGCAATGTTGCATCTCTCTCACTATTCTATCGCTACTACAATAATCAGTGTTCCTCGGAGCTTTCCCAGTGTATACCACCTCCTCTATGTAGGGTACGTAGTACCCGCCTTGCAACACAATCGCACCCCTACTCTGTGCAACTCTCCAACCCAAGAGTGAAACGCTATTCTCAGACTGTCTTCTATTCAACTGATGAGCTCTGGAACTCTCTCCCAGAATCAGTCTTTCCCTCTTCCTATGACTTAAATTGCTTCAAACTCCGTGTGTCGAGGCATTTTAGCTCAAACGTCCCTTGATTTCGGCCCTGTCACTCTTTGAAATCTGGGGGAGGCACTCGCTGCAGGCAGTTATGCCTTTTGTCTCCCTCATTCACATAGAAAAAAAACAAAAAAAAATCAATCAGGAGTGCCTGAATGAGCCCTAATATGGCGGAAATAGACGGAAATATGCCTGCACCGGTGTTAAAGCCTGTAGAATTGAGTGCGAGGGAGCGGGAGCCCGACAGGCCACATTCCTTCCTCCAGCCAGCCGGCCGCAGCACTGAGGAATCTGAGTCATGCTCTCGCGAGATATACAGCGCTGCCAAGGCAAATGTAGTGCGACATTAGCGATAATTGCTCATTTTAGTGAATGCCTATGGTAGCGCTGCGGGTGAAGCCCGCGAGCTACGAAGCTCGTTTTGGTGTCATTTTGAAGCTATTTTCTTCTAGTTTTTGGCTGAATACCGGTACATATAATTTCATTCAGACACTGGCATAATCATTCAGGAGTGCCTGAATGAGCCCTAATATGGCGGAAATATTGCCGCAGCGAAAGTGTTAAGGAAACGGACCACAGCTATTTTATTTTTGATTATTTATTTTATCTTTTTTATTTGGTATTTTTCTAGGTTTATAATCTTTCTATAATAATGATTATTACTGGAAATTAGTGTTGTTTTAGTCTTGTGTTATTTAAGAAGCCCTACTACTGATGTGCGGACAGCAGCTGCTGCAGGGGTATGGTGGTGGCAACTCTCAGGTTAGTTTAGGTTGTCAGGTTAGGTTAATGCTTCCATTGATAATGCGACTTGGCTAGGCTGCACTTGCAGCGGAATGTAAACAAACCCACCTCCAATTTTGGGAGGCTTTAACTTGAAATAACTAAATATATTAGAGGTGTGGGTCTATACAAGAAGGCTTCTTCATACTCCCCCACTAATTACAATTAGGTAAGCACCCGCTTCCTCCTCCGACGACAATAGTGTTACTAACCTTACCTGACAACCATAACTAACAAAAGGGCTGCTGCCCCCAGACCCCCGTTGCTCCTAAAGATGATGTAAAAGACGTCAAATAACTAAATATTACTGCGGGAGAGTGACAAACAAACCCAAAATCGCACATCGTAAGAAAATGGGTCAACAGAAAACGGTGAGGTGTGAGGTTAAACTACTCGTCGGCGATAGCGTCGATAGACGTCTTCAAATATTGTTTAAAAATAGTAGATATTGCTAAAAACTCCTAAAACTTTGAAATGCACACATCAATATATCATACTTTAAGTAGGATCACTTTATCTTTCTGCATTATGTAAGCGCTTTTATTAGTATGCGGGGAGTGTTACTGCTAATATTACTATGGCCAGAACCGGGTGCTCCCACAAAATCCCCAAAGAAATGTTCCCGGGAATGTTCTGCAACCAGGGGCAACAAGTGTGGTGCCTGTGCTGACCTGCTGGTCGACAGAGAGGCTGCACCGTTGGAGGACAGGTTTGAAGAGAACGATGGCGAGCAGGTGGAGGCCATTTACAGGTCCTTCACTGAGCTGTTGGACCGTGGCAAGCTCCTGGCTCCATCCTCCACTGCCATTGATGTCACGCTGGACATCTGTCATATCTGGAGGTTCCTGATGATGGAGGAGACCAACCGGCACAAGCTTCTACAGTGTGACCTGCCCAGGAAGGTGTTCATTGAGGTGGTGAGCACCCTGGGAAGCGAGAACGCCCAGCTGACCGGGGCCTCCTGTTCTGAGGGACACAGCTTGGTGGACAAGCTCATGCGACAAATGGCTGGCGCCCTTTTCAATCTGTTTGCCGGCATCATGGTGCGCGACATCAACAGTAATGTCCACGCTAAGTGCAATCCTGATGCTGCCACAGGGGCTGACACAAGGTCACAAAATGACGACAATAGGCGCAAGATCACAGGTGTGAAAAAGAACTGTGTACGTGAACTGTCAAAGCTATGTACAGTGATCTATTTGAAGAGTGATATCAAATTAGTATTTTGTGTACAATGGCTTGCGTTTGTAAATCTGTCGACTAGAAATATAACTGTGTATGCTTGAAGTTGTACTTACTGTATATAGCCAGCCGTTATTATATAAATTCTCATGTTTGACTTGTATATTCCAGCGGTGCAAAGAAACAAGTGGACGGATTTAGATACCGCTTTCAGATATTATAATAGACATTGAATTAGCTGACTTCACCGTGAGTTTCATCAATTTATGTGGGTTATGAGCCGATATTTTGAAGATTGAAGTTAAAGGTCCATTTTCCAGCTTTTGGTCCCTTACTGCAAAGTGGCCATTTTCGTGTCAAATCCAGTTCTCCTGTTATCTATGGTATTGTATTTGTTGACGTTTGTAGAGTTTTTTTAGATAATGCAATGTTTGGCGAAAATCTATCCTTTAGTTTAGAAATAATACTAATTAATATTTCTTTGACCTGTTTCCTTGACCTTTCACCTCAAAATATTAAATATATATGTAGTAATTAATAAATACCATTTCTATATAAACAACATCTAGGAGAGCGACATTGGTGAAATATTGAAGCATATTTAAGACCAGTTTAAATCATTGAACTTTGAACTTGATCTGACTCTGACCTTAGGGAGCGGATATATGTTTTTATTGCATGATCATATCACTGACAAATCAAGCATGTTTTTTTTCTTTCTATATATTACCATCTACTCCCTCTCGGGCATAGACTGAGAGCTTGTATATTCAACCGTTATTGAACGGTGAAGCCCGTGAGGTCTCGTTCCAGTTTAGGGGGTGAGACATGTGAAGCACATTTAGCTGCAACCAGCCCCTGCCATCTTGCCTTCGCAGGATGGATGGGGCTTAGTTGCTCAATCGCGGCTCAAAGCAGCCCCACCTCTGAAGTTGCCTCGCTCCAGTGCTTCACTGTTTCACCTCCTAGACTCGGACCCTCGCTCTCAGAACGCCACCTATTGAGCAATTAACTCAATAGGCATTGCCCCCCTATAAAATATTTTTTAATATGGGAATATTCATACAGTGCTATTTAATCCGGGAACAATGAGGGTATTTATTTGGCGTTTCGGTGGGCTTTGTGGTAATGCACTGATACTAGGTACAGCACAAATGTTATCCCACTACTATCTTCCCATTGACATATCATGATTTGAACCCAGGTCCATTGGATTACCAGTCCAGTATGTATTTGGATAAACAATTATTGATTAGTTAAGGAGAAATTAGGGTTATAATGAGAATTGACCTTTGACCTTTGTCTAGACCTTTGTGGAATGTGTCTGGTAATTTGCAGTTATAATTTTCATACCGAGATCAAACATTTCAGCTAATTGGGTGATATTTGAATTAACTATAAAGCAGTTACATATTGACCATAAGATTTGACCTTGATCTATGACCTTGACCTTCTAGTAATGATATATTTTGTAATTAATGATTTTCGTATAGGTATTATAGACTTTTATGCAACATTTGGGGAAAATCTATCCATTAGTTTAGAAGTAATACTAATAAATACTACTTTGAGTTTTCCCTGTTCTTGCTCTGTCTTGAGTCGGCTACCCCCAAAATGGGGATTGAGCCTGAGCATATAGATAGATAGATAGACTACTTTGACCTTTGGCCTTGAGATTTGAAATATATCTATCTATTTATTGCCTGATGCCGTGATCCCCGAATGGGTGGCCACGAACGAACCGCCCCTATGCACCTCTGTTCCCAGTCAGTCGACACCCTCCTCCCAACCAGCACCGCCTACATCCATATACATCCTCACTCCATCCTTCCACCTCTCCTTCGGTTTACCCCTCCCTCTCTGTCCTTCCACCTCACTCTCCTACACCCTCTTAGTCATTCTCTCGCTTCCCATATGTTCCATATGACCGAACCATCTCAAGGTGTTCCTTTTCACACCTTCCAGCACAACTACCTCCACACCACACCTCCTTCTTACTTCCTCACTCATCTGTATATCCCTCCATGTAACTCTGCACGCACTTCTTAAGTAACTCATTTCCACCCCTCTCACTCTTGGTCTGAGTCTTTTCTCCGATGTCCATGCTTCCCTTCCGTAAGTCAGTGTCGGGATTACCACACTGTCATGCAAGGACTTCTTCACTTCCATACTGACCACCTTATTTCTTGTTACTGCTTTCAGCATTCCTACAACCCTCTTCCCCTACTGCACCCTCTCCCACACTACTTCATCCATAGTCCCATCTTTACTCAACACACTGCCCAGATACTTAAATGAGCTGACAATTTCCATAGCCTGACTGTTCAACTTCACCTTACACTCTGTGGCTTCACCCCTTTCGAAGACCATAACCTTGCTTTTCTCCGCATTTACCTTCAGATTCTGTTTTTCGCCCACTGTTCCAAATATATTTTTCAGACCATGCAACTCCCATTCATTATCACTCATCAGAACTGTATCATCCGCAAACAGCAGTACAGGTAGCTTCCACTCATTTCCCTCCCTTATCAGCGATATACCAACATCCACTGCTCTTCCTTGTGTTTCTTTTATGACTCCATCCATATATACAGTAAACAACCACAGGGACCTCACACACCCCTGTTTCAACCCAACATTCAGATCAAAGAACTCGCTCTGCTCATTCTCCACATGTACTGCCGCCTTTGCACCCTCATACATGCTTTTCACTGCTTTCAGCAACTTGCCATCTACTCCGTATATTCTAAGTACTTTCCACATACCTTCTCTATCCACTCTGTCATAGGCCTTCTCCAAGTCCATAAAGACAATATACACCTTTTGTTGCTTCTCCAGATATTTCTCCACAACACAATGCAGGGTAAAGATGTGATCTACACATCCTCTTCCCTTCCTAAAACCACCCTGCTCGTCACCTATCCATTTCTCTGTTCTCGCTCTCACTCTCTCAATCACTACCCTACTGTACACCTTCCCTATTACGCTTAGAAGACATATTCCCCGGTGGTTACCACACACTCCTCTTTCCCCTTTACCCTTATATAAGGGGACTATTATGCCTGTCTTCCAGTCATCAGGTGCACTTCCCTTCTCCCATGCTAGTTTGCACATTTTCCATACCCATTCGATCACTATCTCACCACCATACCTCAGCATTTCCCCACACACTCCATCTATTCCTGGTGCTTTCCCCAACTTCACTCTTTTCATGGCTTCACACACATCTGACCTCCTGATCCCCACCTCCTCCTCCACTACTTCTCCTCTTCTCCCTCCCATACCCCATCCAACTATGTTTGCTGGCGCTTCATTTCTTACATTTAGCAATTCGTTGAAGTACTCCCTCCATCTTTCAACTCTCCCTTGCTTCTCGGCTAGCACTCGCCCATTCTCATCTTTCACACCCTTACTGTTGAAATATATGTGTTGAAATATATGTGTGGTATTTATTCAATAAAATGTCTATATATACAACGTCTAGGAGAGCGATATTGGTAAACTTTTGTATTATTTTAAACACCAGTTTAAATTACTAAACTTTGACCTTGACCTGTGACTTTGACCTTTAAGAGAGGAAGTATTTGTTTATTGTATGAGCATTTCATTGACAATTCAAGTATGTATGTAAATTATTTTGACAAATATTTGATCAGTTTAGGAGAAATTATGCCTATAATTGGAATAGACCTTTGGCCTTTATCTTGACCTTTGTGGATTGTGTCTGGTAATTTGCGATTATCATTGTTTATGCCAGGGTCAACCACCTCGGCGAATTCGGTGACATTTGAATAATCCATAGAGAAGTTACTATATTGATCTTAACATTTGACCTTCATCTATGACCTTGACCTTTTAGTAATACTTTAGTTGTGTATGTGATGACCTTTGTATAGGTGTTTTAGATATTTGTGCAACGTTTGGAGAAAATCTATCCAGAAGTAATGCTATAAATCTGAGTTTGACCTTTGGCCTTAACCTTAGGAATATTCAGTTGAAAGTTGGTCAGTGTGTTTGTCATATACAGTATATATATTATATATATATATATATATATATATATATAGCATCTAGTATTGGGAATATGGTGAACATTGAATGAGTACCAAGGTAGTTATATAGTTGAAAAAGTTACCTTTCTTTCTTTGACCTTTATGATTGACCTTGACATTTGAGTGAGACCAATGTCCTCTTTTGGCTGACATCCGCACAGACCGTCTAAATGCATGTATAATAATTTTGTAAGCATCCGTAAATAACTCTAGGAGGAGATACTGGACGGACAGACAGACAGAAAGACATACGGACAAACTGAGTGAGGTTGGTCCGGTATACACAGGGAATTTATACCATTCTGCTAACGCAGAATTTATAATAATAAAATATGGTTTATTTTAAGAATGACAGCCCGATGAGTATACCAATACACATTTTACAGTCTAGTGGATGAACATAAGAAAAGGCTGGTGTACATTACTATTATTATGAGGGCGGGTGCCCAACCCCGAAAAGGGTTGAAATAGGGGAGCTCTCCCCCCGCCAAAGGCGGCTTTCTAGGGCCTTTCCTAGCTGATGCTGAGAGGATTGGGTTCTAGTCATGTGGTGATGGGCTGGTCTATCAGAGTGAGAACTGAGCGATCTCTGCCATACCCATAGCTTACTCTGACTGTTCCTTTTACTTATATATTTTCTAGATCTCAAGTGACGGCGTCTCTTGCGTGGATTGACCTCCTAATCTACCAAGATTGGAAGCCAAAGCGTCACATCTTTCCTTTGCCCCTCAACTTTCTCTTCATAATTGACAGGGCCCTGGGTGGGGCTTTGGTTTCCCGGGCGTTTCCGCACCCTCCTCAGCTCCCCGCCATGGAGTGGCTTCGGTCACCCAGGCTTTATTGTGGTCGGCAGGGAGGGTTCTGTGGGGGCGCTCGGTTATGGCCTTGGCCTTGCTCGGGGCCTTGGGGCTGTTCGGCCAAGCAGCTTGGGGAAAAACAACAACAACAACAACTATTATTATGAAAATGGTAAACTCAGCTTCCATAAGTACTGAGATGACAGAGCTGGAAAACATAATGCCAAAGGAGACCACAAACCCATTCCCATCAACGGCAGGAACAACAACTCACAACTATAGAATTGCGTCCATAACAAGCCGGAAGAGAGACCGGAAACAGACTCCCCTGGACAGCAACAACAAGATACACCAGTCACCCATAGCACCACTCCAGGGAGAAGTGCGCGGCCTACAATACGTTTAACATATGTGGGGGAGGACATCCGCCACAGTTTGTAGGTTTGTGCCCCCTGGCGCCAGGTAAACAATGGCCGCCTGCACCCGGGCCAGATTTAGACTATACGGAGGAGGATTTTATGCAAATGAGACATCAACCTCCTTCATTCCTCTCCAGCCACCCTGGCAGTTCCATGCACCACTACCACCGCTAGACGAGACTGTGCTTGTAATTCAACTAGACGAGAAGACAAGCAGATCACTCTATACAAGCCTCTAAATGGAGAGAGGCCTCCAATACTGTAAATTAATTATCATATGTATACCTAGACGTTAAGTTATTCACTTCTATTATTAATAAATAAAACATACTATTCCCCACATATGCATGTATGCATTGTATTTTTAAGGCTTTAGACAACCACGCAAAAAATAAAAAACGAGATTTCCCATGCCTCTTATGTTCCGGAAACCACCGACTTGTCACTCTCCGTAAAATCAAATACTACCTGGCCAAAAACAGGGTAAAGCTAGGCAAGTCGAGGCACTGTGTCCCATGGAGAATCTGTGGGGGAGTATACGTGAACAACTCGATCCGGATAGCACCATCCGTAGAGGCTAGCCAAAATCCTCTTAGATCGTGCCCTTCAAGCAGAGACGGTGTCCAGACAAGAGTGTGTGTAGGCTATCCCGTAAGTGACCTATGCTAGTGCTACCTGTGCAAGGGTACCCCTGGACCTTCCCACGTTGGCAACCAAATCAAGACGGAACACGCACTTAGTCGCCCATATGTGTGTCAGATCTCTACAAGGCTACTTTCTGCTATACTCCTACTAAAAATTACGTGCTTCTTGTTTACTTATTGTGTTTCGTGATTATTGCAAAGGTTGTGTAGGATATGTTATGTGTTCAAGTTATCGTAAATACCCGAAATCTTTTATTCTCACCTTAGTCCTTTTGTTACTTGTGTCGTGAGTACATACAAACGCTATCCTGGGATTGATTCATTTATATACGGCGTAATATATATTCATGTTTTGCCACTAAGTTTATATATATATATATATATCCATTCGGCCCGATTATCTGCACACTACACGTAAATATTGTGAACACCCCTGACAGATCTGATTCTAAGTTAATAGGATTATCAGGGTACGCATATCGTGTATAAATGTTCACAGAGAGTGTTACCTATCGTGTCTCTTAGTTAGGATCACTTTGACTTATATTTCCTGGCTTCACAACCAGTTTAAACATTTAACTTGAATTCATAGTAATTCTATTTTTGCCCACATTGCGTTAATATTTCAATGTCGAGGGTTTTGTCTTCTCCATAAGACTTATCTTTATTTGCCCAGTTCCCTGAACTACGATTGTTAAATCTAACTGTATACGTTAGTAGAGAATTAAAACCTCTCCTCAGTATTTTGACCTTACACCGCGTCACGTTTTACCACGCGTTAACTTTGACCTTCAGGATATCACCCATTCTTTGAGAATAACCGCTCTGTTAGCATTTATGCAATATTTATATATTCATCATATGTTTATACAGTTGTGATTTATCAATTATTATTATTAACTGATTTATGTACCATCAATGCTTTAAGAATATTATTATTCATTCTTGAAGTAGGTTCGAGAGTATTTCAATATAAATACGACTCAACCAAGTGTCTATCTATAATACATGCCAGTACCCTGATCTAAAGTAAAATAAAAACTTGTGAAACCCAACCGTGTATTCTGTATCATTGGTAGAGATTGAGGATATTTATAATTGCATATCTGGAGTCAGCTGTGTTTCTGCTGTGTGTTTAGAGTTCTTAAAAGCTTTCCTAGAGTGGAAAAAGATAACTGAAGTATGAGGGTAAATATTATTTACCGGCATAACACTGGTGGCCGCTGTGTCTCAACACGGCATAGCGACTCTGATTTTAATTTATCTCAATCTTTACCAATACACGAATCATCATGGTGGGAAAATCGGTGGAAACTATTCCATTTAAACCGGAGGACCATGATAAAGCCACTTATCTTGAAGTTGTGAAACCTGTCCTTGACATTGTATTTCATGATGATGACAATGCGAAAATCCACACTGTTGTCATGAAGTTAGGCAGGCATATGTCCCTCATGTCCGGTTTTGTGCGTGATTCTCTCCAGTTAACGTGGGCCCAGTTTGAAGCCTATACCACCTCAGCAATTAGCCCATCTTTAGGCAAAGCTGTAGCCGATAGACAGTTTCACCAGGTTAAATTCGCAGGGAATCTAGACCACACAATTAACCAGTTGAACCAACTGGCACTGACCGACCGCATTTCCCACGGACACTGCTGCTAAAAGGAAAGATAGTGTGTTTATAGGGCATTGTTGAGGATACTTCCCACACCTGTGAGAGATCACTTTCCCATAGCAGAACCCACGGGTTATGACGTAGACATGCCAGTAATTCGGCGTATCTTAGCCCTGAAACAGACTCAGGAGACAGATAAAATAGCCTTGATTAGCCATTCCACTACTCAACCTCAATCTCCTATAACTTTTCCCTCACCTACTGCCTTTATCCGTTTCCATGACAAAATGGAAGAATGGGCTAGGATACGACCCTCAGACTGGAAGCCATGTACTTCTAGGTGCCCCCTTGTCTCACTTAAAAAGTCATTTGGGGAACTACTGAAACGTCGACCAAACGCCCCTCAGTTTTGGAGACGGCTTCCGTGGATCAAACCCCGATACGTGGCTACCATAATCGAAGATGGGACTGCAGGAGAAGAGGTAAGCGAAGAGAACGAAATAGCAGAGAATATTAAGATAGGAGAGGAAATCACAGAATGTCAGGATAGTCAGGATTTTTAATCCGCCCCCGTCCACAGACTGCCAGACTGGTGGCGGCTCGTGATGGGACAGGCAAGGATAAGCCCCCCGTTTACCCTAAACTCAACATAAACGAGATCAAACCTGAACTCTTGATAGATACAGGCACGGCGCGTTCCTGTCTTTTCTCTTCGTTCTAAAACAAAAACCAAGTTCCTTTTTGGCCCCCTTCAGCCCTCCACCAAAATTTGAATTGAAGCGAATGATGGTGTCATTCCAAACCATGGAGAAGCTAGCTCTATGTTCACACCCCCCTCCCTGATCATGGCACACATCACTCTTTCATGATCTTTCCATCTCAAGAAACCAAGTACGATGGATATTTGGGTTTCGATCTGTTGACTGCCCTAAATGCAAATATTAGTTGCGGTAACAGAACGCTAACTTTCCATCCCCCTGCGAAAAAGAAAAAAAAAAAAAAAAAAAAAAAAAAAAACACATAAGAAAGAACCCCACCTAACCTCCGAAAGCCCCCTTAAACTCAAACCTACCCAAAAGAACCGTACAAAAGAACCTCAGATTAGTAACAAAGAACCTCACCCAACCTCCGAATGCCACCTTCAAATTTACCCTAACGAGATCATCAGCACTATCAAAACCGCTCAGGCTGTTACCTCCAAAGCCGTAACACTACCACCTCACCATTAAAAATGGATTCCCATTCTACCTATGTTACCTGGTGACGTCATAATTACCCCTAACCTTCAAAGTCCGTTCGATCATAATTGCCTAACCACCCCAGCCATTATTCTCCATAAACTCAGTTGTATCAAAATAGAAAATATATCAGATGAACCCCTTACCTTGCTGAAAGGATTAGCTATCGGTGAGCTAGAGTCCCACGATAAGGAATTAACCCTAACTAATGAACAAGACCCCCCACCCCCTTCCAATTCCCAGACATACCTCCTCACTTGACCCCCAAACAAAAACTTGACTTGCGCGACTTGATGACTTCTTTCCAAAACATCTTCGCCACCTCCAACCGAGACGTCGGGAAAACTAACGTACTCCACCACCCCATTCATACAATAGGGCAACCAATTAGACAACCTATCCATAGAAAGAAACCCATACAAAGACAAGAGGAAGACTCTCAAGTAAAATATATGTTAGACAAGGGCGTAATAACAAATTCTACCAGCACGTGGTCCTCCCCTGTAGTGTCCACAAGAAAGATGGCTCCACTAGGTTTTGTATAGACTATCGCTAACTCAATGACGTAACAATCAAAGATGCCACCCCCCTCCCTCGCATTGACGACTCTCTAAATTCCTTGCTAGGCGCAAAATGGTTTACCACCCTTGACCTTCAGGCTGGATATTGGCAAGTCCCATTACTTCCGGACCACCAACAGAAAATGGCTTTTGCAACAAGTCAAGGGAGACTCTACGAGTTTACCGTGCTGCCATTCGGCCTTTGTAATGGCTCTGCCACTTTCTCCAGGCTCATGGAATCCGTGTTACAATGATTGACATGGGAAACCTGTTTAGCCTATCTCGATGACATCATTGTATTTGGGAAAACCTGGGCAGAACATGTCCAACGTCTTCGCCAAGTGTTCCACGGAATTCAAAAGGCACAATTAAAACTCAAACCCTCCAAGTGTACTTTAGCTCAAAAAGAAGTTAATTTTCTAGGTCATGTAGTCTCCAAGCAAGAAATCGCCCCTGATCCCGCTAAACTCAAAGCCATCAGTGCCATCACCCCCACACTAATGTTAAAGGTGTCCGAGCTTTTATAGGATTGGCCTCCTATTACCGTAGATTCGTCAAGAATTTTGCCACCATCGCCAAACCCATGCATGACTTAATAAAAAAAAAAAAAAAATCTTGTGGACCTCTCAACGATTGCAAGCCTCTCACTCATTAAAAGACCTTCTAGTAGCCTCCCCAGTCATCTCCTTCCCAGATTACCAACAACCCTTTCGTTTGTATACTAACGTATCTCAATTCGGTATCGGTGCAGTCCTCGGTCAAACCAGAGACGGACGCGAGCATGTTATTGCCTGCACCAGCCAAACCCTTAATCCTGCTGAGATTAACAGTTGGACAGCGGCGTTGGACAGGTATAGGGTTAATAAGAGTATGGAGGTAGGCAGTCTGCTTGTCATAATCTTCTAGTCCCCAATAATGTTTAAACAATTCTTCTATCAAAGGCATTGTGACTTTGGCAAAACAACCATCATTACATGGAGGCCCTATTTTCCTGTCTGGGACAAGTATACCTGATTTACGACTGGTGTAACCCTTGCCAGAGTTCCTCAGTGTCTTCACTTTGTTAACTTTCCACTCGCCTTCATTCCTCACTCTTTTTAGCGGTTGTGAAGGGCCTGGCTCCACTAATCACCCCTCATGTTCGTCACGAATCACTGGTGGATCATCGGTATCACTCATAATTCTCTATTATGCCTTTAAGTGGGCAAAATAAGCACAAAACACTGGATAATCCCGCTATGGCTGTCACAAATCCCGCTCACTGCCTGCCTGGGCCCGCCAGCATGTAAACAAGGTCCCCAACGCGCGTAGATGGGCCGCGCTGATTGGCCCACTGAGACTAAACGGGCGGTGATTGGCCGCCTGACTGAGACACGCTCGCTCATTGGGAGCGAGTGAGAAAAAAACATGGCGGCCGAGCCAGCCAATGGGAGCGCGAGCTGAGCACGCGGGGTGGAATTACAGCCTTTCTCATCTACCCCCCTACTGCGCTGAAAATATACTTTGCAAGGGACGAGAGTTGCCTGCATTCTCTGGGATTTTCGACCATAATGTAGTGTACCCAAGGCCTTAACTCCACTCTTACAAAACAGAGGAAGGATAGGGGAAGACAGTGCTATACATATCTCGATTTTGGCCAGGGCGGCGCTTCCGCCCTTGCTCCTCTTCACTCCTCAACCATCCTGTCACCAAACGAGAATGCTTAGGGATCATTTGTGCGCTCCAATATTTCAAAGCCTACCTTGCCGGCGTCAAAGTTACAATTATTACTGATCACAACGCCCTCCAATGGCTCAGAAAGTCAGATACCAAAAATGCTTTGACTGTCAGATGGCGCGAATCCCTTGAAGAGTTTAATTTTGAGATAATTTATCGGCCCGGTAAGCTTCACACAAACGCCGACGCCCTCTCTAGAATCCCTCTTGCCCCCACCCCCCCTAAGACCCCCCACCACCCCCAATGACAATACCTATCCTATCCTAGCCATCCACCATCAAAATTCCGTTGATCAAGAGCAACAACTGTTGCAACAATTTCAAGAACAACAGAAACCCGACTGGATAACTAGACACCTTTTTTCACAACTCCAGAGGAAAGGAGACAACAAAGGAGACAGCCACGAACGAACCGTCCCCAGTCAGTCAACGCCCCTCCTCCCAACCAGCACCGCCTTCATTCATATACTTCCTCACTCCATCATTCCACCTCTCCTTCGGTCTACCTCTCCCTCTCTGTCCTTCCACCTCACTCTCGTACACCCTCTTAGTTATTCTTTCGCTTCCCATACGTTCCATATGGCCGAACCACCTCAAGTTGTTCCTTTTCACACTTTCCAGCACATCTACCTCCACACCACACCTCCTTCTTACTTCTTCATTCGTCTGTCTATCCCTCCATGTAACTCCGCACGCAATTCTCAAGTAACTCATTTTCACCGCTCTCACTCTTGGTCTGAGTCGCTTCCCGAACGTCCATGCTTCGCTTCCGTAAGTTAGTGTCGGGATTACCACACTGTTATGCAAGGACTTCTTCACTTCCATACTGACCACTCTATTTCTTGTTACTGCTTGCAACATTCCTACAACCCTCTTCACCTGTTGCACCCTCTCCCGCACTTCTTCATCCATAGTCCCATTTTTACTCAACACACTGCCCAGAGCTGACGATCTCCATAGCCTGACCGTTCAACTTCACCTCACACTCTGTAACTTCACCCATTTCGAAGACCATAACCTTGCTCTTCCCCGCATTTACCTTCAAATTCCGTTTTTCGCACGCTGTTCCAAACTCATTTACCAGACCCTGCAACACCCATTCATTATCGCTCATCAGAACTGTATCATCGGCAAACAGCAAAATAGACAGCTTCCAATCATTTCCCTCCCTTTTCAGCGATACACCAACATCCACTGCTCTTCTTAGTATTTCTTTCATGACTGAATCCATATATACAGTAAACAACCACGGGGACATCACACACCCCTGTTTCAACCCAACACTCAGGTCAAAGAACTCGCTCTGGTCATTCTCCACATGTACTGCCGCCTTTGCACCCTCATATCAATGCGGATAAATGTAAAGTACTACATATCGGATACCAAAATGAGAAAGCAAACTATTCGATGAATGGCACTAAGCTTAAGAATGTAAACAGAGAAACCGATCTGGGAATAACAATATCGAGTAACCTAAAACCGAGTCAACAATGTTCAGAAATTGTTAAGAAAGCAAAACAAATAATTGGCTTTATAGGCAGGTCATTTGAGCATGAATCCAAATAAGTTATCCTAACACTTTACAATTCCTTAGTCCGCCCTCTTCTGGAATACTGCGTTCAATCCTGGTGCCCTTATTACCAAAAAGATATAGACAAGCTAGAACGAGTTCAACGTAGAGTTACCAAAATGATACCTAGCCTAAAGAACAAACCATACGAGGAGCGTCTTAAAGAATTAAATCTATTTCCTTTAACCCAGTGCAGATTAAGAGGCGACTTAATTCAAGTGTTCAAAATCATCAAAGGCATCGACAATATGAACTGTAGTAACTACATCACTATCGACCAATCTAATTACTCGCGGGGAAACGGTTGCAAAATTATCGGTAAATTTTTTAACTCGCACGAATCTAAGAATTTCTTCTTCAATCGAGTTGTCAACTTGTGGAATGGGCTTCCCCGAGACGTTATAGACTGCAGCATCGTTATTTCATATAAACTTCGCCTAGACAAATATCTTGCATCAAACCCGCGACTGACTGCGTTTGTAAATTAATAACTTTATTTTATCCCCCCCTCAGTTACTCACCCATCTGTCCCCTGCTAACTTCCTAATCCTGCCACGGACATTAGTTCCAGGGCAGTAGTTCCCTTTCCAATGTTACCTTACCCACTCTAAACATCTATTTGGACAATTGATCCTCAATGTTTTGGAGGACAAGCAGCCTAAGAAGGGTCACCAGACCTGTTGTTGTTTGATTTCCTTTGTACTCATACATGCTCTTCACTGCTTTCAGCAACTTGCCATCTACTCCATATATTCTAAGTACTTTCCACATGCCTTCTCTATCCACTCTGTCATAGGCCTTCTCTAAGTCCATAAAGGCAACATACACCTTTTGTTGCTTCTCCAGATATTTCTCCACAACACAATTCAGGGTAAAAATCTGATCTGCACATCCTCTTCCCTTCCTAAAACCTCCCTGCTCGTCGCCTATCCATTTCTCCGTTCTCAATATCACTCTCTCAATCACTACCCTATTGTACACCTTCCCTACTACGCACCTCTCCGATGCGCACCCCCTATAGTATACAGGTACCCCTGTGTGGAGGTATTACGATTTGGGCGACCCTTGCAAATATCGATGAAAAGTACATCAACATGTAGGGAATATTCGCGTGCATCGAGCCATATACTGTATATTTGACCCCCCAAAAAATGTCTGGGGGGTGGTGGGGGGGCGGTCCGTAGTTGAAAAAAGTGGAGCGAATGGCATCGCGCGGCACGATTGTCATCGCGCGGCAAGATTTCCCGGGTGAATATCCGCGCGCCCAGGGGGTAGTAGGAGAGAGGGGAGGGCGGGTTAGGGCATACTATCTCGTATTTATCCTATTTTGAAAAATTTTATGCTATGTAGAGTATGTGTACATATATGTACATATGTGTATGTATGTATGCCACACATATACCAAGGAATATGCCGCATATAGACTAAATATGCGACATATAAGCGAGTTATGAGAGAGTTTAGAGGCGGGAACTGAGGTGAGAGAGTTTACGCGGGAAGGTATGAAGGATTGAAGGAGAGTACAGGGTCTGTTGGCTGTAATATCACGTATATATCGTATTTTCAGCACTGTCATGCTATATATAAAGTACGTGTACGTATGTAGGCGACCCATATAACAATGAATATACCGCATATAGACCAATTATGCGATATATAAGCTTTATGAATGTGTTTAGGAGAGAGTTGGGGTGGGTGGGTGGGTGAGAGGGAGGGAGGGAAGTCTGTGTGTCGCTGTCCAAGGCCAGCCACGCCAGTCAGCTGTATGTTAGGGCGGCGTCGGCAGGGCCAGCAGAGGTCCTGGATGGCAATATTATGGTTGTCCCTGACGCCTTTGTCGCCTTGCCCTTCGTCCCTTTTTTCCCTTTGGCAGGGGCAGGGGCAGGAGCAAGAAGGGCTGGCAGGGGCGGCGTCGGCAGGGCCAGCAGAGGTCCTGGATGGCAATATTATGGTGGTCCCTGTCGCCTTCGTCGCTTTGCCCTTCATCCCTTTCCTCCCTTTGGCAGGGGCAGGGCCAGGGGCAGGGGCAGTGGCAGGGGCAGAAGGGCCGGCAGGGGCGGCACGGTTGTAGTGGCAGAGGTAAACGTTTTTTTGCCCATGTCCTTCCCTGTCTTCCCAGTGGCCCCCGCAGGTCCTGCAGCCCCAGGGCGGCATCCTGCATTGGTGGTAGTGGTGGCAGTGGTGGTGGTAGTGGTGGTAGCAGTTGCCTGGGTGGTCGTGGTAGTGTCCCCGAAAGACAATGACCTCTGTGCACTGCCCCTGCTTGCACGTGTTTTACGTGCTTTACGTGCAGGTTCCTCGTCCTCGGAGCTACTCGTGCCGTAGTAATGGTAGCTTGGGTCTTTAGCAGCCACTCTCTGCCTTCCACGGCCACTGACACCACCAGAAGGAGGGCTGGTTGTGTCATCAGGGCGAGAGCATGAGGGACGTCTAGACTCCATTACAAGTGCTTGTGTACTGCTTGATTTTTTTTTTTTTTTTTTTTTTTTTTTTCTATATTCCAACTTACTTCCTCTCGGGCATAGGCTGAGAGCCTTAACATTCACCATTTTACAATGAACAGTGAAGCCCGTGAGGTCTTGTTCCAGTCTAGGGAGTGAGACATGTGAAGCACGTGCAGTACAACGAGCACCTGCCATCTTGCCTTCACATGAGGCATGGTGCTCACTCATGGCCCGAAACGACCCCATCTCTGAAGCCATCTCATTCCCGTGCTTCACTGTCTCACCCCCTACACTCGGACTCTCACACTTACACACACACAACGCCACCTGTTGAGCAGATAACTCACCAGGCATTGCACCCCTATAGCATATTTTGAATATGGGAATATTCATACACTGCTATTTAATCAGAGAACAATGAGGGTATTTTATTGACGTTTCGGTGGGCTTGTGGTAATGCACTGATACTAGGTACAGCTCAAATTCCATCCCAATAATATCTTCCCATTGATACATCGGGATTTGAACCCGGGACCTTTGGATTACCAGGCCAGTGGCAAGACCACTCCACCACACCTCCCCTAAGTGAGTGCGGGCCGAGCGTGTGACGGGGTGGTATCGAGAGTTGCCAAGTTGTACTACAACCACACCAATTTGTAGCCACCTGGCTGTAAGCCCGCGGTTTTGGTACGCACTAAAATACCTGGATTATATAAGGCTTCCCGCAGCTCAACGGTAAAACTCTTATTAGTCTTCCAGCACTTGCCGGGTTAAGAGACATATTCCTCGGTGGTTACCACACACTCCTCTTTCCCCTTTGCCCTTTTATAGGGGGACTATTATGCCAGTCTTCCAGTCATCGGGTGCATTCCCCTTCTCCCATGCTAGTTTGCACATTTTCCATACCCATTCGATCACTATCTCACACACCATACCTCAACATTTCCCCACACACTCCATCTGTACCTGGTGCTTTCCCCAACTTCACTCTTTTCATAGCTTCCCACACTTCTGACCTCCTGATCCCCACCTCCTCCTCCACTACTTCTCCTCTTCTCCCTCCCATTCCCTATCTAACTATGTTTACTGGCTCTTCATTCCTTACATTTAGCAACTCATTGAAGTACTCCCTCCATCTTTAGACTCTCTCTTGCTTCTCGGCTAGCATTCTCCCATTCTTATCTTTCACACCCTTACTGTTTCCCTTGCTACCTTCCTTAACTTTCTTAACTTCTTTCCAGAACAGTTTCTTACACTCCCTCCATTATACACTCAGATTCCTTCCAAATTCCTCATCTATTCTTCTCTTACTTTCCTTCACTACTCTCTTCACCACTCTCTTTCTCTCCACATACCTCGCTCGTTTCTGCCTCTCCAAATCTTCATTCCCTCTACTACCCAACCACTCTCTATACACTTTCTTCTTATCTTCCACAGCTATTTTTACCTCCTCTGTCCACCATGCTGTACCTTTCACCCCCCTCCCTCTTCTCCTCACTCCACACACCTCCTCACATGCTGCACAGATCTCTTCCTTAAACACCTTGCTTATCTCCTCCACTTCCTCCATATCTTCCAGGTCAAACCCACCTAGTCGTCTTTCTACTGCTCTCCTGTACTCTTCCCTGATTTCCTCCTCCTGTAGCCTCTCCATCCTCCTCACCATTCCACCTTCCTCTCGCCTCCCTCCAGCTCTCCTCACCCACTTCTTTTGTATCCTAACCTTAGCTACTACTACATAATGATATACTCCTGACAGGAAAATTGTCCTTAGTCCCCAAACCGCCCTCCCTACCATGCAATCTTTGCACGGCCATAATGGCATTCATTTAGCTCAACGTAAACTCACCTCCACCTTTCAGCAAGTATATTGGACCCCCTCCCCTTATATCACAGCGAAGAAAGTCACAGAAGCATGCAGAGCTTGTGCTTTAGGTAAAGATCGTACCCGCACCCCAGGCCCTTCCGGCAAACTTGTTGCCTCCAAACCTTGGAAATTACTTGCCGTAGATGTAATGGGCCCCCTTGAAGGTGTCAAAGGATTTAAGTTTATAATCACCTTCGTTGACACGTATTCAAAATACGTAATTGCCTGTCCAGCTAAAGACCACACTGCCTTCTCAGTAGCTGAAGCTATGATTCAACACGTCTTTCGCTATTTCGGCCTCCCTGAAGCTATTCACCCTGACAACGTCCCCGAGTTCACCGGACATATTTGGACTCAAATTTCACAAATGTGTGGGTTCAAAATCAGCCATTCCTCTCCCTACTGGCCCCAAGGTAACTCTATTTGTGAAAGGAGCCACCGCACCATTGCTAATCAGATTAGAACCTGAATTCAACAAATGAACACCTCAGACTGGCCTAGCCAAGTCAAAGTAGTGCAATAGGAAATCAACACTTGTCCCCACCAGGACGGGATTTCCCCTCACGAACACGTTTTTGGCGTACCCCCCCTCCTCCTTCCTTTGTGCCATTTGTTTGTCCCGTACGAGCCCTCCTCCAACTTTGATCAGTCCCTTGTGCATTTAAAAAAAACGTTTCCGCCAATTACAGTACCTCAAAGATCTCAAGCCAGATGAAACCCCGAAAGTTAGCCCTCACCACTTAGGCGATTTAGTAATGGTAGCTATTCTACCAGTACCATCTAAGCTTAAACCTAGGTATAAGGGTCCATTTGAAGTACTCACTGTTCCTAACTGTTGCCAGGTTACCATCAACTACCACGGAGAATCACGTACCTACCGAAATCGATACGTACGCCGGTACCAACCTATTGATGAAAATATAACCATGCATGCAGACCCTGACCCTATTGACCAATGCCTTGTGAATAATGACCAAACCCTAAGTACAACAGAACCTTTGACCCCCCAAAGCCCCCTCATCAATCCATCACTAACACAATCACCTCTTCCGAAACTTCCATCACCTCTTCCTTTCCTCCCTAATTCTCCCTCTAACCTTCACCATCTAAATCACCCAATCTCCATCACCCCCCCCCCCCTTACGCCCCTTTTTCGCTATCCCCATACTCCAATCTAGACCACCACCAATTCCACCTCACACCTCCAACCCTTCTATAGCTCCTGTATCACCTGAAGTTGACATAACTATGTCTTCCCCTTCAACAACCACTCAACTCACCTCACCAACTTTCTCTAAGATTTCCCCTTCTGGTTCAGAAACAAGTTCTCCAAAGGTAGACTTACCATCTAGAATACCTAAACCATGCCTAAAACCTTCTCTAGCTTCTACTTCCTCCTCTAAGCCACCTTCTTCCATAACTACACCTAAAACTTCAACAATCACTTTTCCCTCTCAACAAATACACCACCCATAATTTCTAACAAAACTATCATCTCTGCTAGCTCATCCACCCCACCCCCACCCCCACCACCCCCAAGAAAATCTATAACTCTACTAGCTCAAATCCTTCCATTGCTTTAAATCAACCTCTTTTGCAGCCTCAATGCAGACGATCTGGCAGATGTGTTACCCAGACCAAATGGTGGACCCCAGCATCGTTTTCCCAAAAATGGAAACGGAACGCCCCCACCACCCATCAACATGCACCTGCCACACCCACACCCCCTCCGACCACACCTGTCACCCCCACCATGGTCACACCTGTCTCCACCACCACCTCCCAGCCACCAACAACAACCTCACCTATACCCGCAAATAGTTCCCACCTTGTCATCTCAGCCAGTCAACCTCATGACTCCACCTCAGCTCCGCCCATAGTTGCACTAACAAAAGATACCCCACAACTCCAGTCCACCACCACCACCAGTACGAACGTTGACCCCTCACCAACAACATCTGTTTACGCCAACACCATCACCACGAAAGTAAACAGGGTATCCTGACCCAAGGCCAAAACGAGACGACTCTCAAGAGCACCTCACAACTAGTGTTCATGGCTCAGAAATCAGACGTTCCGCTCCAACTTACCATCTCCTATGACATCGCTGCCCCTCACAATGTAGCATCCCTCGTATGGTGCCGTTTCCTCAAGGGCCTCACACCAACTGTGTCCACCACAACCCGACGGGAATACGTCATTCAATCTCGAGGGCGAGATTTTGTTATAGACGACGATGGTGAGATGACAGGGCTGGAAAACATAATGCCAAAGGAGACCACAAACCCATTCCCATCAACGGCAGTAACAACAACTCACAACTATAGAATTGCGTCCATAATAAGCCGGAAGAGAGACCAGAAACAGCCTCCCCTGGACAGCAACAACATGATACACCAGTCACCCATAGCACCACCTCAGGAGAAACGCGCGGCCTACGATACGTTTAACATACGTGGGGGAGGACAACCGCCACAATTTGTTGGCTTGAGCCCCCGGACGCCAGATAAACAATGGCCGCCTGCACCCATGCCAGATTTAGACTATACGGAGGAGGATTTTATGCAAATGAGACATCAACCTCCTTCATTCCTCTCCAGCCACCCTGGCGGTTCCATGCACCACTACCACCGCTAGACGACACTTGCAATTCAACTAGACGAGAAGACAAGCAGATCATTCTATACAAGCCTCTAAATGGAGAGAGGCCTCCAATACTGTAAATTAATTATCATATGTATACCTAGACGTTAAGTTATTCACTTCTATTATTAATAAATAAAACATACTATTCCCCACATATGCATGTATGCATTGTATTTTTAAGGCTTTAGACAACCACGCAATAAATAAAAAATGAGATTTCCCATGCCTCTTATGTTCCGGAAACCACCGACTTGTCACTCTCCGTAAAATCAAATACTACCTGACCAAAAACAGGGTAAAGCTAGGCAAGTCGAGGCACTGTGTCCCATGGAGAATCTGTGGGGGAGTATACGTGAACAACTCGATCCGGATAGCACCATCCGTAGAGGCTAGCCAAAATCCTCTTAGATCGTGGCCTTCAAGCAGAGACGGTGTCCAGACGAGAGTGTGTGTAGGCTACCCTGGAAGTGACCTACGCTAGTGCTACCTGTGCGAGGGTACCCCTGGACCTTCCCCCCTTTTTTTTTTTTTTTTTTCTCTATGTGATTGAGGGAGGCAAAAGGCATAACTGCCTATAGCGAGTGCCCCCCCCCATAGTTGAAAGAGTGACAGGGCCAAAATCAAGGGACGTTCGAGCCAAAATACCTGGACACACGGAGTTTGAAGCAATTCAAGTCATAGGAAGAGGGAAAGACTGATTCTGGGAGAGAATTCCAGAGCTCAGCTGTTGAGTAGAAGAAAGTTTGAGAGTAACGTTTCACTCTTGGGTTGGAGAGTTGCACAGAGTAGGGGTGGGATTGAGTTGCAAGACGGGTACCACGTGCCCTACGTAAAGGAGGTGGTATGCACTGGGATAGCTCTGAGGAACACTGATTATTATAGTAGCGATAGAATAGCGAGAGAGATGCAACATTGCGGCGGAGAGAGAGAGATTGCAGAGAGTTGGTGAGTGGATGGGAGTTAATGATACGAAAGGCCTTCCTTTCAACTTTGTCTAGGAGAGCGGTGTGAGAGGAACCTCCCCACACATGTGAACAATACTCAATACAAGGGCGCACTATGCCCCTGTACAGAGCAAGAAGCTGTGCAGGGGAAAAGAACCCCCTAAGGCGGTTGAGCACACCCAGCATCTGGGAGGCTGCCTTAGCAAGACTGGTAATATGGTCCTTCCAAATGAGAGCAGAAGAAAAAGAGACACCAAGAATATTGAGAGAAGATGAAGGGTTGATTTTTGTATTGTTGAAGAATAAGGGATAGTCCGCTGGGAGATCCTGACGGGTAGATAGATGGAGAAATTGGGTTTTGGAAGCATTAAAGTTAACAAGGTTTTCTCTGCCCCAATTGGAAATAGTATTTAGATCAGAATTTAAGAGTTCTATGGCTTCATTACGTTTGTCGTTGAGGGATTGCTGGCTGGGGCGTTCTGAAAAACTAATGGAGTAGTGTAAGGTTGAGTCGTCTGCGTATGAATGGATGGGAATTAAGGTACAGTTAAGGAGATCATTTATAAAAATTAGAAAGAGAATAGGAGATAGGACAGAGCCCTGAGGAACACCGGAGTTTATAGGGTGAGGAGGTGAACAATGGCCGTCCACAACCACGGCTATGGAACGGCCGGAAAGGAAATTAGAGACAAAGGCACAGATGGAGGGATAGAAACCGAAGGAGGGTAGTTTAGAAATTAAAGATTTATGCCAGACTCTATCGAAGGCTTTCGATATGTCTAGTGCAATAGAAAAAGTCTCACCGAAGTCCCGAAAGGAGGATGACCAAGAGTTAGTAAGATATGAAAGAAGATCACCAGTAGAGCGACCCTTAAGGAAGCCATACTGGCGATCTGAGAGCAGATTATGAGAAGAGAAATGCTTAAGAAATTTGGAAGCAAGAATAGTTTCAAAAACTTTAGAAAGACAAGAGATAAGAGCAATTGGACGATAGTTGGAGGGTTGAGAGCGGTCACCCTTCTTTGGGACAGGTTGAATGTGAGCAAACTTCCAGCATGAAGGGAAGACGTTAGAGGATAGACAGAGACAAAAGAGTTTGCCTAGGCAGGGAGTCAGCACGGAAGCACAGTTTTTGAGAACAACAGGAGGAACACCGTCCGGACCGTACGCCTTAGTGTTAAGCCCAGAGAGGGTAGAAAGTACATCTTTAGAAGAGATTAGGATATTAGGCATAAGTAAGAGAGAGGAGGGCGGCAACCAGGCCAAGACGGACCACGTACTTAGTCGCCCACACGTGTGTCAGATCTCTACAAGGCTACTTTTTGCTATACTTCTACTCAAAATTACGTGCTTCTTGTTTACTTATTGTGTTTTGTGATTATTGCAAAGGTTGTGTAGGAGTTATGTGTTCAAGTTAACGTAAATACCTGAGATCTTTAATTTTCACCTTAGTCCTTTTGTTACTCGTGTCGTGAGTACATACAAACGCTATCCTGGGATTGATTCATATAATATATACAGCTGTACAGTGTAATATATATTCATGTATTGCCACTAAGTTTATATATATATCCATTCGGCCCGATTACCCGCACACTACACGTAAATATTGTGAACACCCTTGACAGATCTGATTCTAAGTTAATAGGATTATCAGGGTACGTATAATATACGTACCCTGATAATCCTATTAACAGTATATCGTGTATAAATGTTCACAGAGAGTGTTACCTATCGTGTCTCTTAGTTAGATTAACTTTTACCTATGTTTCCTGGTTTCACAACCAGTTTATAAATTAACTTGAATTCATAGTAATTCTATTTTTGCCCACATCGCATTAATATTTCATTGACGAGGGTTTTGTCTTTTCCACAAGACTTATCTGTATTTGCCCAGTTCCCTGAACTACGATTGTTAAATCTAACTGTCTATGTTAGTAGAGAATTAAAACCTCTCTCTTTATTTATAACTCCTTAGTTATTTGCCATTCAGCTTTTTTTTGTTTTAACTTGATTGAGAAGGCCATCAGCCCATCAGGACTCTTAGGAAATACTACATCAAAATGTTAATTGCCATGAACCTCTTAAAACTGGAATGCGATATTGGCAAGTATCACAATCCAGTATACGTCACAGGTCTTAAGCAATTAACAACAGGAAAATAATAAAGGCAACATTAGCTGAGAAGAATAGTGTCAGGACAAACACACTTTTAAGAGCATCAACTGTCAACCACATTATATGCTAAAACTAAGGGGAAAAAACTAAAAGGAACTGAAATTAATATTACTTTAAAATGAAATACAGACAAAATTAATTAATTGAACAAACAAAGCAACATGGGAGGTCCTGTGAACATAATAAATAATGAGTAAACACAATAGCATAAAACAATATGCTAAAAAGGAACATAGGAAATAAATAAAACACCACCACCAAAAACAAAACTCAAGTTATAACTCTCTGAATAAATTAGTCTCTTTCAGGTAAGCCATCAATTTGTCCACCACATCAACATCCCCATCACCCAAGATCGAGTCCAAAGTGATGGGGATGCTTTTCGCCCTGCAGTACATCAGGAGAGGGCTATGCTCCACCACAAATCTACCACAGGACAAAAGGATGTGGTTGATCGAGAGAATCCCGCCACAGGTGGCACATTGCAGCAGGAATACACGGTCGATATATGGTTTCATGTGATTTAGGAATGTGCAATTCATCCTCAGTCGAGCTAAAATAACTTGCTCCCTCCAGGAGCGGCAGTTAGCTGACGGCCAAACCCCAATGGTCGGTTTGACGGTATGAATAGTCAGGTCGGTCTACTGACTTTGTCACAGAAGATTAATTGATTTCTTACCGAAAGAGAGACTTGACTGTAGATCCTGAGGGACGTCCCACAGCCCCTCAAGTTCTACCGCCGAGTTTATAAGTGCGTCAGCCTGCTCATTGCCAAAGATACGACAATGACCAGGCACCCATATCAGAGAGAAAGACTTACAACTCGAGTGTAACTTATTGATAATGCGGCCCTGGATTTCAGATGAACCAGTCCTACAGGAAGCAATTGCCTGAAGGGCTGACTTTGAATCCGAAAAAATTACAAAGTTGTCATGAGGAGAAGCCTCGGCAAAATCTATGGCCCGGTCAATTGCAAAAAGTTCAGAAGTGAATACAGACGCATGGATCGGCAAACGGTACCTTAGGCGACATTCGGTCGACCACACACTCGCACCCACACAGTCATCCGTCTTAGAGCCGTCGGTGTAGAGGTGAAAAGAAGCTAGGTGTCTAATGAGGACCGATCTAAAAAGCTGGCGAAATTCCACCTCCGGCGCTGTCGTTAACACTACCAGCTGGTCAACATCAGAGAAGTCATAACCTAGCTTACGTGTCAGGAAGTGAAGCCGCACAGCCACCGACTTGAGGGCCCAAGCCATTCAGCTGATAATCTTATTTCATATATTCTGTTTAACTGAGACGTTGTGACCTCAGTATTTTGACCTTACACCGCGTCACGTTTTACCACGCGTTAACTTTGACCTTCAGGATATCAGCCATTCTTTGAAACTAACTGCTCTGTTAGCATTATGCAATATTTATAAATTCACCATATGTTTATTCAATTGTGATTTATCAATTATTATTATTAACTGATTTATGTATCACCCATGCTTTAAACATATTATTATTCATTCTTGAAGTAGGTTCGAGAGTATTTCAATATAAATACGACTCGACCAAGTGTCTATCTAATATACATGCCAGTGCCCTGATCTAAAGTGAAATAAAAACTTGTGAAACCCAACCGTGTATCATTGGTAGAGATTGAGGAGATTTATAATTGCATATCTGGAGTCAGCTGTGTTCCTGCTGAGTGTTAGAGTTCTTAAAAGCTTTCCTAGAGTGGAAAAAGATAACTGAAGTACGCGGGCAAATATTATTGCCCAGCATAACAAGTACATTAAATATACTGAGTTCAAGTGTAACATACAAATTTACGTTAATTTGTCATGGGTCTATGCTTAAGGTTGGAAACACTGTTTCGTGTGTGTTTGTATAGCTTGTGTGTGTGTGTGTGTTTGTATAGTTTGTGTGTATGTTGGTGTTTGTATAGCTTGTATGATGTATGTGTGTAATTGTGTGTGTTTGTGTTTATATGCTTGTATGTGTGTAATTGTGTGTGTTTGTATGCTTGTATGTGTGTGATTAATTTGGCATAGCTTGTGTGTGATTGTGTATATGTGATTGTGTGTGTATAGCTTGTGTGTGTATAGCTTGTGTGTAAGTGATTGTGTGTGTATAGCTTATGTGTAAGTGATTGTGTGTGTATAGCTTGTGTGTAAGTGATTGTGTGTGTATAGCTTGTGTGTAAGTGATTGTGTGTGTATAGCTTGTGTGTAAGTGATTGTGTGTGTATAGCTTGTATGTAAGTGATTGTGTGTGTATAGCTTGTGTGTAAGTGATTCTATGTCATTGAGTTTGTATAGCTTGTGTGTGTGCGGTTATAGGAGGCGAACTGAAACCGCTTCCACTGCGCAGGTGCCCTAGGGCCTGGCAAGATCTTTTCAAGGTACTCTGCAATCAAGGCCTCGCAAGTTTCAGGAATTATCTTGAAAATAGTGTTGTGCACAACTCAGAAACTATATGACAGGCTCATGTAGCTGTCTATTGTTGCCAAGTACCGAAGTGTCACAGCAAGACGCAAACCAGGTGCTAGCGCCTTCCTCCAAAACGTGTCCTGCTTCTCTATCCTTGGGCCAATCCTGTCCCGCATCTCCTAGTAATGCCTCATACTGGCTGTTGAATTTACCGATGATTTGAAGATCATTAGGGGAAAATGGATGATCCTGGGACCTAGAGTGATTCCTAACGTCAGAAAAGGACATTTTATTTTAAAACTTCCCGGTTCTATGGCTTTTACCAATATAGAAAACTAATGTTGAATTTACTAAGAAGCAACTTTCCTTCAGTAAATTTCAGAATTATTTTTACGAATGATTTTAGAATAGGTAGCTTTTTTCAATATAAAGGATAGAGTGGCAGACCAGTTGTGCTCGAACATCGTTTACTTATTTACCTGTTCCTTTAAGTCGATAAGGATATTCGAGCAAATGGGTAAAAAACATATAGAACAGGGAAGTTTTTAAATAAAATTTCCTTTTCTGCCGTTAGGAATCACTCTAGGTCCCAGGATCATACATGTTCACCTAATTATTTTCAAATCGTGAGTAAATTCAACAACCAATATTTTTTTTTTTTTTTTTTTTTTTTTTTTTTTTCTATATTCCAACTACTCCCTCTCGGGCATAGGCTGAGAGCCTGTACATTCCACCGCTCAACACGGTGAAGCCCGTGAGGTCTTGTTCCAGCCTGGGGGAATTACTGGGCGAAAAACTTTTCATAAAGAAGCGAAACCCTAAACTTAACATTTCCAATAATTAGTTTATTGTTTCTTTTTCTTGTTGGTGCCTCATTTGGGTGATTTATTAAAACTTATATATTTGAGTATTTGAATTTTTAGGAATCATAATAACATAATATTTTTTTCAGATTGGATTAGTCTTTGGTTGAGTTTGGACGCATTTGGTAAGCGGTCGTATACCTTTTTGTTTCACTGTACTGTAATGCTTAACTTCTTTTGGCTAGTGGTTATTTTTAGACACGTTCGATGAGTGGTTACGCACTTTTTTGCTTGATTAAATATAATATTAGATTTGTGTTGTAAGAAAGACTTCATATTTCTTTAGTGTGTTTCCATTTTTTTATTTTAGGTGTTAACCCACTGAGCCCCAGCGACGCAGGGTTTGCGTCCACAATGTATGTAACGCTAAACCCCAGCGACGCATGGTTTGCATCCTGGCCAGTCCGGTCCTAATTACTCCGGTCCTATGGCACCCCGAGGGCTCAGATTTGTATGGGAACTGTGTAAGTATCCCACGCACCCATGCCGATAGTTGAAAACTCTCAAAGTTTAACCATGTGCGCGTGAGCGCGCAAAAACATGTTTTTTGGGGGGAAATTGCCTTAAATTTTTTACTCTTGTAAATCCGTTTTCGGGGGCTCTGTAGGACCATTTTTTGCACTTTTGAATTTTGTTTTTTCATTCATTCCTAACCCATTCGCTATTGTTTCTGGAATAAAAACAAATTTCAGAATCAGCCGGTCCTGGGTGGTACATTTATTAACCCTAGTCTAGCGGGTCCTCTGTGGCCGTTTTGGGCCTTTTCAGGCCATTCTGACTGCTATATCAACCATCAGTATGAAAGGAACTGTATTGCGCCAAAAACTAGGTGGAAATCGCTACACAATGACGCCACATACAGCTACGTAGCACTCGTGGAGCAATGACAGTGTTACCTCGAAGATGGAAGTTTAGCTGATTTTGCTACCTTGCTCACTTTTAGCGAACTATTGGTTACACTGTCATCCTCCCGCGCGGTGGGGGAACTGGAGTTAGTGTGGGCCGGGAGGCCACAGATGTCGGACGTATGGATCATTACTATCCCACCCATTTTCACTCGATTTCCACCCTTTTTTCACCCGTTTTTTGCCAGTTTTTTCAACTCGACTTATGTGGTGAGCCTCTTTTTAAGGGTTAATATTTAGCTGGTACTCAGCGGGTTAAGAGGCTTCCAATTCCTGTTTGATTTAGTATGCTAAGTTTTGTAAGCTTATGGTTAACGTTTTAAGTTGACTTCACATGTATTGTTTGATTATTGGTCCATATGACGATATAATGTTAAACTATTTATTTTTTATTTTTTTTAGGATCATGATGTTTTACCTGAGGATGGCTGCATGAGCAGGCCGAAAATTCGTAATAAAGATGGTGCTCCAAAGAGGTATTTCATTATTTTTCCTCATATATATATATATATATTAGATTAGAATGTGTCCCACGTTCCTTCTGCGTGTCGTAAGAGGCCACTAAAGAAGTTGGATCGGTGGGGTTGCGACCCCCACCCGTGAAAAATAATGAAGCAACGAAAAACTAACGATCAGCCACGGATGCGGACGGACCCTGTGTTGACGAACCCCGACCAACTATGGACAATCTTACGGACAATCTTAGAATAGCTACATGGAACATAAGTGGCATGAATGCTGGCACAACAGAGAGAGAGGTCCTGGAAGTGTTAGTGAATGCCAGGCTGGATGTATGTGGAATGACGGAGACCAAATGGAGGGGTACAGATGTGAGAGAGTGGGAGTGTGGAATGGGTGTGTGTGCTGGAGTGAGTGAGGGAGCAGCGAGAGAAGGTGCGTGTTTGTTTGTAAGTAACAAATGGAAGGAGCGTGTAAGAGAATATGGGTCTGTGGGCTCAAGGATTATGTGGGTGAGAATGAAAGTAGGAATATAAATGTGGGTGATTGTGTGTGTGTATGCTCCGACAGAGGATAAACTTGTAAGAGAGAAAGAGGAGTTCTAGGTGAATGTGGAGGCGTGCCTGGATAAGTTTGACAAGAACGAAATAATATTTCTGATTGGCGATATGAATGGTAAGGTGGGTGATCGGAAAGTTGATGGAGTGGTGGGAGAGTGGGGGGTACCGTCAGAGGTGAATGGGAATGGTAGTGCACTTGTGGACGTATGTGTGGGGAGGAGGCTGTGGATAGTGTTACGGCTGGATCGGCAATACATATTCGGGATTCTTGATCGTAGGACAGAAATGGCTTAAGTGACAACGACACGCTCGATTCCAGTCCCAAATACTATATGCTCCAGACAACAAAAGCACCAACGCCCTACAGAGTTATCGTCTACGGTAACGAGGTACCTTAACTCGGCGAAAGTGTACAACAGGGGTAGGCTATGAGGCTAAACTCCCTCAGACATTTATAGGTTACGTTATTACTAAAGAAATGCAATACTCAAGAAACTACGTTAATATTAAGCCTCTAATAATGTAGAATAGAAGCAGCTAAAGGTATGACAGTGAACTGCTAAATGACAAATGTACACGCCTACTTGAAAGCGCGTGCACTACAATAAACTGTCCCCTACTAACATGCACTAGCCTGTAGCATACAAGATGTTCATGATCCAGTAGATACCTAATAATACACATGGGAGGAACATAAATAGTAGTCACTTATTATAATAATGAATCTATACTTGGAATAACTAAACAGGTTTGCAGGCAACAGTACTGCGCCGGTAGCCTACTACTGCATAGGCTACTTCACTTCTCTCACTCTGTCTCCCCTCCGAGTCCGTATGCGCCCTACGCAACAGAACTCCGGACACAGCAGCAAAACGACAGTGCAGTTATTGATACGTGAAAGTATAATAGTGTGTCTTGTGTGTGAGTAATGTGTATTGTAAGGGTTACATACATATACTTAAAGAGAGCTGCAATGCATAGTAAAATAAAGATATATCCCACTCATCATCCCATGTGTTAGCTAGCAGGCCAAGTCACAGGAACAACGAGTCCCAGCACCGAAAGCGAGAACCCAGGAGAAGACTGTAGAGAACACACGACAGATAATTACGTTACTCTACTATACCGGCACTATGAGCGAGCTGTAGTCTCGGGTACTACACTCGCTCCTGGCTCGGTATGCAAATCAAGGCTAAGTCCTCGTCCCTCTACAGACAACTCCTGGGCATGGTCGGGCTCTTACACATGGGCACCAGTCTAGGCACAAATGGCATGATGAGCGGGGCATATAACTCGTGAACATGTAGAACGTTCACCCACTATCCTCATCAAGAAGATCGCTGTTCACATTAACCTCTTAAATCTAATACATGTAAATATATGCTTGTCCTAAGAGTAATACGAGAGGTGAGTGCTGTAACTCCTTTAGGACCTCAAGGGAAGGTTATGCATTTAAATAGAGAGAAGAATGAAATGAGAGTAATGTCGTCAGAGAGAAAGAGTGCAACAGTGAGAAGTTGGGAGAGAGGGCAAGGGATGTTAGAATCTCAAAGGTTCTAGGCAACCTGGTCATGGAACACGCAGCCAGCCTCCAGGCAGTGTGCTGTACGACAACATGGGCCCAGCCCAGGCAGCGTAGGCAGGCAACAATGGACTACCAACCCTGTCGCGCCTAGCTATAAGCGCAGGGCTGCCAACCAGTCCATACGTCTGGCAACCCCCCCGGCCGGCAGCGTGGCGCGTTGCTACCCTCTTGCTCTGAAGCCTAACTCACTCTCTCTCTCTGAACTCCCATTGCCTTATCTATCAACTTCTCTATTGATACTACATATTAAATGGAAGGTCTCGACATGGCTTAAAACAAAACCCACCACTGGTTAGCACATGACGAGACCTTTGCAGAGATACAAAGAACATAGTTATAAGTTGTCACACTCAATATACATTGCGGCTGACGGTAGCCAGATCACGGGCGGTACAGTCGAGTACAAAGGAGTACAATCAGGTTGCGTTGCAAAGCACTGGGGTGCGTCACAATAGCCAACACCTTCTTCCAACACAGAATGATACACAGGTACACATGGAAAGTGGTGTGGACGATGAAGGGTAAGACAGTGGTGGAACGAAAGTAACTGATTGATTATATATGTGTGGATGAGCGGATGAAGATATCTGTGCTGGGTGCATAGGGGTATTGGAGGGGGTCTGTCTCATCATTATGTAGTAGTAGCTAAAATTAGGATACAAAAGAAGTGGGTGAGGAGAGCTGGAGGGAGGCGAGAGAAAGGTGGAATGGTGAGGAGGGTGGAGAGGCTACAGGAGGAGAAAATCAGGGAAGAGTACAGGAGAGCAGTAGAAAGACGACTAGGTGGGTTCGACCTGGAAGATATGGAGGAAGTGGAGGAGATGAGCAAGGTGTTTAAGGAAGAGATCTGTGCAGCATGTAAGGAGGTGTGTGGAATGAGGAGAAGAGGGAGGGGGGTGAAAGGTACAGCATGGTGGATAGAAGAGGTAAAAATATCTGTGGAAGACAAGAAAAAAGCATATAGAGAGTGGTTGGGTAGTAGAGGGAATGAAGATTTGGAGAGGCAGAAACGATCGAGGTACGTGGAGAGAAAGAGAGTGGTGAAGAGAGTAGTGAAGGAAAGTAAGAGAAGAATAGATTAGGAATTAGGAAGGAATCTGAGTGTAAAATGAAGGGAGTGTAAGAAACTGTTCTGAAAAGAAGTCAAGAAAGTTAGGGAAGGTAGCAAGGGAAACAGTAAGGGTGTGAAAGATAAGAATGGGAGAATGCTAGCCGAGAAGCAAGGGAGAGTCGAAAGATGGAGGGAGTACTTCAATGAGTTGCTAAATGTAAGGAATGAAGAGCCAGCAAACATAGTTTGATATGGTATGGGAGGGAGAAGAGGAGAAGTAGTGGAGGAGGAGGTGGGGATCAGGAGGTCAGAAGCGTGGAAAGCCATGAAAAGAATGAAGTTGGGGAAAGCACCCGGAACAGATGGAGTGTGTGGGGAAATGTTGAGGTATGGTGGTGAGATAGTGAATGAATGGGTATGGAAAATGTGCAAACTAACATGGGAGAAGGGGAGTGCACCCGATGACTGGAAGACTGGCATAATAGTCCCCCTATATAAGGGCAAAGGGGAAAGAGGAGTGTGTGGTAACCACCGAGGAATATGTCTTTTAAGCGTAGTAGGGAAGGTGTACAGTAGGGTAGTGATTGAGAGAGTGAGAGTGGGAATGGAGAAATGGATAGGCAATGAGCAGGGAGGTTTTAGGAAGGGAAGAGGATGTGTAGATCAGATTTTACCCTGAATTGTGTTGCGGAGATATATCTGGAGAAGCAACAAAAGGTGTATGTTGCCTTTTTGGACTTGGAGAAGGCCTATTGTGCTATAATATCAGTGGAAGTTTAATATATATCTAAGCTACAGTATAATCCAAACAAATCAATCACATCTGTTTATATTTAATCAGGGTTCTAAGGGTTAATTATACTCCAGGATTCAACTCACCAATATCTCCACGTGGCAATGAGGCAAAGGAAAAATGCCTACCCAATATGGCGGACGACCGGGTTAAAGGAGCCGGCCCAAAAGCACGACTCAGGGAAAAACAAATGATTATGGTATGGTAATGGACATGAGTAAAAATGCTTGGCTTTCAGTCATGGTGTCGATGAGAGCGTCGTCGTAGTGTAGATGTGTGTATTGCTGGTAGTGTACTGTGAATAAAGGCACAATAGTACGATCAAATGAGACGGAAATTATATGTTTATAGGGTGAAGTCTGTGGAAGCTCTGGTGTTCCCAGGGCCTCTATCTTGCTGCCTTGGCAAATACCAGACGCCCAAACTATCGTACCGCATCTATGTTGCTCAATACGATAAATTAAATTAATATATACGATAAATTCATATATACTACATAAGACCATGTCAATATAGCTTAATAGCTTATTAAGCCTTTTATAACCTTAACTTACTTACAACTTGTAATCACGATCTAATCTTCCTACGCCGTACCGCGGGAACGACCGTTAGACTATCGTATCTACATAGGCACGTCATAGAGACGTACGTTAGCACATAAATTGTCTATCTCTATCGTATTACACGATTCACTCCCCCCACAAGAAAACCTTAACCCCACCTTAAATTAAAGTTGCCCAGAGGCTATCTTCTGACGCCATATTTCAACGGCGCCAGCAGCAGCGCGTCTGGGACGTGTCTCTTTCCGAGGGTGATCACCATCAGTAAGCAGGGGCGTAGCTAGGGTAAATAGCGCCTTCATGTTCTTGTGTATATTTTACTGTAATAAAAAGAAAGAACACAAAAAATCTTTGTTAATTAAAGCCAAACGCAATATTTCATTTGTAACGCTACCATAGGCTCAATCCTTTTGAAAGTTAGAATCTTAAAAAACTACATTTACAGGCATAGTTATAGCAGGATAAAGAGGATGAATGGAAGTAAAATATGTTAACTATGTATGGTATTAAAAACAAACCATAGTCCCCCTAGACTCCTGTAGAGTTATGAAATTCTAAAAAAAGAAAGAAATGGGGTAAATAGTTAGAGAATATAATAAGAGTTGCATAATAAAATTCAGTATGGTTTTCCTATTTTTAACCGAATATAACCTAACCTAACCTAATCTAGAATATCTAGGTGACTAGGTTCCGTTAGTTAGACTAGGTTTGCTGGTTTGGACACTACATATCAAACTCCTACCTAATTAGGCTAGGTTAAGTTATTTTGATTTCATTTCAGTTCACTCCTCAATATCCTTGTTCTTCAATCCTCATAGCTCTCCCCACTGGGTGCCATACTTAAAAACTGATGGATAGCCTACTTGGTTATATATACATATCAGGGGTACCGAATGTGTAAAACATACTTGATAAATGAGTGGTTATTTAAACAAACATATTCCTACCTGTTTTCCCTTGTGCCATGTAAACAGACCAAAGGCCGAGGCTAATATGCATTCATGCTTGAAATGACATTAATATATGTTCTGCTATATATTTGTAATAAGTAATATCAAAACTCTCATAAACATATATTATATTATTATAATATTCCTGAATGATAATAATGAATAAAACGTGAAGAGAGAGAAAATATTTTTACCAACAAAATATGTTGTTACGAAAGAAAAATGATATTTTGCGGCCAATGCGTAGAGTAACTATGCTAGTAAGTTGTGACTGATGGGCATGCCATAATCAATTGTTTTACAAAAGTTGTAATTATATTTCTTAATTATATTCATAATTTATTGATTATCTTAAGAATATATACCTCATTTCAAACTTCATGATTTTCATCTTACTTTATTTTTACGACCATTATAGTATATATCTCAGGTCTACTCACTCAACATTCCATAATTAAAAACATTTAAATTCCGACCTCGTTTTGGCGACCCCTACATGCTGCGCCCGGGGACAGATGTACCCCCTTGCCCCCCCCCCCCCATAGCTACGCAACTGTCAGTAAGAAGTGAATCGTCACGTTGAGAATCCTCGGACCCGACAATATCGGGTGGAGCCTCAGATTGTAAAGCGGAATCGAGCTCCAAAGCGTACAAACGTGCGATTGGACGAACAGTAGTTCCAGTGGCTGTCTTCAATAGCGCCACCCGCTCCACAGAGTCTTCCCCCTTGTACACCTCCAACACGTGGCCTAATTTCCAGTACAAACGAGGACTATCTTCTCTTATTAAAACCACTTCACCAACAGTAGGTGCCGATGGTCTACCAGAGGGTTTGATACTCCTTTCCCTCAAGACTAGCAGATATTCGTTAATCCACCTTTTTCTAAAGTCCTCGATTACCTTCGATATATTCTGGTATTGCTTAGACACCGCTGCTTCAGAGCACAATGAAAGATTCTCTAGTTCTACAATTGACTGGAAATCGAAATGAAATGCAGTCAATGGTTTACCGTAGAGTAAGTGAGCTGGCGTTAATGGTAGTGGTTCTTGCAGGTCGGTGTACACATACGTGAGCGGACGATCTTTCACGACTGCTTCTATTTTGGTGAGGACTGTCATCAACTCACTCTTCTTCAATAGAGCACGTCCTACTACCGCTCTTTGTCCTGATTAAACTATGCCGACACACCGTTCCCACATTCCACCAAACCAAGGTGCCTTAACTGGGATGAACCTCCATTCGCACTTCTTTTCTCCCATAAAGTGATGATTGTAGGATCACTGCTCATATCCTTGAGGTATCTTGATGCCTGGATAAAAGTAGGAGCATTTTCGTTAAGTACTAGTTGAGGGAATGAACGACGTGCACAAAACCGTCTAAATGCCAGCATAAATTCCTCACTAGACATATTGTCACATAATTCTAAGTGTACCGCGCGGGACGTTGCACAGGTAAACAATAATATATAGACCTTATCTTGCTCTATCATCTTCAATGCACCTGTATATTCTAACCCTACAGCTTGGAAAGGCTCAATATGTTTTACACGGCATTCAGGTAAAGGCGGAGCTGGTCCAGTCGCATAAGGTTTACCCTTTAGTCTTTGGCATATCACACACTTCCTACTACGCGTTGAGCTACATGTCGAACTCTGGGTATCCACCATGTGAGACGCAAATTCGATATGATGTGATAGACCCCGTAGTGTTTTACTTCCTTATGTGCATGTATGACCAATAGGTCAGTAACGTGATGTCTTGCTGGCATAAGTATAGGACGAATTGTGCCGTCCGTTACACCCGACCACTTCAGGCGACCCTCACACCCGATGAGGTCATTATCCAGGTGCAACCTCAGTTGACGCACTAAGTTAGGCATTATTGACTTATTGGAGCTTTGCAAAGATTCTAATTCATTGGAAAAGGTTTCTGCTTGAACCCATTTAATAAAAGTTACTTCAGCTGCTTTATATTCACGAGCATTAATGATGTGACCCTTATTGCAGAGTTGGCCCGTTACTTTAACCTTGATATTGGATACAAATCTCAACACCCAAGCTACAACTCTGACTAATTTATTATAGTCACCGAATCTTGCCCACTCTATTACTGGATCCGGTGGCTCATTTGGTTGGGCTGTAACTGCCACTGTTTCCAGTGGTAGAAGTCCCTCACCAACAGCTTGCCATATCGTCCATTCATTCTCATGGAGCAGCCAATTTGGACCATGCCACCACAACTCGGACTTTATTAACTGGCTAGCCGTTATACCCCTAGTTATGAGATCACTAGAGTTGTCTTTTGTATTGACATAGTGATATGCAACGTCTGGCAATAGGGCCCTAATCTCATCTACCCTATTTCGCACATAAACTGGCAGAGACTTCTTGCTATGTACCCCGTTGAGTGCTACTTGACTATCGCACCATACGTGAATGACTTCAATATTCAACTCGCTCTCGTATGCTGCGCGTACATGTTGCACCAGACGTGCTAATAGCAGCATGTCAGTCAATTCCATTTTAGGGATAGTTACTTTCTTGACCGGTGCTACCTTGGCCCGGGCTGTAACTAAATGCGCCCCAAATGAAGTAACGACATAAATGGCTACCCCGTATGCCGTGGTGCTAACATCGCAAAACGTATGTAATGTAACATCACCGAATGCTGCCACCTTAATAGGTAGCTGTTTTGTACATAGGATGTCATACTCTTTCAACAGTAATGTCCCTTGATCACTTATATTAAGTCCTCGGGCAAACTGTCATCCCACCCTACTTTGTGTCTCCGAACTTCCTGTATCAGAATTTTAGCTCTTATGGTAACGGGTAATGCTAGACCCAAAGGATCAAAAAATTGCGAAACTTTGCTCAACAGACTTCTTTTTGAGTGCTTTCCTGTCTGCTGAACAAAAGACTTTGTTTGAAAGGTTAGAATGTCTTGTTTTGGTTGCCAGATCATCACAAAATTTCTGGTCTTTTCCTGGTTATGAGATGCCGTACCGTCCATCTGAATTAAACTCTGAAGATTTTCACTGTTCGTAACCCACTCGCTGAGAAATAAATGAGATTCTGTAAACAATCTACGTGCTTGCCAGTAGGTATGTAACAATTCATCCTGACTATCGCTAGAGCCTTGCAAATTGTCTATATACAGTCCTTATGAGTATCTGACAGATGTTTCTTAATTGTGGCATTTAACAAAAACTGCGAGCATGTAGCACCAAAGAGTACGACCCAAAAACGGTAGATCACGACCGGACTTCCAGAGTCGCTAATGTCTTCGAACCAAAGAAAGCGAGTGACATCTCTATCTTCCTCCTGCAATTTGACCATCAAGAAGGCTTTCTCAATATCACTAGTAAATGCATATTGCCCTAGTCTAAATCGCAATAGGTGTTGAGACAAATCCGACACCATGGACGGACCAGTAAGCAAGCAATCATTTAGACTGGGCTGTTGACCTTGGTGGGCCGAGTAGTCATACACCACCCATATTGGTGTGGTGGCACTGTCTTTTTTCACCCCATGATGGGCTAGATAGTGAACCCTACCCTTACTAATAGGTTCTTTCACATCGACTCTTTCAATGAAGCCTCGGTCCAAGTAGTTCCGAAATACATCGTCATACGCCTGGCGCGTGCTCGGTTCATATGTTAGTTTATGCTGTAATGTGCGCAAGTGACCCAATGCCAATCCATAATTTGTTGGCAGGCTCATCTCACTATCTTTTTAGGGTAAACTAACCTTGTATTGTTTTTCCATGGCACAATAGCTCACAGACTCCTCAAACTTCTTTTGCGCAACTTCCGAGTCATAATCAGTCTCCACAGGATTAATGCCTATGTGATCTAATTTCCACAGTCTTTCCAGATCGAACTCGGCAGTCATTTTAGTGTCACTAGGTTGGGAATCTTCCCTTCCCAACTCCTCTGCCACGGTTACATTCACCCTTAGTATAGAGACCGTGTCGCCCAGGATGTTTGACTGCGTGGTATGTACCTTTCCGCTCATGCATTATCCAAATTTAGCGGGGATTAGAATTACACCACACATTCTTTTAAATCCAGGGTATACTACATCATAATAGTGATCCACGCCAAGTAGAACATGCACCTCACTTTGATCTCCCATGGGATCTGACAAGTTAACCCCTTTGCTACGTAATGCGTGTTCCACCTTCTTCACTCCTACAAATACATATTCTGGTAGGGTGTCTACTACGATACATGTCATAAAGTACCTTTGTTTACAGTAAATATAGGAAATTTCCGCTATTTCGTAGTGTTACGACTGAGGTTTAAAAATATCAGGGCTCTTATTCATTGGACTAGTAATGGCATAAATGCTACAACGGAAAGCGCTAGATCCAACCTCTGATGTATATTCCCAGTGAACAAAGGACACAAATACTCTCCGAGTTCTATATGCAATAATAGGCTATTAAACTCTCAATAAATGTGCGTCTACTCTAGGCTTAATGTTATGTGAAAACAGCCTAATACTACCTATAACCGAAGGTGCTTGGTTATGGTATGCAAAGTAAGGTGGTAAGAGAAGTTACAGCTTACGTTACTTTAATCAATAAATGTCAGATACTCCTGCATGAAAGAAAGTGCACTAAAATCCTTCAACACCAACAAGGAATCTTCTTTAAATGTTAGATGCTATAAAGATGCTCGTATCGGAAATGGAACCCAAAAAGGCAGGCAGCGGAACAATGCTCGTGCAGGCTATGCACACAAAAAGGCAGAATATATAATGCCGTCGGAGCCAAGAATATCCTAAACACTACAACAATAATAATAATCGCCACGACCATGCAGTATTCCTATCAACAAAAAGAGCCTAAGTCGTTTGTGTCTCAATACATCAAACTAGGCTGCGAAATGCTTGTGTAATCATAAATGGGTATGCATAAAAAGAGTACTTGGTTTAATATACTTAATGTCTACTATGATTGATAAAGTCTAGCTAGAGTCAATGATACGAGATACTGGTGCGCATGGCATGCCGCATAGCCTAGTGCAAATCTCAAGTCTGTGCGTCAAATATTACGTTATAGGGAAGGGTAGCTCTCTTGAGAAACCTTAATACCGAAGTATTAAGCATTCTCCTGGCGTACCTCAAAGACAAACAACGAGCTTAGAACAGTGCAGAATGGTATAGGCAAAAAGCCCTCATTCGTGCATGCTCTACTCTCAATGGCACACAGACTAGAATTTACTCAATCAACTCCAGTTCTCAGGTATGTCGTGCAGCTTTTACCTAAAGCCAGCACTCATAGGAAACAATACCTTATAATATCAGACCCCTAGTCTAGCATTATCTAATCCAGCAGAACACTAATAATTATAGGAAGCGGTACTAAACAATATGAATGCCAACCAATGCTTCGTGATCAACTTATCTTAACAACTAAACATACATAGGTTATATCGGACCTTAACGCACAATACAACTGGCCAGCATTAAGCTGATTTTGCAGAGTTAACCAGAGGGGATATAGTCTTAATAAAAGGTGGTGAAAGATATGAAAAAAGAGAGAGGTAGGCAGAGGAAAAGATTCTCAGGTGCAGAGCGGGTGACAGGTAGCAAGGGATAAGATAGATGCGTTCTAGAAACCAGATCTGAGGGAGAGAGTGGCGAGGAACCTGTATATATACCGGGACTAGTTTTCACCCCGCAAAGTAAAGCGGTAACAAGTCCTCTAGCCACTAGCAAAGAAGCTAGCAACATGGTAAGGACCTCCCTCAACCAACCCCCATGAGGCAGCCAGCCGTGACGTCATCGAGCGGGACAAAAACACTGCGCGCCCCCTATCACTCTGTTCTACTCTCTCTCTCTCTCCCAGATCCCATCATTACTAGTTAATGATAAAACATATACTTTACAATTAAATATATAAAGCCTTGATATGGGTGAAAACAAAGAGCCTTTCTGGACTGCCCATGACACGAGCTTTCATATGAAATAAAGCACACCCTAATACATAAACTGTAGCCATATTCACTGCCCTGGCGATCCTAGCGAGTCACTGTAGGACAAGGCATGCGGTTCTAACGGAGTGGTTAACGTCACACCCCCCCCAAGATTTTTCTCAGAGGCCCCAAGGCTCACAAAAATCTGATGGTTATCTCTACTTCCCATCACCCAGCAGCAGTAAAATATCTGGCACAGTTCCTCAACAAAACATTTTACAAAATTATAACCCTCCCCAACACAATAGGTTAAATTATATGTAGTTATGCTCCTCAAGAGCGAGCTTCTCTAGCCCAGTATTCTGAGAGGAGTGCAACTCAGAATTACTGCTATAACATACTGAAAAAATTCAACTATCAAAGAAAGAGTTTTTATTTGATTTTTATGTTTTTAATTTGTTTATTTCGGCTGCACTATAGGGGCAAGCCTAGTTTTGTCTTCTATACCAAACGCTCAACTCCTGCTTTACGACCCAATACGCTGGGCTACAACCGCGAGCCAACAAGCACCAAGCGCAAAATACTATTCAAACTAAAGCAGGAGGCTACCCGTGTGCTAATCAACCCAGGATCATATACCCTTGAACGACCATCTGCAACCACGTTGTCACAACCGGCAATATGGCGTATGTCCAGGTTATATACCAGTAACCTTAGTGACCACCTGGTCAGCCTCATATTCCGATTGTGAAACTGATCCAAGAACTTGAGAGGGTGATGACCTGGGTAAACTACAACGACCGGACCATAGGCTGGAACATAGACCTCGAAATGCCTCAGAGCAAGTACAATTGCCAGCAGCTCCTGCTCGACAACAGAGCAGCTCCCCTGGGCTGAATTGAACTTCTCCGAGCAGAAACTAACAGGATGCTCCAGCCCATCAACGTCCTTTTCCACAAGGACGGCACCAGCCCCCACACCACTAGCCTCCGTTGCTAGTTGGAAAGGTAGGCTAAAGTCAGGGGCCCTGAGGATCGGGTGAGTGCACAACAGGTGTTTTACTTCTCTAAACATCTTCTCACACTCAGGCGCCCATTTGAACTTCTTATCCTTCCAGTTATCCTCCACCTGAGCTTGACTGTCCCGTTCTCCTTCTCTACCTTGACTGCTAAACGTCATCACAGGCACAGTGAGAGGCTCAGGGGGGTGCCTCCCATACTCCTTCACGAGATTAACATGACATAACTGATTGTGCTTCCGTCTGTCTGGAGTGGCTACCAAGTAATCCAGGTCTGATAGCTCCTCCACCACCCTATAAGGACCAGCGTACTTCGCGGATAAGGGGTGACCTACAAGGGGCAGTAGATCCAACACCACCTGACCCACGTGAAACTCCCTGAGTTCAACCTTGAGGTCGTACCTGTCCTTCCTGAGGGCCTGAGAGCTAGTCAAATTACTGCCAGCCAACTCCAGGTTGCGCAACATCCGTTCTCGACTGTTGAGGACACACTTGAGCATAGAACAAGGTTTTTCTGCGCCCTCCCATACTTCTTCAACCATATGGAGAGGCCCTCTGACGAGCTCATTAGGGCTGAATCCCAAACTCTCCCCAGGTACCTCCCGCACAGCAAACAAAACACATGGCAGGCCAAGATCCCAATCCTTCCCACTCTCAAAGCGACAACAACGAAGCACAGATTTCAAGGCTGAGTGCCATCGCTCTAACACACCCTGGCTCTCCGGATGATACGCAGATGACACAACCCCAACAATCCCATTCTGCGGCATTGCTTGAACAAAGAGGCTAGAAGTGAAGTTGGGTCCCTGGACTGACTGAATCCCCTGCGGGTAACCATACCGGGAAAAATACACTAGCAAGCTTCGGACCACCGTCTTCGCCGACCCATTTCTCATAGGGTACGCGTCAGGGTACCTTGTTGCTACATCTCCCGACAGTGCATCACTGTCCTCCTTCAACTCTTTCGTCTTTTTAAGCCCATCCTCTGCCTTTTCAGGAACAGTTACTGGGTCTTCTCCAGACTCGAAATGTGGTCCTAATAATGAGTCCCCGAGAAGGTCCGTTGATACTAAACTCTCAACCGCATCAACTTTCAACCCCTTCTCGGTACCCTTCCTCCGCTGATCTAAAGATTGTTGACCAGAATGTGACTCCCTGGATGCAGGATCTCCGGTGACAACACACGCCATAGGCTGCACCGGGCACTTCTCAACCCCCTCCTGCTCCTCCCTACTCACGTCGGCCGGCTTCTCGGCAAAGACAAAGGGTGGAGCCTCAGAAGTAGGTCCCGCAAAGTCGTTGCCGAGAAGGAGGTCGACGCCCCCAACAGGTAACTTCTCCACAATTCCTACATCCAGGTCCCGAGTCACACCATCAACTTCCACCTTCATTCTTACAAGCGGGTATGACCTTGTCGCATTAACTCCCTGAACCACAACCACCCGCGCCGTATTGACAGGTTTACCAGTGAAATTTCTCAACAGTGTTTGCGATGCCCCAGTGTCACGCAAAATTCTCACCTCATGTCTTCTACCCCCCCACTCCACACAACCGAGTCCCCTGTGGTCACTAAAGGCATCACGGACAGGGAATAAGCCTTCCGGATCCTTCTGCACTGGCAGTGTATTTACCTCGGAAGAAATGCCTCTAACAAACTCCGATGTCCTCTTGATCACTCCAATGCCGTGAGCAAAAGACACGGCTGCCGGAGGAGGTCGACTAGGGCACTCATTTGCCTTATGACCCTCCTGGTGGCAACTAAAACACATAAATTTCGGTTTCGGCTTATACTGTGATGTAAAAGGCCCCTGACTTTTCACATACGGTGTGGTGTAAGGTTTGGATTCAGTTTTAGTTTCATGGCTCTTCTGTTTAAATGTGTCATTGCTACGGGGAGGGGGAGGATAACGGTCCTTAGCACTTACATCGTACTTCTGTGAGGACCCGCAACCCCGAATCAACGACAGCCGTCGATCAGCCATTTCTGCTGCTTCGACTAGAGTTCTTGGGTTTTTCTCCTTTAAGTTCAAAGTTAGATCACCGCCCGTGCTCTTAAAGAACTGCTCCAACATCATCAACTGCTTAACTCCATCAAACGTTGTTACCTTCTCAGATCGGAGCCAGTTCCCCATAGCATCGGACAAGTCCCGGGCGTGTTCCAAAAAGGTGCTATCTCTTCCCTTAGTTACACCCCGGAACTTCAAACGGTACGTTTCTGGTTGCAGTTCGTAAGCCCTCAGGACAGCCTCCTTGAGATCCTCATACACAATGACTCCAAAGGTAATGCATCGTAGGCTTTAAGACCCTTGCCTATTAATCTAGAGGATACAAGTGCTGCCCATTTATTCTCTGGCCACTGGTGTTCCTGGCACTTCTTCTCAAAGCGTGCGAAAAATTCTGTTACACCACTCTCATCAAACACCGGAACCAGTTTCAATAAGTGAGAGAGAGATTGATCATGAACACGGTTACCAGCCCCAAGTCGCTGTCCCGTTGCCTCTACTCGCGACTTCTCTACGTCCATGTCGGCACAGTACCTAGTCGACTCCAAATCCGCTTGGATTTTTGCTAGCTCTATGTGCTGCTGACTGATAGTTTTTCTCTCTTCTATCTTGGCTCTCTCATCTATCTTGGCTAATTCTAATTGCTGCTGATGCTGAAGCTGAAGCTCACATACCCTGATAGCCTTTCTCTCTTCGATCTTAGCTAATTCGAGCTGAAGCAATAATTCTGGAGATAACCCTTGAGGAGGTGAAGGTGCTACAATGTTTAACCCTTATTTAGCGGCGAGCAACATAAGTCGAGTTAAATAAAGCTGGACTATGTGGCGGCGCTCGACATAACTCGAGTGGCAATTTCAGCACGTAATGTGGCTGAGAGAGAGAGACAAGTGGTGGCAGGAGACTAGCGAGCGTATGACTGCTCCAGACCACCGCGGCGAACCTACTGACACAAATCTCAGCTCCCTCCTCCCTCTCTCACTCGCTACATACTCAATTATGTACTGAAAGTACCGAATTACCTGCTTTTTGCACTCGCGTTGCACGGTTATTGCAAGAAAACTATCCATCATACAAGGATCGTTATGGTGTCATTCGAAAGCTCTGTTTATGCCCTTTCAGGGATAGGTACTTGTTTTACGTTCTGGGTCTTATTTAGGCATGAAAATGATCACGTAAACAGCCCTATTTTGGCTAAAAACACCCCGCTGTGCGGTACACATAAATAAACCGCATAGGCCGCTCGTAAGGTGTTAAAATTACCGGTGGTCCCCCCAGGGGCAACCCACCCTGCCAGTCACCACCCAACTGCGGAAGCGTACCCGGGGTCGGCAAACTACTGGGATGGCTGGGAGTCGAGTGTAGGGGAAGCATGGCCGAAGAGCTCTGAGCACTCAACCCATCTCGCTCACCAGTCACCCTGCCCAGTACACACGTTATCAAGTTATCCCTGGTCATGCTGCTAGTAACCGCATGACCGATAGCTGTGGCCAGGCATTGAAGACCGTACCGATTCACACCCTCCAACCGCTCGACAGTAACAGGCCATTGCAAAAATATCCTAGCATCCTCCTCACAGTTTACCTGATTAACCATTTCATCATGCTGCTGCTCCTCCGTTTCGACATGACGTACTGTGTCTCCATTCTCCTCTGATCCGGTATAAGACATGATGCTCACAAAAATTTCTCACCACAATATTCAGAAAAGAAGCACCCCAAACTCTTATACCTCAATATACACACCAAAATTCTCGGAAATACTCAAGGGCTATACTATGTTGCAAAAAAAAAATTATTCTTGCTGATCCCCGCAAAATATTCCCCAAAACAACAAATGTTCCCTGCTTAATAAATGTAGGTTCACCAAATCCTAGGTAAGGTCGCCATTTGTTACGACTGAGGTTTAAATATATCAGGGCTCTTATTCATTGGACTAGTAATGGCATAAATGCTACAACGGAAAGCGCTAGATCCAACCTCTGATGTATATTCCCAGTGAACAAAGAACACAAATACTCTCCGAGTTCTATATGCAATAATAGGCTATCAAACTCTCAATAAATGTGTGTCTATTCTAGGCTTAATGTTATGTGAAAACAGCCTAATACTACCTATAACCGAAGGTGCTTGGTTATGGTATGCAAAGTAAGGTGGTAAGAGAAGTTACAGCTTACGTTACTTTAATCAATAAATGTCAGGCACTCCTGCATGAAAGAAAGTGCACTAAAGTCCTTCAACACCAACAAGGAATCTTCTTTAAATGTTAGATGCTATAAAGATGCTCGTATCGGAAATGGAACCCAAAAAGGCAGGCAGCGGAACAATGCTCGTGCAGGCTATGCACACAAAAAGGCAGAATATATAATGCCGTTGGAGCCAAGAATATCCTAAACACTACAACAATAATAATAATCGCCACGACCATGCAGTATTCCTATCAACAAAAAGAGCCTAAGTCGTTTGTGTCTCAATACATCAAACTAGGCTGCGAAATGCTTGTGTAATCATAAATGGGTATGCATAAAAAGAGTACTTGGTTTAATATACTTAATGTCTACTATGATTGATAAAGTCTAGCTAGAGTCAATGATACGAGATACTGGTGCGCATGGCATGCCGCATAGCCTAGTGCAAATCTCAAGTCTGTGCGTCAAATATTACGTTATAGGGAAGGGTAGCTCTCTTGAGAAACCTTAATACCGAAGTATTAAGCGTTCTCCTGGCGTACCTCAAAGACAAACAACGAGCTTAGAACAGTGCAGAATGGTATAGGCAAAAAGCCCTCATTCGTGCATGCTCTACTCTCAATGGCACACAGACTAGAATTTACTCAATCAACTCCAGTTCTCAGGTATGTCGTGCAGCTTTTACCTAAAGCCAGCACTCATAGGAAACAATACCTTATAATATCAGACCCCTAGTCTAGCATTATCTAATCCAGCAGAACACTAATAATTATAGGAAGCGGTACTAAATAATATGAATGCCAACCAATGCTTCGTGATCAACTTATCTTAACAACTAAACATACATAGGTTTTATCAGACCTTAACGCACAATACAACTGGCCAGCATGAAGCTGATTTTGCAGAGTTAACCAGAGGGGATATAGTCTTAATAAAAGGTGGTGACAGATATGAAAAAAGAGAGAGGTAGGCAGAGGAAAAGATTCTCAGGTGCAGAGCGGGTGACAGGTAGCAAGGGATAAGATAGATGCGTTCTAGAAACCAGATCTGAGGGAGAGAGTGGCGAGGAACCTGTATATATACCGGGACTAGTTTTCACCGCGCAAAGTAAAGCGGTAACAAGTCCTCTAGCCACTAGCAAAGAAGCTAGCATCATGGTAAGGACCTCCCTCAACCAACCCCCACGAGGCAGCCAGCCGTGACGTCATCGAGCGGGACAAAAACACTGTGCGCCCCCTATCACTCTGTTCTACTCTCTCTCTCTCTCCCCCAGATCCCATCATTACTAGTTAATGATAAAACATATACTTTACAATTAAATATATAAAGCCTTGACATGGGTGAAAACAAAGAGCCTTTCTGGACTGCCTATGACACGAGCTTTCATATGAAATAAAGCACACCCTAATACATAAACTGTAGCCCCATCCACTGCCCTGGCGATCCTAGCGAGTCACTGTAGGACAAGCCATGCGGTTCTAACGGAGTGGTTAACGTCACACCCCCCCCAAGATTTTTCTCAGAGGCCCCAAGGCTCACAAAAATCTGATGGTTAGAACCCATGCTATATCTCTACTTCCCATCACCCAGCGGCAGTAAAATATCTGGCACAGTTCCTCAACAAAACATTTTACAAAATTATAACCCTCCCCAACACAATAGGTTAAATTATATGTAGTTATGCTCCTCAAGAGCGAGCTTCTCTAGCCCAGCATTCTGAGAGGAGTGCAACTCAGAATTACTGCTATAACATACTGAAAAAATTCAACTATCAAAGAAAGAGTTTTTATTTGATTTTTATGTTTTTAATTTGTTTATTTCGGCTGCACTATAGGGGCAAGCCTAGTTTTTTCTTCTATACCAAACGCTCAACTCCTGCTTTACGACCCAATACGCTGGGCTACAACCGCGAGCCAACAAGCACCATGCGCAAAATACAATTCAAACTAAAGCAGGAGGCTACCCGTGTGTTAATCTACCCAGGATCATATACCCTTGAACGACCATCTGCAACCACGTTGTCACAACCGGCAATATGGCGTATGTCCAGGTTATATACCAGTAACCTTAGTGACCACCTGGTCAGCCTCATATTCCGATTGTGAAACTGGTCCAAGAACTTGAGAGGGTGATGATCTGGGTAAACTACAACGACCGGACCATATGCTGGAACATAGACCTCGAAATGCCTCAGAGCAAGTACAATTGCCAGCAGCTCCTGCTCGACAACAGAGCAGCTCCCCTGGGCTGAATTGAACTTCTCCGAGCAGAAACTAACAGGATGCTCCAGCCCATCAACGTCCTTTTCCACAAGGACGGCACCAGCCCCCACACCACTAGCCTCCGTTGCTAGTTGGAAAGGTAGGCTAAAGTCAGGGGCCCTGAGGATCGGGTGAGTGCACAACAGGTGTTTTACTTCTCTAAACACCTTCTCACACTCAGGCGCCCATTTGAACTTCTTATCCTTCCAGTTATCCTCCACCTGAGCTTGACTGTCCCGTTCTCCTTCTCTACCTTGACTGCTAAACGTCATCACAGGCACAGTGAGAGGCTCAGGAGGGTGCCTCCCATACTCCTTCACGAGATTAACATGACATAACTGATTGTGCTTCCGTCTGTCTGGAGTGGCTACCAAGTAATCCAGGTCTGATAGCTCCTCCACCACCCTATAAGGACCAGCGTACTTCGCGGATAAGGGGTGAACTACAAGGGGCAGTAGATCCAACACCACCTGACCCACGTGAAACTCCCTGAGTTCAACCTTGAGGTCGTACCTGTCCTTCCTGAGGGCCTGGGCCGGTATTTATAAAATAATTTTAAAAATTTCCTAAAAGTAATTTTAACTAAAAGAAAATCCTTAAAAGTTATTCATAAAACATTTAAAAGCAGCTTTTAGTGGAAGCGTTAAGAAGGCTGCCACAACCGCTAGTTCGCTACATCTAGGAAGATTACAATCGATGAATAAAGTTTAATAGGTAAGTATAGGCTTCTAATTGCATATACTAATTACTATAAAACATTAGGGTAATTATGCAATATTTTGTTATTGTGAAATCTATTATATATTGCTAAATTGAAAGGGTAATATATTTACCATACGAAAACAATTGCATACTCCGGTGTGGCAGCATCAGAGATAGTTGCAAAATTCGCGAGTTTTCACAATTCGTAAAGTGGGGTAATTTCGGAAATTTTTCGAGTTTGTTTTTTACAATTTCTCATGACTGTAAACACATTGTAGAGATTTAACTAGGTCAAGTGATGTGTAGTGATAATGCGCCGTGCGCCGTAATCCAGGAAGCCTCCTAAAATTATCCCCCATAATATCCTTATCCTTATCCTATCCGAAATCACCCCAGTTTACGGTAATTTGCGAAAAAATAGGGTGCAAATAGGCTACTTGTTCTCGGATGTTATGAAATAGGCCTATCTTGTGACAATCCAATATTATATCTTAGTCCTACACTCCTTTAATTTGGTCTATTTGTTAGTGTTCTTCCAACAAGTACAGTATAGGCATTTGTCAACGAGGACGCTGGAACTGTCAAGGTTGTGGGCGGAGGAGGAGGAGGAGGATTTACCCATCTAAAAATAGAGAGACCGACCGCGGTAAAAAATGTAGTCGGACATATATACAGTATAAATCGAAATGTTTAAAGTAGGTTGATACATAAGGTGGTAGGTTACTTTCTAATATAGCTTATTCGTTGGAGAACACACAGTGGATCACCTTTGGGTAGTATGATGTACGGGGTGGTATATGGAATTTATGGATAAAATCAAGAGTTACCTAACATACTGCACTTGATAATATATCTAACCTACAATCATACCACCATGAGTTACTCATTCAGTTACATTTTGACCGTTGCCAAATAACGTAGGGTACTAGGCCTACATACTTTCATCTCTGGGTTAAGAGCTTTGTTCTTCTGTCTCCTTCATGGTTTAAATGGTGTACTTCGATTAACTCGCTATAGGCCTATTAATCCAATTAATCTTTCTAACATGAACATTCCTTGGCAGGGGGTGGCGGATTTGTTATTCAATCATCTTCATCGTCCTCTAAAAGTAACTTTTAAGCGCTAACAGTCCCAAGGGGAGCTTTTAGTTTTCGCTGGGTTTAAAAGCTACTTTTAGCCGCTAAAAGTTTTTTTGCCCAACTTTTAAGTTTTAAAAGTTGGCGCCATCTTTAAAAGCTACTTTTAGGCCTAAAAGTGCTTTATAAATACCGGCCCTGAGAGCTAGTCAAATTACGGCCAGCCAACTCCAGACTGCGCAACATCCGTTCTCGACTGTTGAGGACACACTTGAGCATAGAACAAGGTTTTTCTGCGCCCTCCCATATTTCTTCAACCATATGGAGAGGCCTTCTGACACGGTGTCCAAAGACGAGCTCATTAGGGCTGAATCCCAAACTCTCCCCAGGCACCTCCCGCACAGCAAACAAAACACATGGCAGGCCAAGATCCCAATCCTTCCCACTCTCAAAGCGACAACAACGAAGCACAGATTTCAAGGCTGAGTGCCATCGCTCTAACACACCCTGGCTCTCCGGATGATACGCAGATGACACAACCCCAACAATCCCATGCTCCGGCATTGCTTGAACAAAGAGGCTAGAAGTGAAGTTGGGTCCCTGGACTGACTGAATCCCCTGCGGGTAACCATACCGGGAAAAATACACTAGCAAGCTTCGGACCACCGTCTTCGCCGACCCATTTCTCATAGGGTACGCGTCAGGGTACCTTGTTGCTACATCTCCCGACTGTGCATCACTGTCCTCCTTCAACTCTTTCGTCTTTTTAAGCCCATCCTCTGCCTTTTCAGGAACAGTTACTGGGTCTTCTCCAGACTCGAAATGTGGTCCTAATAATGAGTCCCCGAGAAGGTCCGTTGATACTAAACTCTCAACCGCATCAACTTTCAACCCCTTCTCGGTACCCTTCCTCCGCTGATCTAAAGATTGTTGACCAGAATGTGACTCCCTGGATGCAGGATCTCCGGTGACAACACACGCCATAGGCTGCACCGGGCACTTCTCAACCCACTCCTGCTCCTCCCTACTCACGTCGGCCGGCTTCTCGGCAAAGACCAAGGGTGGAGCCTCAGAAGTAGGTCCCGCAAAGTCGTTGCCGAGAAGGAGGTCGACGCCCCCAACAGGTAACTTCTCCACAATTCCTACATCCAGGTCCTGAGTCACACCATCAACTTCCACCTTCATTCTTACAAGCGGGTATGACCTTGTCGCATTAACTCCCTGAACCACAACCACCCGCGCCGTATTGACAGGTTTACCAGTGAAATTTCTCAACAGTGTTTGCGATGCCCCAGTGTCACGCAAAATTCTCACCTCATGTCTTCTACCCCCCCACTCCACACAACCTAGTCCCCTGTGGTCACTAAAGGCATCACGGACAGGGAATAAGCCTTCTGGATCCTTCTGCACTGGCAGTGTATTTACCTCGGAAGAAATGCCTCTAACAAACTCCGATGTCCTCTTGAACACTCCAATGCCGTGAGCAAAAGACACGGCTGCCGGAGGAGGTCGACTAGGGCACTCATTTGCCTTATGACCCTCCTGGTGGCAACTAAAACACATAAATTTCGGTTTCGGCTTATACTGTGATGTAAAAGGCCCCTGACTTTTCACATACGGTGTGGTGTAAGGTTTGGATTCAGTTTTAGTTTCATGGCTCTTCTGTTTAAATGTGTCATTGCTACGGGGAGGGGGAGGATAACGGTCCTTAGCACTTACATCGTACTTCTGTGAGGACCCGCAACCCCGAATCAACGACAGCCGTCGATCAGCCATTTCTGCTGCTTCGACTAGAGTTCTTGGGTTTTTCTCCTTTAAGTTCAAAGTTAGATCACCGCCCGTGCTCTTAAAGAACTGCTCCAACATCATCAACTGCTTAACTCCATCAAACGTTGTTACCTTCTCAGATCGGAGCCAGTTCCCCATAGCATCGGACAAGTCCCGGGCGTGTTCCAAAAAGGTGCTATCTCTTCCCTTAGTTACACCCCGGAACTTCAAACGGTACGTTTCTGGTTGCAGTTCGTAAGCCCTCAGGACAGCCTCCTTGAGATCCTCATACACAATACATGACTCCAAAGGTAACGCATCGTAGGCTTTAAGACCCTTGCCTATTAATCTAGAGGATACAAGTGCTGCCCATTTATTCTCTGGCCACTGGTGTTCCTGGCACTTCTTCTCAAAGCGTGCAAAAAATTCTGTTACACCACTCTCATCAAACACCGGAACCAGTTTCAATAAGTGCGAGAGAGATTGATCATGACACGGTTACCAGCCCCAAGTCGCTGTCCCGTTGCCTCTACTCGCGACTTCTCTACGTCCATGTCGGCACAGTACCTAGTCGACTCCAAATCCGCTTGGATTTTTGCTAGCTCTATGTGCTGCTGACTGATAGTTTTTCTCTCTTCTATCTTGGCTCTCTCATCTATCTTGGCTAATTCTAATTGCTGCTGATGCTGAAGCTGAAGCTCACATACCCTGATAGCCTTTCTCTCTTCGATCTTAGCTAATTCGAGCTGAAGCAATAATTCTGGAGATAACCCTTGAGGAGGTGAAGGTGCTACAATGTTTGAAATTACCGGTGGTCCCCCCAGGGGCAACCCACCCTGCCAGTCACCACCCAACTGCGGAAGCGTACCCGGGGTCGGCAAACTACTGGGATGGCTGGGAGTCGAGTGTAGGGGAAGCATGGCCGAAGAGCTCTGAGCACTCAACCCATCTCGCTCACCAGTCACCCTGCCCAGTACACACGTTATCAAGTTATCCCTGGTCATGCTGCTAGTAACAGCATGACCGATAGCTGTGGCCAGGAATTGAAGACCGTACCGATTCACACCCTCCAACCGCTCGACAGTAACAGGCCATTGCAAAAATATCCTAGCATCCTCCGCACAGTTCACCTGATTAACCATTTCATCATGCTGCTGTTCCTCCGTTTCGACATGACGTACTTGTGTCTCCATTCTCCTCTGATCCGGTATAAGACATGATGCTCACAAAAATTTCTCACCACAATATTCAGAAAAGAAGCACCCCAAACTCTTATACCTCAATATACACACCAAAATTCTCGGAAATACTCAAGGGCTATACTATGTTGCAAAAAAAAAATTATTCTTGCTGATCCCCGCAAAATATTCCCCAAAACAACAAATGTTCCCTGCTTAATAAATGTAGGTTCACCAAATCCTAGGTAAGGTCGCCATTTGTTACGACTGAGGTTTAAATATATCAGGGCTCTTATTCATTGGATTAGTAATGGCATAAATGCTACAACGGAAAGCGCTAGATCCAACCTCTGATGTATATTCCCAGTAAACAAAGAACACAAATACTCTCCGAGTTCTATATGCAATAATAGGCTATCAAACTCTCAATAAATGTGCGTCTACTCTAGGCTTAATGTTATGTGAAAACAGCCTAATACTACCTATAACCGAAGGTGCTTGGTTATGGTATGCAAAGTAAGGTGGTAAGAGAAGTTACAGCTTACGTTACTTTAATCAATAAATGTCAGGCACTCCTGCATGAAAGAAAGTGCACTAAAGTCCTTCAACACCAACAAGGAATCTTCTTTAAATGTTAGATGCTATAAAGATGCTCGTATCGGAAATGGAACCCAAAAAGGCAGACAGCGGAACAATGCTCGTGCAGGCTATGCACACAAAAAGGCATAATTTATTATGCCGTCGGAGCCAAGAATATCCTAAACACTACAACAATAATAATAATCGCCACGACCATGCAGTATTCCTATCAACAAAAAGAGCCTAAGTCGTTTGTGTCTCAATACATCAAACTAGGCTGCGAAATGCTTGTGTAATCATAAATGGGTATGCATAAAATGAGTACTTGGTTTAATATACTTAATGTCTACTATGATTGATAAAGTCTAGCTAGAGTCAATGATACGAGATACTGGTGCGCATGGCATGCCGCATAGCCTAGTGCAAATCTCAAGTCTGTGCGTCAAATATTACGTTATAGGGAAGGGTAGCTCTCTTGAGAAACCTTAATACCGAAGTATTAAGCGTTCTCCTGGCGTACCTCAAAGACAAACAACGAGCTTAGAACAGTGCAGAATGGTATAGGCAAAAAGCCCTCATTCGTGCGTGCTCTACTCTCAATGGCACACAGACTAGAATTTACTCAATCAACTCCAGTTCTCAGGTATGTCGTGCAGCTTTTACCTAAAGCCAGCACTCATAGGAAACAATACCTTATAATATCAGACCCCTAGTCTAGCATTATCTAATCCAGCAGAACACTAATAATTATAGGAAGCGGTACTAAACAATATGAATGCCAACCAATGCTTCGTGATCAACTTATCTTAACAACTAAACATACATAGTTTATATCAGACCTTAACGCACAATACAACTGGCCAGCATGAAGCTGATTTTGCAGAGTTAACCAGAGGGGATATAGTCTTAATAAAAGGTGGTGACAGATATGAAAAAAGAGAGAGGTAGGCAGAGGAAAAGATTCTCAGGTGCAGAGCGGGTAAAAGGTAGCAAGGGATAAGATAGATGCGTTCTAGAAACCAGATCTGAGGGAGAGAGTGGCGAGGAACCTGTATATATACCGGGACTAGTTTTCACCGCGCAAAGTAAAGCGGTAACAAGTCCTCTAGCCACTAGCAAAGAAGCTAGCAACATGGTAAGGACCTCCCTCAACCAACCCCCACGCCAGCCGTGACGTCATCGAGCGGGACAAAATCACTGTGCGCCCCCTATCACTCTGTTCTACTCTCTCTCTCTCTCCGAGATCCCATCATTACTAGTTAATGATAAAACATATACTTTACGATTAAATATATAAAGCCTTGACATGGGTGAAAACAAAGAGCCTTTCTGGACTGCCCATGACACAAGCTTTCATATGAAATAAAGCACACCCTAATACATAAACTGTAGCCACATCCACTGCCCTGGCGATGCTAGCGAGTCACTGTAGGACAAGCCATGCGGTTCTAACGGAGTGGTTAACGTCACAGTTGTCTTGTTTGTCAGTAACCCCCGTAAAGCCCTGCAGTCGAAGAGTCTCAGCCCCTACGATTCGGTGCTTAAGTCCCATTAATATGGACCTTTTTATGAAGGACCGTTGAGACCCCTGATCAAGAAGCACCCGACAAACTTTGTTACTGTCATTACCTTCCATTGGAATCTTTATAGTGGGCAATATAGTGGTGTCTTTCGTACTACCTAATGTCAAAGTTGTAATACCCTCTGGTTTGACTTCTTTGCCTTTGTCAACTGTAGGACACAACTTGTCGAAGTGATGTCCTTTACAGTGACAACAGGGCCTTAAGTACGTAGCAGTACATTGCCCTTCCTTACCATGATCTTTACTCAGACAACCTGTACATAGCTTCAATGTTTTCGCTTGTGCTAATTTTAACTCATTTGTTGGGTATTTTACACAGAAACTCCATTTATGTTTGTTATTATTATTAATGCAGAGTTTACATAAAGTATGTGCGGGTTTCTTGTATGTACCCTCTTTCTTTCCCTTGGTTCCCACCTTCATACTTACATTTCAACATTCCCACTCCCTCCTGACACATTCATTCTCCCATTGTTCAACTGTGAATTACTAATTTCCTTACTGAACTAAGTTTTAAACTCACCCAGATCAAATGATCTGACCTTGTCGAGTATTGCCATAGGAAGCTTCTATCTAAGTATAATAACTATCATTTCCTGTGAGGTCAGCCCTAGGGTGTCTAGTGATCGAGTATGGCACTCCATGTCTGCTCTAAATTTTGCTAATTCATCAACCTTGTATTTTGGTTCTGTCAGATTAAATAAGGCGACGACATGGGCCATTTTCAATTGCTCCGATCCCCGTATGTTGACTGCAATAATTGTACTGCCTCAAGATAACTATCACCTACTACCGCGAAACCCTCTATCAGATGTAAGGCCTCTCCGTCCATTTGTCCTTTCAGGTAATGAAATTTCCGGACATTATCCAAAGTGGATTCATGCACGGTAGACCTAAATACTTCCCAAAAGGCTAACCACTCTGTCAAATTACCCCCAAATGTAGGTAGATTAAGCTTGGGGAGGTGCACCGTGTGTTTAGGATTAACCCTTCTTTGGGCAACGTTATCGCCTCCCTTCTTGTTCACGACAGCGCGCTGTAACAAGTGCTTCACTTTGAAGACTGTTTCGTCATATGGGGCGCGATTTTCACACTCTGCTATTATCTCATCATCCTCCGTCATGCTTGCCACAATCACCTCACTTAGAACAAAAATACGACTATGTGTAACCTGGACATTATCTAGTCTAGCCTCCAATTCTTGGAGGTCAGCAGTAGTGATGAAAATATTGACATCGACTATTAATCTATTTAACACTCCCCGAAGTCCTGCCCTCTCATTTTTCGGGGCTTTGCTTTGCACCCCACCGGACGGTATCTCCTCTGGTTTACTAATTTTGTATGCAAACCTGTAGGGTATCTACACCTTGCAATGCTACAATGTTATATCACCACGGCAAATTATTAGCCTAGTCAAGAGATGCCGAACGGCAGACTTCTTTGTTATGGAGAGAAAATAGTACACTAATGGGCAATATCTACACTAAAAGGTCATTATGAACAAAGAAAATGTTATGTCAGGTCAGGCGTCATAGGAAGTCTGAAAATGAAAAGAAAAATTAAAAGGGGAAGATGATGGGTGGGATGCAGGATTTTGGGAGGCGCAACGACACTACCCCGGCGTTCCTCTCCAAACAACGCTTTGTCAGGCCTACTATTTTGTTGTAAAGCTGTTCGTTAGTATCCAAGTCCAGGTGGACGCCATCCAGATCGAGATCCCGTACGTTGGGAGTGATAGACATGAAGCGGTGCCGCGTCTCCGCCAACCGACACCTCAGGATGCGGTTAACGGCGTTACGGATCGCCTGATATTCCTCCGCTCGAAAACCTCGGACTCTGGTCCGGTTCTCTAAAACCACGATCTTGCAGCTCCCCCTGGTCTCTCTCTCCAGATCCAACGCCACCTGTTTTATTTCGTTGGCCAGTTCTCGGGGCACTGTACCGGGGCGAATGTCGTTTCCGCCAATAAACAAAAAGATCATAAGGGGCCTAAATTGTACTACCTGTCACCACTCTGGGGAGGCTCTCAGGGTATCTACTGTGGCCCCAGGCACCCCGAAGAAGGAGAGCTCAAAATACTGATCCCCTTCCGACGCCCTATACCCCACAGGTCCTCGCTCAGCCACCCTGAGCCTAGTGGCATATGAATGTCTTACGACGGCAATCCTATCTGGTATCGGCGCCGGAGTTTCCGGATTGTATCCAAGCCCCACTCCTCCTGGGTCCTTGCTCCTGCATCCCTTACTCATGCCTTCAAAAAATCCCTTATTGGTAGCTAAATCCCGGGTCTGGGCACCAATGTGGTACAATATCAGTGGAAGTTAAATAAATATCTAAGCTATAATCCAAACAAATCAATCTAAGTCAAATTACTCTAAGTCTAAATTGAATTTAATCTGAATTTAAGCTAAATTACATCCAAAGGTCACTCACACCTGTTTATATTTAATCAGGGTTCTAAGGGTTAATTATACTCCAGGATTCAACTCACCAATATCTCCACGTGGCAATGAGGCAAAGGAAAAATGCCTACCCAGTATGGCGGACGACGGGGTTAATGGAGCCGGCCCAAAAGCACGACTCAGGGAAAAAACAAATGATTATGGTATGGTAATGGACATGAGTAAAAATGCTTGGCTTTCAGTCATGGCGTCGATGAGAGCGTCGTCGTAGTGTAGATGTGTGTATTGCTGTTAGTGTACTGTGAATAAAGGCACAATAGTACGATCAAATGAGATGGAAATTATATGTTTATAGGGTGAAGTCTGAGGAAGCTCTGGTGTTCCCAGGGCCCTCTATCTTGCTGCCTTGTGGCAAACGCCAGGCGCCCAAACTATCGTACCGCATATATGTTGCTCAATACGATAAATTAAATTAGTATATACGATAAACTCATATATACTACATAAGACCATGTCAATATTGCTTAATAGCATATTAGGTCTTTTATAACCTTAACTTACTTACAACTTGTAATCACGATCTAATCTTCCTACGCCGTACCGCGGGAACGACCGTTAGACTATCGTATCTACCTAGGCACGTGATAGAGACATACGTTAGCACACAAATTGTCTATCTCTATCGTATTACACGATACCTATGACAGAGTGGATAGAGAAGGTATGTGGAAAGTACTTAGAATATACGGAGTAGATGGCAAGTTGCTGAAAGCAGTGAAGAGCAAGTATGAGGGTGCAAAGGCGGCAGTACGTGGGGAGAATGAGCAGAGCGAGTTCTTTGACCTGAATGTTGGGTTGAAACAGAGGTGTGTGACGTCCCCGTGGTTGTTTACTGTACTGTATATATGGATGGAATCATGAAAGAAATACTAGGAAGAGCAGTGGATGTTGGTTTATCGCTGATAAGGGAGGGAAATGAGTGGAAGCTGCCTATACTGCTGTTTGCGGATGATGCAGTTCTGATGAGCGATAGTGAATGGGAGTTGCAGGGTCTGGTAAATGAGTTTGGAACAGTGTGCGGAAAACGGAATCTGAAGGTAAATGCGGGGAAGTGCAAGGTTATGGTCTTCGAAAGGGGTAAAGTCACAGAGTGTGAGGTGAAGTTGAACGGTCAGGCTATGGGGATCATCAGCTCTTTTAAGTATCTGGGCAGTGTGTTGAGTAAAGATGGGACTATGGCTGAAGAAGTGCGGGAGAGGGTACAACAGGGGAAGAGGGTTGTAGGAACGCTGAAAGCAGTAACAAGAAATAAGGTGGTCAGTATGAAAGTGAAGAAGTCCTTGCATGACAGTTGGGTAATCCCGACACTGACTTGCGGAAGCGAAGCACGGACGTTTGAGAAGAGACTCAGACCAAGAGTGAGAGCGGTGGAAATGAGTTACTTGAGAAGTGCGTGCAGAGTTACATGGAGGGATAGAACGACGAATGAGGAAGTAAGAAAGAGGTGTGGTGTAGAGCTAGATGTGCAGTAAAGTGTGAAAGGGAACACCTTGAGATGGTTCGGCCATATGGAACGTATGGGAAGCGAGAGAATGACTAAGAAGGTGTACAAGAGCGAGGTGGAAGGACAGAGAGGGAGAGGTACACCGAAAGAGAGGTGGAAGGATGGAGTGAGGAAGTATACGGATGAAGGCGGTGCTGGTTGGGTTGAAGGGCGTCGACTGACTGGGGACAGAGGTGCATGGGGGTGGTTCGTTCGTGGCCACCCCTTCGGGGATCACTGCATCAGGCAATAAATAGATACGGTAGATAGATATATATATATATATATGTATGTATGTATAATTATGTATGTATGTATATGTATAGTTATATACAGTATATACTGTATGTATATATATATATATATATATATATATATATATATATATATATACCGGTATATAGGTTGTACATTGGAAATCTAGAGCTCCCGTTACAACCTATTTGGATTCCCGCTATTCAGGTATTGACTCACTTCGACTTCGATCCAAAGTCACGTTACTAGTCTCTAAAATAATATAGTTTTACCGGGCCCTGCTGTGTCTACTCCAGAGACCAGGGCATTAATAAATCTAACCTTTATTTCCCTATATAGAACAAGAGATTTATTCTTAACTAAACTTCAAAATAAGATAACTTTACCGGGCCCTACTGTGTCTTCTCAGAGACCAGGGTGTTACTACCTCTGACACTTTTAGATTATATATTCTCTTAACCCTATACAATATATCTACTCAAACGACCAGGGCGTTACTACACTTGACCTCGATTGTCCTATCTATAACACTCTTAGATTATATGTTCTCTTAACCTTATACAATATATTTACTCACAAGACCAGGGCATTACTACACTTGACCTCGATTGCTCTATCTATAGCACTCTTAGAATATATGTTCTCTTAACCCTGTTACCAATAAATCATATGTCACATATACCACCTATTCAATAATAAAACTCAGTAAATGGCTTAATATGATCAGTACCTCAAAACGCCTACAAGAACAAGATTAATGCTTTAATCCTCTACATAGATTCTATGATTACATTATTATCCTGGACTTAATGCTCGTAACGCTCACCACGAACTGACCGAATATTCCTCCAAACAATATTAATTGATAATGTTTCCTGTATAACAAAGATTTCGTAGATCATACGGACTAGTGTCCTCCCTACCTATTTCTCAAACTAAAGCTGATCTAATTGCAACTATTCTTTATTTCCCCTGAGCCTTATAGTCGCTTATCTATTTAAGAATTATCCCCGCTTACTTTAATTTTAATATAATATAGTTGCTGTCCTACCAGATCCTATACTATTGATAGCTAATCGGCATTAAGCCTTCTCTATCAAGAATAACTATTATCCTATTAACACATCATCATTTTATTTATGTAAATAAGTCTAGTATCTTTCTCTTTAGTTTGTCCTATAAGAACACATCAATTATTATTTATGGAACCACTGAGTTAGTCAAGCATTTTCTCTCTTTCTTTGAATCTGGTTCGGGCCCAATATGGGTCCTTTATTAAAAAACAATGCAGTACTACTAGGTGTTTACTGGAACAATTTCACTACCTCAGAGCTGGCCAATAGCTCAACTGGAAATCTTCGCTCCCATCTACTATCTGTCGTCCCTCTTGAACCGCTTGGCTGTAGGTATGCAAGCCAGCGATGTGACGACAGGCGGCCGGATACTGAAGGTGTATCCGCCTAGTAGGGGAGAGCGATGCTAGGCCCGAGGTGGACTTTACTGGAACAAGTGATGAGGGTTGCGAGGCTGGAATAAGTGGGTCCGAGTTCCCTTGAGTGCCCAAGCGAGAGAGAGAATGTGGGTTGCAAGAAGCTAGCCCAGTGGAGCCCGAGAGGTGAATGACCCCGGCAGCCTCCCCCACCCCCTTGATATAGTCCCGCCTCCCGCTCTCCGGCGCTGTGATTAGCTGGGCCGTCCGCTCGGCCGTGCAACGTTCTGGCCGCGCGACTTGAATATTACTACCCTTCGCCTCCACTCTTTTCTCTCCATAATATGTTCCTGGAAGCTGGTTGTGAATGTCTTTTAGTGGCTTACGGGAGTATAGGGCTGGCACTGATGCATTAGACCCATTGCAACCAGAGGAAACGGCCTGTGAAGAGAGCGAGAGCGAGTTTAAATGCGAGGCGGTACACGTAGTCGTCAGCTCCGAAAACGGAGGCTTCTGATTGGTCGGCCGGGAGGGCGTGGCATGTTTACTTGGCGAGCCCGGAATGTCAACTTCAGCTGGTTTAAAGGGAAGGTTAAAGGGAGCGCGTTGATTGGCTGGTGGCCTTTTAACCTTATGACTCCCTACTAAATTAAGGCGAGCTCCTGATCGCCGTAATATCGTTCCTTTGAAATCCCTACCATCACTCTGCCAATCCACCAGTCCACTATGTTCACAAATACATCTGTGTAACTGTAGTGCTGGATTTTGATTCCAACCGTAGTTTAGCCAATAGGACTTGCCCCGGTTGACTGAGGAGTTGCTTGAATACTCGGGTAGTTTGCACTCTCTGTCCCTTTCTATCGACCAGGGCTATTAGGCGGCAGAGCCGGTAATGAGGGTCAGTTAGGATAGGCATGGTGCCTTTCAACTGGCAGGCACACGCCTCGGGGGTCCTATTTATATCCTCGTCCGGATACCTGATTGGTGGACGGCTAATTCTACCACTGCGTGTAATTGTTTCTGCGAGGCCCATTGGCTTAAATAACTTTGCTGGACTCTTACCCCGGAAGTTAGTCATTCGGTTCTCTTATGACTCCTTTAATTTAGTTGAAGGAGAGCCAAGTGGGTTTTAATCCTCAGGAAATACGTCTTTTTCCCTTACTTCTGCTCGGAAACACTCTTCCTCACTACTTAAGGTCTTATTGAAATCTATCGGGAGGTCTGAAACTTCGCTTTCGGGGACCGTAGACTGATCATCATTGGTACGTTAATAGTCATCTCTCTCCCCACTTGTCGTAGTCTTGTCTCCCCCATCCTCCTCTTGCCCGGACCCAGAAAGACTCGTTTGGCTCGCGATTAAAAGACCACCAGAACGGAGAGTCCTCAGTATAATTCCTTCTCAGATTGGGACCTTCAGTGTTGCGTCGAGCAGAGGGTGTATTAGGGTTATCCGCCCCAATTTCTATCTCCTCCTCACTTTCTTCCGCACTACTCCACTCGCTCAGGTCTGGTGGCAAAATACCCTCATATCGTTTGGTATGACGGATATGGGTAGCCGACACAATACCTCCATGATGCAAGTACAACACTTGGTATGGCCCGTTTATCTCCACAACCCGGAAGGGACCCTCGTATTTCTCTTCCAGCTTACCAGCTCGGGTGGGATCATGTCTCTTTACCAGAATATATTCCCCTCGGTAATATGGATTATTTAGGGTAAGTTTCTTGGGCTGTTGCTGTGTAAGATGGTTATGAACTTGTTGCCGTCGCTCCCCTTGCTTCCTCAGATAATGTTCTGGTTGGGAGTATTTGGTGGAATGAACGGGGTAAGGTAGTAGTTGTTCCTGAGGCAGTTTCGGAGTGATTCCAAAAATAATCTCATAGGGGTAATACCCAGTAGTTCTACAAACAGTGGTATTTATCCCCCAGACAATCTCTGGCAGAAGTTCCGGCCAACCTCGGAATATCTCTTCCCCTTGTGAGCTCAGACTAGCCCGCACACAATTCGCTAACACCCGATGGTTCCTTTCACATACAGCATTCCCCTGGGGATAATACGGGGAGGTGTGTTGAATCTGGTAGCCCAAGGTATCTCCCAAGTGTTGCCAGATTTCATTATTAATTTTTGTCCCCTATCACTATGCATCCAGGGGTGCCATATATACAAAAATTACCTTTTCCAAGATAACCCTAGCCACAGTTTCAGCTTTCTTGTCCGGAATGGCACAAGCAACCATATATTTCGAAAAGACGTCGACACAGGTTAAAATGTACCTTTTGTTCGTCTGTCTGGGTAGAGGTCCCATAATGTCTACAGATAACTTTTCCCACGGTTTACCTGCCGTAATGTGTCCAGGCGACTGTTTAGGTCCCCGTCCATCTTTCCCCCTTTGACATCTCAAACAATTTTGGATAACTTCCTTAACAACTCTGTCGGCTCGCGAGGTCCAGTACCTTTCGTTAAACTGTTTCAACACTCTAGACTGACCCAAATGAGCCCCCCTTTTCTCTTGTCCGTGGAGGATTTGGATCATGTGTTTAGCCTCCACATAATCTAATACCATCCGGTCCTTAGAATCCCTCCAGGCTCCCTCAGAAAATGTTACTTTGTCTCCATACATAGGATCATTCTGTTCCTTGTTAGGTTGAGTGTGTTGGACTGGTGCTACCGGTAATCGAGATAGACCATCGGCATTGGTGTGTAATTTACCCGGTCTATGTATAACTTCAAAGGAGTATTCCTCCAGGATCCCCTTCCACCTAACAAACAATCCGTCTTCCGTTTTCATCTTCCTGATCCATTGCAAACTATGGTGGTCCGTGATAAATTCGAAATGAACTCCGGCTAAATATGGACGGAAATATTGTACAGCCCAAACTAGAGCCAGGCATTCCTTTTTAGTAACGCTGTAATTTTGTTCACCCATATTCAGCGTCCAGCTAGCGCACACTACTATGCCTTCTTTCCCATCCACTTTCTGGGCTAATACGGCCCCTAGCCCTTCATCGGAAGCATCGGTGTATAGTTGGAACAGCTTGGTAAAATCCGGATGGCAAACTATGGGGTTAGAGGTTAATTTTTGTTTCAGTTGATCGAAAGCTATATGGCAACTCTGATCCCAGTCAAACGTCCTCCCTTTTTCCAGTCTCTTAGTCATGGGTCGAGCAATTTTTGAGAAGTTTGGCATGAACCTCCGATAATAGGACGCCATTCCCAGAAACGCTCGGATCTCCTTGACAGTGGAAGAGGGTGAAATTTCTGCAATAGATTTCACTTTAAGGGGGTCAGGTTGGATACCTTTACTTGAAACTACATGCCCTACGTATGCCACCTCGTGGGCCCCTAATTGGCATTTGGAAGGCTTCAATTTAAGTCCCGCCCTCCTGATCCTCTCTAATATTTCTTGTAGTCGATTGATATGTTCCTCCCAACTATTTGAAAAAATTATAATATCATCCAGGTAAGCTAAGCAAGTTTTCCATGTTAATCCCCTCAGTACTTCGTCCATGACTCTAGTAAAACGGGCTGGTCTATTACAAACTCCGAAGGGCAAGACCGTGAATTGATAGAGTTTGCCTTCGCTCGTGGCAAATACGGTTTTCTAGCGAGTCATCAATACGAGGTAGGGGTTGCGCATCTTTGATGGTGACATCATTTAATTTTCTATAATCTACACAGAACCGAGTGGACCCTTTTTTTTTTTTTTTACCAGGACTACTGGAGATGACCACGGACTGTAGGATTCTAATACTATCCCCTGCTTGATCATCTCCTCTACTTGTTCCTTTTCCTTTTGTTTCATAATGGGATTTTGTCGCCTAAAAGGTTGTCTAATAGGGGGCCCTTGAGTATGTATCTCGTGGGTGTGTCGGGTTCGGGCCGATCCGTGGTCCCCTTCATTTTGAGCAAACACGTCTCGGTAAGTCCAGAGCAATTCATGTAAGGTTGTGGCTTGATCTGACGTTAATTGTTTCGGGAGCTCAGGTAAGTTAACTGGTCCGTTAGTTCCAACAGTGGTGGGTTGTGCGGGTGTAACTTGTCCTAACAGTTTCCCTTTTTGATAATTAATCGTATCATCGCCAAAGTTGCCAGAACTAATTTCCTCTGATCGGTAGTAATAAAGGTGGGAGATATTCTCACTTTATTTTGTGCATCAGGTTCAAAAATCCCGGCAGTCATTCCCTGGGATTTAGGAATTTCTATCATTCTCCAAGATCTAGGGGGAATAGAGAGTTTCCCTGTGGTAGCTACTATTTGAGGTCGTAGGGTGGTCGTCGTGTCTTTCGGCCCGCACTGTATAGTTACTCCCAACTGACTCATGAGATCTATTCCCAGATATCCATCGACTCCGCTATTAGACTTTCCTGATAGAACACAAAAATTGGTGGTGAATTTATTTCCCGTCCATTGTACCACCACCGCATTAGTTCTCCCTAGAATCGTCAATGGTTGACCCCTGGCTCCTGACAACTGAATATTAGTTTGATTTAGTGGCCCTATTTCTTTCTGACTATTCCTCACAAAATTCTCCAGCAGACAACTTCTGTTGGCCCCTGTATCAATTAACATGTTCGCGGCTTTCCCATTCATTACAATGGTTTCACAAGGCGTTTGTCTCTCTAATATATTCTATCTATCTATTGCCCGACGCCGTGATCCCCGAAGGGGTGGCCACAAACGAACCGCCCCATGCACCTCTGTTCCCAGTCAGTCGACGCCCCTCCCCCCAACCAGCACTGCCTTCGTTCATATACTTCCTCACTCCATCCTTCCACCTCTCATTCGGTCAACCTCTCCCTCTCTGTCCCTCCACCTCGCTGTCGTATACCCTCTTAGTCATTCTCTCGCTTTCCATACGTTCCATATGGCCGAACCATCTCAAGTTGTTCCTTTTCACACTTTCCAGCACATCTACCTCCACACCACACCTCCTTCTTATTTCCTCATATATTGACCTCTCTATATCGCCCTTCTATGTGAGGTTTAAAGGAAAATTTTCTCCCCCTTCCGGCATTGTGATTTTTGGCTGGTTTTCTGTCTCCCTGTATTCTACTGGAAGCATTCCTCCCTGGGTTGGATCTGTCACCCTTGGTAGGGGTCGATCATTTGGAGGTGTGGGCCTGGAGTTAAATCTAGATGTTGGGGTTTGGGGACGGTTGGAACAGTTCCTAGCTAGGTGTCCGGTTTGTCTGCATATAAAGCATCAGATCATTGTTCTCTGATACCCTTTGTTTGGGTTCTCCTCCTCCCCTTTCTTTTTCTCCTCTCTTAACTCTCTGGCTTCCATTATTTTCTTAATCACCTCCATGAGTTCCTTAGTGGTAGTCACTTCATGGATAATGCAGTGCCTTCTAACTTCCACAGGACATGCTTGGATCATAATCACTCTGATCTCTGTTTTCTGACTATCTTGGTCCATGTGGGGGTAAGCAAGTTTGACGTTTTTCGTGATCTCCCTCCTCAGGGTTCTCACGTTCTGGCCGTCTAGTTTCAGACTCTTTAATTTGTCTCTGGCCTTCCTTGTGGAGGTTTCTCGGCCAAATTCTTCAATTAGAGCACTCCTAACTTCTGCCCATGACACTAGTCCACCTAGACGTACTCTTACATCGTCCAGGGCCTTGCCTAAGTGTGCCTTTCCATAGGCGATCTTCTTTCCATCTTCTCCTATGATCTGGTGAGTCGGGAGAAAATACTTCTAGGCATCCAGTCTGTTTTTTCTTGCCGTTGAAATTGTTTAAGCAGTTCTTGTTGGTCTTGATCTAATGAGTCTTGATGATGGATTGCTAAAACTGGCTGAATCTCAGTGTTCTGGCTGGAGGTGTCCTTGGCTGAGTTAGTTGGAAGTCTGGATAAAGCATCAGCGTTAGTATGGAGTTTTCCTGGTCGATAAGCAATTTCGAAGTTAAACTCTTCTAATGATTCTCGCCACCTGACGGTCAAGGCATTTTTGGTGTCAGATTTGCATAGCCATTGGAGGGTGTGGTGATCGGTGATGATGGTGACCTTGACACCTGCTAGGTAAGCTTTGAAGTGTTGCAAGGCCCAAATAATACCTAGGCATTCTCTTTTGGTTACTGGATAGTTGACTTCTGCTGGATTTAGTGTTCAGCTGGCACTTGCGATGATATGCTCTCTTCCTTCTCTAGTTTGTCCTAGAACGGCGCCTATACCGAATTGTGAGACATCCGTGTATAAGCGGAATGGTTGGGTATAGTCTGGGAATGATACTACTGGAGATGCTACTAGTAATTCTTTTAGGGTGTTGAATGCTGTTAGACGTTGTTCTGTCCATAAGAATGGTTCGTCTTTTCTGGTTAGATCATGAAGGGGCTTGGCAATGGTGGCAAATTTTTTGACAAATCTGCGGTAATAGGAAGCTAAACAGAGGAAAGCTCGGACTCCTTTGACATTTGTTGGAGGAGTTATGTTGCTAATGGCATCTAGTTTGTCAGGATCTGGAGCAATTCCTTTTTCTGAGACGATGTGTCCTAGAAATTGGACTTTCTTCTTGGCCAGAGTACATTTAGAGGGTTTGAGCTTTAAGTTTGCCTCTCTAATCTTCTGAAATACTTGTCTTAATCTTTGTAGGTGTTTAGCTCAGGTTTTCCCGAACACGATTATGTCATCCAAGTACGCCAGGCATGTTTCCCAGGTTAATCCTTGTAGGACAGATTCCATTAACCTGGAAAAAGTTGCAGTACCGTTGCATAGACTAAACGGCAATACTGTGAATTCACATAATCTTCCTTGACTAGTGGCAAAAGCTGTCTTTTGTTGGTGTTTTGGGAGGACTGGTACTTGCCAGTACCCTGCTTGCAGATCCAGGGTAGTGAACCATTTAGCTCCTAATAGGGAATCGAAAGAGTCGTCTATCCTGGGTAGTGGGGTAGCATCTTTTATGGTGATGTCATTTAGCTGTCGGTAATCAATACAAAAACGGGTGGATCCGTCTTTCTTCCAGACGAGTACTACCGGAGATGACCAAGGGCTCGTGGAATGATGGACAACTCCAGTTGCTAACTTATCTTTGGGATTCCTCTTCCTGTCTTTGTATTGGATTTTTTCTCTGGATCGGTTGTTTGATCGGATGTCCTACAGTATGTATGGGATGGTGAAGTACATTGGTTTTCCCGATATCTCGGTTGGAAGTAGCGAAGATATCTTGGTAGGTAGTCATTAAATCACGTAGGTCGGTTTGTTGTTGAGAGGTTAAATGGGAAGGAATATCAGGTAGGAGAAAAGGAGTTGGGGAGGTATTTTCTGAAGATAAAGATATTTCTTCTGCATAAGGCTCAAGTTCCCCAATGGTTAACCATTTTGGCAAGGTAATAGGTTGATCGGAGATGTTTGCTGTCTTTATGCAATTAATTTAATTTGAGATTAGGCTTGGAGCAGTCAGGCAATTCCTATCAAAAGGGCTTTGGAGGTGAGGGGTCATTATTGCATCCCCAGGTAAGGTGGGTAATATGGGTACCCATCTTTCATGATGAGGGGGAAGTGTGACTATTTTAGACGTGACAGCTTGAGTGGTCTGGAGGAGACAAGTGGTAGGTTTATTCGGTTTCTCCTGATTGATCATAGGTTTGGGTTTAGGGGGTCAGTTTTTCTTTTTGGTTGGAGAGGGTGTGAGAACTTCAATGTTCTCTTCCCGCAATCGATGGAAGCGCTCAGGGATGTGAGCAAATCGAGTCCCAAGTATCCACCGTACTTGGTCTCTTTGGGATTATAAATCATGAAAGAGTGTTCAGTTTCATGATATGGGACAAGGGAAGAGTCTGTCCATAGTTTGGGATAATATCATCATTAGCACTCGTCAAAACTATTGAAGAAGGTTGGATAAGACCTAAAGCTTTGTGGTGCTGCTTGAAGAAAGGAAAGAAGAGACATGACCGGGAAGCCCCCGTGTCAATTAAAAATCGGAATTTCAATCCATTGAGAGTGATCTTCCTATAGATGGGAAGATTATCTGGATTTGTTTCTTCATGAGCCCCCGCCATTCTGACAACTATTTGCATACGAGGGCGGATTAAAAATTAAGATCATCTGTTGCTTCCGCTACCGTTTCTGACTCTTCAACGTTTTCTTCTTCGCTAAAGTCTTCAAATCCTGCGGTTCCATCCTCAATGATCGTAGCTATGTTTCTGAGTTTGATCCAGGGAATCTGAGCCCACCAACTAGGTGACCTGGTCCTTCTCTTGGTCAGTTCCATGAAAGACTTTTTTAACACCTTATTAGCGGCCTAGGCGGTTTATTTATATGTACCGCCCAGCGGGGTGTTTTTAGCCAAAATAGGGCTGTTTACGTGATCATTTTCATGCCTAAATAAGACCCAGAACGTAAAACAAGTATCTATCCCTGAAAGGGCATAAACAGAGCTTTCGAATGACACCATAACGATCCTTTTATGATGGCTAGTTTTCTTGCAACAACCGTGCAACGCGAGTGCAAAAAGCATGTAATTAGGCACTTTCCCCATACAATTCCGTATATAGCGAGTGAGAGAGGGAGGGAGGAGGTGGGATTCGTGTCAGTAGGTTCGCCGCGGTGGTCTGGAGCAGTCATACGCTCGCTACTCTCCTGCCACCACTTGTCTCTCTCTCTCAGCAACATTACGTGCTGAAATTGCCACACGACCTATGTCGAGCGCCGCCACATAGTCCAGCTTTATTTAACTCGACTTATGTTGTGCGCCGACAATTAAGGGTTAAGGACGTCAACACACATTGTCCATTACATGGTTTCCAGTCGGCGGGGTGAAATCTGGCCCATTCTTCAGCTTTGTCACTGGATCTTGGTACCACAGGGCCAGCTGTAGGTACTGTAGACGGGTGAATAGTAACTCTACTGATGACGGCGATCTTGTCTTGTTCTCTTGTCTTTCTCACATCCAAAATATGCCTTACTACTGGCATATCGTTTTTGTAGTTTGTGGGCTCTGTGATTGAGAAATGATCGGCTACTGTCACATGTAGAATCCTCAGTAAAGCCTTGAACACTATTTTCTTTCTCTGAGCTGGGGTCTCGTCAGGGAAAGCGGTTATGGCTAGTTGAGTCAATTGGCTTAGAGTGGCGTCCAAATCTCCTGAATACTTAACTTCATGAAATTGTCGGTCCGCAATTGTTTGGCCAAGGACTGGGTTGATAGCTACTTTAGTGTAACTCTCAAACTGTTCCCAGGTTAACCCGGGCATATTGTCACGCACATACCCTGACACCTTTGCTGCGTATTTTCCTAACTTCATTACCACAGTATAAATCTTGGATGAGTCCTCGTTCCCGAACGTCATGTCCAGGACCGGTTTGACTATATCCATATACGTATTAATATCATACTCCTCTGGCTTGAATGCTGGGATATCGAGCGTTTTAGTTGCCATGGTGAATGTTGTGTGATGCTGATTGAGTAATAACAAATTTATCAATAATAACACAAGAAAAGCTGATATGCCTTATCGAAACACTGCTGCCCCCAGTGTTATGCCGGGATGTAATCCAACTCGGTTCAGTATTATCTATTTATCAATCTGGGTTTTGGATATTTAGACTTGGAATATATGCTCAACAGGAACACATCGAGCTTAGTGAATATAAACAGTATTTACTCAATCAGGCAACGATAACACAACAAACACACAGGTTATATTACACTCTTATATATTCAATGGCATATAATACAGGTTATGTGGTACTATACTCCACTATTATATTAAATGGCAAGTAAGTAAATTAGTGACTGAGAGAGTTAACTAGTTTTACTCTATAATGAAGGTCAGTTTGTCACTTACATAGCAATTGAAGAGTGAAAATACGCAATGATAGACAGATACATATATACACAAACAAGAATCATTGACAATAATACATAAGCGAATAAAGTATCTATCGCAAAGTATTCTGACAAAATCAAATTACAATATGGAACTTATTGCTCAGCTGCGTGTGAGTCTGCGTGGTGGACAAAGAGAATTAGGCCGCGCTCAGGTGATACCATCAAAGGTGCCGCCCTGAGGAATCTAGGTCAGATAGACTGGGGACTCAGGAAATAACAATTTCCTCTTGTACGATATAAAATCAGGGGCTAAAGATATGAGTTCTATTTGAATCTAGGGGGAAAGATAGTTTAAATCTGAATTCAACTATCTAGGAGTTATTGCGAATAATCTCTCACACGAGACACAAAAATAATATTCGATCATAGATGAGGTCAAATCACACGGGTTGAGGAACTCAGAATCACAGTAAATATAGTGACTGAATCGAAATAGATAAAATATAATTTAATATAGATTGGGATAAATTAACCAACTAATTAACAAAACGCAAATGAAAGAGCGTGATAATATAGCTTAACAAAGAGCTATCTTGAATGGGCATACACGACGAAGTTGCATTTAGGAAATACCATATATGGCATAAAAGGAGTTCTGAATAAACTAACAAATTCCTATAAGAACGCAGAACTACTGTAGCGTTGTATTATAATGTATATACAATTATAATCAATGGATTACTAGATGAAGTAATAAATAGAATCAGTAGCCAAATAGTAGGCGGAATCGATCAAGGAATGTACAATCTGAATTCCTAGATTGGTGTGGAAAGAATTACATGACCCGAGTAAAGTATATTATCAGATTATTTGCAAGAACTAATAGAGATCAGATATCTTGATAAAGAAGTAATTCTAACTCAACGGAAAGGGTTCTTGACTTTCAAATAAGGGAAATAGTATTACAAATATTCTCTGGCGATAATTACGTGGATATATGGATCCTGAATTGGGCGTAGGTTCTAGGTATATATTGAATTTAACCCCTTCTGTACCGGTGTCGTTTCTTTATTATATTCTAGCTAAGTTTAGTAGTTTTTGTGCAGCTTAAGAAGGATCTGTGGTACCACAGATCCTTCTTAAGCTTCACAAAATACTACTAAATTTAGCTAGAATATAATCAAGAAACGACACCAGTTAAACACACACCGGACCTCGACACAGACTGTGAAATCGTCTGGATCCAACTCTAACTTTCCAACTGTAAATCACTCCTCTCTGCTTTCTACAGACCACCTTCTTCCAACACTGATTACTTACACAACCTTCACACATCCCTAGCACGTATTAACGCAGACAAACACAAATGGCTCTCAGGAGATTTTAACCTCCCTGACATTGACTGGACTGCCATCTCCCCCCTCGATCCTCCTGATGCTGACACTCCTGATCCTATCATTCCCCACACTAACAGACGCCAACTACACGACACCTTCATAGACACCATCAATACATTCTCACTTTCACAAACAGTACTCAAGCCAACACGAACACAAATCTCAACTCGCCCCGGTGGCGATGGCGGCCCTTCTACCACATCTCACATCTTCGACTTATTTCTCGCTAACAACATTCTTCATATAACAAACACACAAGTTGTTCCAGGACTGATCGACCATGACATTGTGCTTGTTGACACTGATCTCCGACCAACTAGACAAAAACAGCGACCAAGACCTATCTTTATCTACTCCAGAGCTGACTTAGACGCGATCAAACAAGACTTGACTAAATTCAAAAAGGACTTTTTTTTTATAATAGACCACACACAAGACCTCTCTTAACAAACTGGAATATCTTGCAACACACAATCCATACAGCCATGCACAAATACATACCACAAAAAAACCCCATCAAGTAGATATACTCTTCCATGGTTCACCAGGGATCTACGCAGACAACATCACAAAAAACAAAGACTTTATAAACGCGCGCAGACACACAACACACCTGACAACTGGACCGCGTATACATCACACCAAAAAACATTTGCCAAAAACATAAAAAAAGCGGAACGCAAACACATAGCTTCTTATCTCGCAGACGTCAGAAACAACACCAAATATTTCTTCAAATTGTTCAAGTCGCGCAGGCAGGATACCACCACCATCACATCACTTAAAGACAACTACGACACTCTACAAACCACTCCAGAACACAAAGCACAGATACGCAACACTCATTTCCAATCAGTATTCACACAAGAAAACAACCAAATACCTAATATGCCAGAAAACCCCTACCCACCCATACCCCACCTAGGCATAACGACTAATGGTATACAGAAACTACTAGAGACACTTGACACAAACAAAGCCACTGGTCCTGACAACATCCCTGCCTTCATCCTTAAAAATTGTGCCTCAATCCTTGCCCCCATCCTGCAGAGCATCTTCACCCAGTCACTTCACACAGGCATCCTTCCACCTGACTGGCTTTGTGCAAACATCACTCCCCTTTTCAAGACAGGTGACAGGACTGACCCAAAGAATTATAGACCCATCTCACTCACATCCAACCCATGCAATATTTTAGAACACATTATACATAAACACATTATGAATCATCTTGAATCAAACAACATCCTTACTGATACACAACATGGATTTCGGCCCAAAAGATCATGCGAATCACAACTCATTGCCACATATCATGACCTAACTAAACAACTGGACCAACGAGACATTAAACAGGTTGACACTATTGTCCTCGATTTCGCCAAAGACTTTGACAAAGTCCCACACAAAAGACTTCAGCATAAATTAGCTTTTTACAGTATAACTGGACCTACTCTTCACTGGATCACTAATTTCCTTACTAAACGGACTCAACGAGTACTACTTGACGGCTCTTCCTCAGACTCTGTCCCTGTTTCTTCTGGTGTCCCACAAGGCACCGTTCTTGGCCCTCTTCTTTGCCTTCTTTATATTAATGACCTTCCTCTGTCAACACCTAACTCTTCTACTAGACTATTTGCCAATGATAGTTTGATGATTAGGCCCGTACAGACTAGAGACGATTGTGGACTTATCCAGCACGACTTAACACCTTACGAGCGGCCTATGCGGTTTATTTATATGTACCGCCCAGCGGGGTGTTTTTAGCCAAAATAGGGCTGTTTACGTGATCATTTTCATGCCTAAATAAGACCCAGAACGTAAAACAAGTACCTATCCCTGAAAGGGCATAAACAGAGCTTTCGAATGACACCATAACGATCCTTTTATGATGGCTAGTTTTCTTGCAATAACCGTGCAACGCGAGTGCAAAAAGCATGTAATTAGCCACTTTCCCGATATAATTCCTTATATAGCGAGTGAGAGAGGGAGGAGGGAGCTGGGATTCGTGTCAGTATGTTCGCCACGGTGGTCTGGAGCAGTCATACGCTCGCTACTCTCCTGCCACCACTTGTCTCTCTCTCTCAGCAACATTACGTGCTGAAATTGCCACTCGAGTTATGTCGAGCGCCGCCACATAGTCCAGCTTTATTTAACTCGACTTATGTGGTGAGCCGCTAATTAAGGGTTAAACACCCTCGAACATTGGGAGTACACCGGGCAGATGTCTTTCCGCCCCGACAACTGTAAACTTCTCCGCTTTACCCACTCCTGATCACCCATCACTTTCAATTACACATTACACAACCAACCACTAGAATCAGTTCCTTCATACAAATATCTTGGCATCCACCTCTCCACCAACCTAAGATTCAACACCCACATTCATCACATACAAAGTCAGGCAAACTGCACACTAGGGTTCTTGAGGAGGAATTTACACAATTGTACACGAGACATCAAACACATAGCATATAACATCCTTGTTCGCCCAACACTGGAGTACTGCGCCGCAGTTTGGGATCCATACACACAATCTAACATTAACACACTTGAAAAAATTAACACAAAGGCAGCCAGGTTCATCACACACAATTACACGCAAACCCCAGGCATCACAACCCGTATCAAAAATTAAATAAACATGGAAACCCTTAACACACGAAGACTCAGGCACAGGCTCACAGTAATGTATAAAATCACACGCAATTATATTGACATTAAAAAACATGAATACATACACAACTCAAACACCCGCAACACTCGTAACACACATTCTCATAAGTACCAAACATACCACACTAATACTGGCTTCTACAAACACTAATTTTTTCTACGAACCATACGGGATTGGAACAGTCTCCCACAAGATACTATAAATAGCCCTACACTAGACACATTCAAACACAGAATAAACGTACATTTCGCCCACATCACACACACACCATAAACCCTCAACTTAGCTCTCCCAATCCTATATCCTGACCCCGCATCCTCCACCCTAATACCCTTATATGTGTGATATGCGCAATCCAGCGCCCTACACATTATAAATCGAGATCGAGATCGAGAATAAAATCGTTTAATGGTAGCTAGAAAAAATTAAAAGGACGGTGCCGGTAATGAAGGGGTTAAGAAGGGAATCAGTTCACGTTATACACTTTCACTTCGACTTGGATACACAAAGAATAATAAACACATACAAATAAAATCTGAGAGTATTCTGGCTAAGCAACACGTGTAAAAATGACTATGTAACGTACGTACAATTAAGGGTCTGAATGATTAACGCAAGTTTCTTTTAGCAATATCTCGTACTTAATGAATCACTGTACGGATCAAAGTTATAGGAATCTTACACGGGTATCAAAGGTTCAGGATAGATCTTAGGCACAGATCTATAATTAAATGTAATAGAATATTCGCATATTTTATCTTACCTTCACAATAATAGCCACAACTTATAACACTCAGAGACACTTGGGGTAAAGAGTAGAGGTAGCCATGAACGAGAATCTGGACGACGTAGGACTCGTGGTTCTGCTGGGCTGGACGTCAGGAGGAACTGCCTCTCTCTCAGGTACAGGGGAAGTTGGTTCCGGGCTCCTCTACACACTCTCGTTCAGGTTGAGACTCAATACCAATCCTTTCCCACAGCTGGCTTAACCAGTGGAAGGAAGCAATAGTATTGGCTAACTTCCTTCAGTTTCAGTCAGAGTATAGTCAGTTGATCTATCTCAATAACATAGGGACATGTGGATAACATTGTTTTGGCTATGGTGAAGGCAATTCTTAATCTAAAAATACACTGAAGTTATTTATCTAAACCTACGGAGATTCTCGATCTCTCGATATGGGTCTCCTATTGTTAAAGGGTGGCATGGTTGCGTAATGAATGATTTTCTGTTCATCGTGATATCTGGCTTTTCTAAGTCTGCAGGTCATAGGTTCTTTATTTATCACTTTGGTTGCACTATTCCCTGTCTTCTCGGGAGGTGCTGTAGAGGGGGTGCTGGGATTCCCATCGATATCGATATTGTAATGGTTCTTGGTGGGGAACTTGCATAAATAGTTCCTCACTATATTGCAAATCGGGCTGGAGCTGGGTATGTGCTTTGGGCGTTTGTCTCTGTCCTTGCCATTGGAGCAGCAGGGGTCCCTGTGATTGGTCTTGGCTCGAACTCCTTTCTCGGGCAGACTGACCTAGACTCCCAGAGATTAGAGCATGGGTAGGTCTGGAAAAAGGGGTAGACTGACCTATTCCGGCCGGTATTAAAGCCTGGGAAACTGGTCGGGTTCTATTGTATCTCTCCTTCTCTTGGTGTTGTCTTCTGTTCCTCTTTGTTTCCTTGATGACAGCTATTCTGGTGTTGTTAGGCTACTCAAGGCCATGGTTTCCCAACCCTGTTATCTCACCACCTTCTTCCAAAACAAAATCTCGAGATCTAAGGTCATATGTTCTGAAGATTTTGGTAGTTAGAGAGGGTTCTAGGTTTTGTAGGACTAGACACCAGATGGTTGAAGGGATGTCAATAGGGCTGTTGGTGTCAATTTCCACAGTCAGTTGAAGAGGAGTCTTTGAGGAATTTGCCACATGAACGAGATGGGCAGGAGAGTTGATGATAGTCCTGGTGTTGTCTGAGGACACAAACAAGCTGTTGATCTTCATCGTGGTGGTAGGGTCAGTAGGGTTTGGAACTGTGGCTGTTAGACGAGTTGGTGGTGTACTGCCAATATTTGAGGTTGTAGAACTGCTTGGTCCAGGTGGGAGGGGCTTGTTGGTTTAGGGGCCTGTCCCTATGGTAGGGGCAGGTTGAGGAGTTGACCTTGCACTAGGAGTGGCGGTGACCTGATTTTGCGAGGTGGTGGCTTTCGTGGGAGCCCGCCTTTTGTAGGTCGGCTTGAAGGTGGGGGCCCATCTTTTAGGTGGAGTCACACGTCGGCCAGATCTTCGACATAGTGGATTAGAAAAAGGTGGCATTAATGATGGTGACCTTAATTTCATTTTTGGCATTTTTGGAACAGGATGGGGGGCAGTATAGCTAGATTTAGAAATGGTGGAAGGATTAGGTGAAGGGGTAGGTGATTTATGAGTAGAGGTAGAGGGTTTAGGAGATTTATTGAGAGGTATAGGTAGTTGCGAAAAAGTTTCAGGGCTATTTTCAGATAGCGTTGATGATGTTTCAGATAGTGAAGGAGAAATATGAAATTTAGTGAGAGGTATAGGTAGTTGAGAAGGAGGTTCAGATCTATTGGAAGTCGGACTGTTGTTTTGATTAGATAGATTTGTTGGTTGGGTATCTTGATGAGTGGGTAACGTTGATGACGTTGCAGATAGTGAAGGAGAAGTTTGACATTCTAGAGAGGGAATGATATTTATGGCTGGAGTGGTAGGTAAAGGACAGAGTGATTCAGGAAAAACAGGTTAGCTGTAGGTAATGGGAGGAGTTAATTTCAGCTTAGTGACAGTCTTGTTAGATTGAGTAGGAAGTTGAGGAGGTGCAGAGACAATTCGCTTAGGAATTGGAGGGGCAGTTTCAGAGCCAAAGGTGTGTGAGGGAAAAAATAGTGCAAGAGGATTTTGGTTGATGTTAGGTTTAGTTATTGGTTGAATAGGTGGTGGAACAAGATTTGGGTTATTTAATGGTGGAGGAGAGATGGGTGGAAGAGTGGAAGGTGTCAATGGTTCTGTGGATCCTAAATTCTGGGCATTAGTTGCAAGCAATGTGTCATCATCTTTAGGGTCAGCAAGCATAATCGTATTTTCATCAATGGGTTGAAACCTACGTATATATTTATCTATTTCGGTATGTGAGTGACTCACCAAAATGATTAATGGTAACCTGGTAACAGTTTGGAACAGTTAGGATCTCGAAAGGACCTTGATATCTGGGTTTGAGTTTGGATGGCACTAGCAGTTGAGCAACCATGACAAGATTGCCGACATGGTGGGGACTAACTTTGGCTGTTTCGTCAGGTTGTAGGTCTTGGATATATTGCCGCTGTCGAAGGCGGTTCTTTAGATGTACTAAAGATTGGTCAAAATTGGAAGAGGGCTCGTAAGGGACAGACAGATCACGTAGAGGTAGGAGTAAAGGTGGTACCCCAAACACACGTTCATGGGGTGAAATTCCGTCTTTTCTGGGGCAGGTATTTATCCCCCACTGGACTATTTTCACTTGGCTGAGCCAATCCTTGGTGTTCATTTGTTGCAGGCGTGTTCTTATTTGGTTTGCATTTGTTTGGTGGCTTCTTTCACAAATTGAGTTACCCTGAGGCCAATATGAGAAAGAGTGGCTAATTTTGAATCCACACATCTGGGATAGTTGGGAACATATGTGACTGGTGAATTCAGGGGCATTATCCAAATTAATAGCTTCAAGTAATCCAAAATAAGGAAACACGTGCTGTATCATTGCTTCAGCTACTGCTAAAGCTGAATGTTCTTTTGCTGGACATGCAATTACATATTTCGAGTATGTGTCCACAAAAGTAATAATGCATTTATAGCCTTGATTTTCTTGCATGGGTCCCATCACATCTACTGCTAGAAGTTGCCATGGTTTGGACGCTACTAATTTTCCTGTAGGTCAGGCTGTACAGGTCCTGTCCTTGCCCAATGCACAGGCTCTGCAGGCTTCCGTAATTCTTATAGCTGTGATTTAAGGAGAGAGAGTCCAGTACACTTGTTGGAAGGTAGCAGTTAACTTCCTCTGGGCTAAATTAATGCCATTGTGCATATGAATGGATTGCATAGTTGAGAGTGCTGCATTTGGTGTTATAAAAAAAATTCCATCTGACGTGAACAAATTATCTCCTCATCTGGTGAGTCGGGAGAAAATACCCTCTAGGCATCCAGTCTGGTTTTTCTAGCCGTTGAAATTGTGTAAGCAGTTCTTGTTGGTCTTGATCTAATGAGTCTTGATCTAATGAGTCTTGATGATGGATTGCTAAAATTGGCTGAATCTCAGTGTTCTGGCTGGAGGTGTCCTTGGCTGAGTTAGTTGGAAGTCTGGATAAAGCATCAGCGTTAGTATGGAGTTTTCCTGATCGATAAGCAATTTCGAAGTTAAATTCTTCTAATGATTCTCGCTACCTGACGGTCAAGGCGTTTTTGGTGTCAGATTTGCGTAGCCATTGAAGGGCGTGGTGATCGGTGATGATGGTGACCTTGACACCTGCTAGGTAAGCTTTGAAGTGTTGCAAGGCCCAAATAATACCTAGGCATTCTCTTTTGGTTACTGGATATTTGACTTCTGCTGGATTTAGTGTTCAGCTGGCACATGCGATGATATGTTCTCTTCCTTCAATAGTTTGTCCTAGAACAGCGCCTATACCGAATTGTGAGACATCCGTGTATAAGCGGAATGGTTGGGTATAGTCTGGGAATGATACTGCTGGAGATGCTACTAGTAGTTCTTTTAGGGTGTTGAATGCTGTTAGACGCTGTTCTGTCCATAAGAATGGTTCGTCTTTTCTGGTTAGGTCAGGAAGGGGCTTGGCAATGGTGGCAAATGTTTTGACAAATCTGCGGTAATAGGAAGCTAAACCGAGAAAAGCTCGGACTCCTTTGACATTTGTTGAAGGAGTTATGTTGCTAATGGCATCTAGTTTGACCGGATCAGGAGCAATTCCTTTTTCTGAGACGATGTGTCCTAGAAATTGGACTTTCTTCTTGGCCAGAGTACATTTAGAGGGTTTGAGCTTTAAGTTTGCCTCTCTAATCCTCTGAAATACTTGTCTAAATCTTTGTAGGTGTTCAGCCCAGGTTTTCCCAAACACGATTACGTCATCCAAGTACGCCAGGCATGTTTCCCAGGTTAATCCTTGTAGGACAGTTTCCATTAACCTGGAAAAAGTTGCAGGGCCGTTGCATAGACCAAACGGTAATACTGTGAATTCATATAATCTTCCTTGACTAGTGGCAAAAGCTGTCTTTTGTTGGTGTTTTGGGAGGACTGGTACTTGCCAGTACCCTGCTTGCAGATCCAGGGTAGTGAACCATTTAGCTCCTAATAGGGAATCGAAAGATTCGTCTATCCTGGGTAGTGGGGTAGCATCTTTTATGGTGTCGTCATTTAGCAGTGGGTAATCAATACAAAAACGGGTGGATCCGTCTTTCTTCCGGACGAGTACCACCGGAGATGACCAAGGGCTCGTGGAATGATGGACAACTCCAGTTGCTAACTTATCTTTGAGATTCCTCTTCCTGTCTTTGTATTGGATTTTTTCTCCGGATCGGTTGTTTGATCGGATGTCCTACAGTATGTATGGGATGGTGAAGTACATTGGTTTTCCCGACATCTCGGTTGGAAGTAGCGAAGATATCTTGGTAGGTAGTCATTAAATCACGTAGGTCGGTTTGTTGTTGAGAGGTTAAATGGGAAGGAATATCAGGTAGGAGAAAAGGAGTTGGGGAGGTATTTTCTGAAGATAAAGATATTTCTTCTGCATAAGGCTCAAGTTCCCCAATGGTTAACCCTTTTGGCAAGGTAATAGGTTGATCGGAGATGTTTGCTGTCTTTATGCAATTAATTTGATTTGAGATTAGGCTTGGAGCAGTCAGGCAATTCCTATCAAAAGGGCTTTGGAGGTGAGGGGTCATTATTGCATCCCCAGGTAAGGTGGGTAATATGGGTACCCATCTTTCATGATGAGGGGGAAGTGTGACTATTTTAGACGTGACAGCTTGAGTGGTCTGGAGGAGACAAGTGGTAGGTTTATTCGGTTTCTCCTGATTGATCATAGGTTTGGGTTTAGGGTTTAAATTTTTGGGTTCTTGGGAAGAGGGTGAGACTTTGGAAATTTGCACTGGCTTGGTAACTTGGTTAGCCCGTATGAGACAATTTGTAGGGTGGTTGGACTTTGCTTGAGGAAGGTTTGGCTGGTTGGTAGTGGCTACATTATTTGAAACTGTAGGGAGGGGTGTGATTTTTGACTTTATGACTTTTTTAGGGTCAGTTTTTCTTTTTGGTTGGAGTGGGGGTGGGAACTTCAATGTTGTCTTCCCGCAATCGGTGGAAACGCTCAGGGATGTGAGCAAATCGAGTCCCAAGTATCCATCGTACTTGGTCTCTTTGGGATCATAAATCATGAAAGAGTGTTCAGTTCCATGATATGGTTCAGGGGTACTAACATAAAGGGGAAGAGTCTGTCCATAGTTTGGTATAATATCATCATTAGCACTCGTCAAAACTATTGAAGAAGGTTGGATAAGACCTAAATCTTTGCGGTGCTGCTTGAAGAAAGGAAAGAAGAGACATGACCGGGAAGCCCCCGTGTCAATTAAAAATCGGAACTTCAATCCATTGAGAGTGATCTTCCTATAGATGGGAAGATTATCTGGATTTGTTTCTTCATGAGCCCCCGCCATTCTGACAACTATTTGTGTACGGGGGCGGATTAAAAATCCAGATCATCTGTTGCTTCCGCTACCGTTTCTGGCTCTTCAACGTGTTCTTCTTCGCTAAAGTCTTCAAATCCTGCGGTTCCATCTTCGTTGATCGTAGCTATGCGTCTGGATTTAATCCAGGGAATCTGAGCCTACCAACTAGGTGACCTGGTCCTTCTCTTGGTCAGTTCCATGAAAGACTTCTTTAAGGACGTCAACACACATTGTCCATTACATGGTTTCCAGTCGGCGGGGTGAATCCTGGCCCATTCTTCAGCTTTGTCACTGGATCTTGGTGCCACAGGGCCAGCTGTAGGTACTGTAGACGGGCGAGTAGTAACTCTACTGATGACGGCGATCTTGTCTTGTTCTCTTGTCTTTCTCACATCCATAATACGCCTTTTTACTGGCATATCGTTTTCGTAGTTTGTAGGCTCTGTGATTGAGAAATGATCGGCTACTGTCACAGGTAGAATCCTCAGTAAAGCCTTGAACACTATTTTCTTTCTCTGAGCTGGGGTCTCGTCAGGGAAAGCGGTTATGGCTAGTTGAGTCAATTGGCTTACAGCGGTGTCCACATCTCCTGAATACTTAACTTCATGAAATTGTCTGTCCGCAATTGTTTGGCCAAGGACTGCAGGGTTGATAGCTACTTTAGTGTAACTCTCAAACTGTTCCCAGGTTAACCCGGGCATATTGTAATACACATACCCTGACACCTTTGCTGCGTATTTTCCTAACTTCATTACCACAGTATAAATCTTGGATGAGTCCTCGTTCCCGAACGTCATGTCCAGGACCGGTGTGACTATTTCCATATATGTATTAATATCATACTCCTCTGGCTTGAATGCCGGGATATCGAGCGTTTTAGTTGCCATTGTGAATGTTGTGTGATGCTGATTGAGTAATAACAAATTTATCAATAATAACACAAGAAAAGCTGATATGCCGTATCGAGACACCGCTGCCACCAGTGTTATGCCGGGTTGTAATCCAACTCGGTTCAGTATTATCTATTTTTCAATCTGGGTTTTGGATATTTAGACTTGGAATATATGCTCAACAGGAACACATCGAGCTTAGTGAATATGATAAGTATTTACTCAATCAGGCAACGATAACACAATAAACACACAGGTTAGATTACTCTCTTATTTATTCAATTGCATAGAATACAGGTTATGTGGTACTATACCCCACTATTAATTAAATAGCAAGTAAGTAAATTAGTGACTGAGAGAGTTAACTAGTTTTACTCTCTAATTAAGGTCAGTTTATCACTTACATTGTAATTGAAGAGTGAAAATATGCTGATAGACAGATACCTATATACACAAACAAGAATCATTGACAATAATACATATGCGAGTAAAGTATCTAACGCAAAGTATTTTGACAAAGACATGGTACAATATGAAACTTATCGCTCAGCTGCGTGTGAGTCTGCATGGTGGACAAAGGGAATTAGGCCGCGCTCAGGTGAGACCATCAAAGGTGTCGCCCTGAGGACTCTAGGACAGATGGACTGGGGACTCAGGAAATAACAATTCTCTTTAGTGCGATATAAACTCAGGGGCTAAAGATATGAATTCTATTTGAGTCTAGGGGGAAAGATAGTTTATATCTGAATTCAACTATCTAGGAGTTATTGCGAATAATCTCTCACACAAGACACAAAAAATAATATTCGATCATAGATGAGGTCAAATCACACGGGTTGAAGAACTCAGAATCACAGTAAATATAGTGACTGAATCGGAATAGATATAATAAAATTTAATATAGATTGTGATAAATTAACCAACTAATTAAGTAACGCAAATGAAAGATATTATAGCCTAGCTTAACAAAGGGCTATCTTGAATGGAAGTTGCATTTAGAAAATACCATATATAGCTAAATTAACAAATTCCTAAAAGAACGCAGAACTACTGTTGCGTTGTATTATAACGTAAATTCAATTATAATCAATGGATTACTAGATGAAGTAATTAATAGAATCAATAGCCAAATAGTAGGCGGAATCGATCATGGAATGTACAATCTGAATTCCTAGATTGGTGTGGAAGGAATTACATGACCCGAGTAACGTATATTATCAGATTATTCACAAAAACTAATAGAGATCAGATATTTTGATAAAGAATTAATTCTAACTTAACCCCTGGAATCCGGGAGGCCTCATATGAGGCAAAACGTATTTTGGTTAGGAGTCCGGGAGGTCTCATATGAGGCAAAATCAAAATCAAAGGGTTTAAATCGCGCGGGTGGATTTTTGTTTATGCGTGGGCTCCCGAAGTGCCACCAAGCACAAACTAACATGCAGCATCAGTTCTTGTCACGCATCCAACATAGATGGAGCTAATCCTAAAATAATCGCTGTGTCCGAATCGACGCCCGCCGCCGCGTACCGTACGCTTAACAAAAGCAAGGCTAAAACGACCAAGAAAACAGTGCTTGCTGTTGCACACACTCTGGAAGAACTAAGCGAATATAGTGAACTAAGTGAATATAGTGAACAGAGTGAACTTGCGAGTGACTTTGACGAAGAACAAGTGGTTAGTGAAGATGAGGGTGAAGTGGCGGATGGATTAGAGTTTCTGGGCTTTATTAGTACCGATGAGGACGATAATGACGAGGATAATGACGATGGTGAATGCGGTGCTCGTGAATATAGTGAACTGAGTGAACTTGGGAGTGACTTTGACGATGAAGAAGTGGTTAGTGAAGATGCGGTACCGTACGCTCGCCTAGCCTAGCCTAGCCTAGCGTAGCCTAGCCTAGTAAGTGAAAGTGACACAATAATATCCAATAACAGTGAAAGTGCCAAAAATATGTTATAAAAAGTTTCACATAACTCAATAATGGTTGTAAAAGAAATAAATGACACAATAACTATGATATTATCACCATAGAAACATAATATCGTCTACCGGTACCAAAGCCACCGAAGCAACGAGTGACTTAGTGCGTGCTAGCTAGTGCCTCGGCGAACCGTTCGGACACAGGCGAAAATATGCGGGAAATTAGCTCCATTCTCATCATTATATCTCGGCAACCACTTGTCGTAGCGATGTTAACTCAACGCCAGTCTACAGACGAAGGTTGGTTCTACACTATGCAATTTAGTTAACTGCTCTAGGTGGTGTCAATCAGTAGATATCGAATTATGAAGATAGCCTTTTTTCAGGAATACAACCGGACACGACGATCCCCTCATATGAAGGCCCCCGGATCCGGAGGGTTGACGGAAAGGGTTCTTGACTTTCAAATAAGGGAAATAGTATTATAGGTATTCTCTGGCGATAATTACGCGGATATAAGGATCCTCAATTGGGCATAGGTTCTAGGTATATATTGGATTTAAGAAGGGAATCAGTTCACGTTATACACTTTCACTTCGACTTGGATACACAAAGAATAATAAACACATACGAATAAAATCTGAGAGTATTCTGGCTTAGTAACACGTCTAAAAATGACTATGTAAGTACGTACAATTAAGGGTCTGAATGATTAACACAAGATCTTAGCAATATCTCGTACTTAATGAATCACTGTACGGATCAAAGTTATAGGAATCTTACACGGGTATCAAAGGTTCAGGATAGATCTTAGGCACAGATCTATGATTAAATGTAATAGAATACTCGCATATTTTATCTTACCTTCACAATAATAGCCACAACTTATAACACTCAGAGATACTTGGGGTAAAGGGTAGAGGTAGCCATGAACGAGAAACTGGACGACATAGGACTCGTGGTTCTGCTGGGCTGGACGTCAGGAGGAACTGCCTCTCTCTCAGGTACAGGGGAAGTTGATTCCGGGCTCCTCTACACACTCTCATTCAGGTTGAGATTCAATTTTGGAATCTATCCTGAGTAAATGTAGAGCACGTATAAAATACCTGTATAGACAGGTGGGATGCTTGCCAGCGACGACCAAAAAGACCCTATGCCAAGCGCTTGTTCAATGTAATTTTGACTATTCTGTGTCATCCTGGTACTCTGCATCATCTAAATCAGCACAGCACAAACTTCAGGTCACTCAAAATAAAATGGTTAGGTTCATGCTGAACCTAGGACCCAGATCGCATGTTGGCCAGGAACAACTTCAGTCACTTGGTATGCTTAATGTCTCTGACAAGGCTAAACAAATCAGGCTCACTAATGTCTTCAAGATATTCTATGACAGAGCTCCAGAGTATTTAAAGAGTAATTTTGTTAAAGCAAATGAGAGGAGTGGACATAATACAAGAAATAGGATGTTTAATTTTACTGTCCCGAGAATCCAAGGACAGGGTAAGCTAACATTCTTCTTCACTGCCATCAAAGACTAGAACGAAATACTCCAGTCAGTCCGTGAAAAGAGAACACTGTATTCCTTCAGATGTAGCTTGAAGGAGCACCTGAACCGGACAGCTGCGAGAAGGGAGCACCAAGCTTATGTCTACTACTAAATACGACATAAGAGAAAGGCAAAACAAACTTAAATGATTACTGATTACTGATTACTGATAATTACTATAGGATGTAAGGTATCTTAACATAACCCCCTAGAAATACTTTCTCTAAAGTATCTACGTTTTTTTATCCTCCCCTTTTTCCCCAGCTAACCTAATCCCACAAGGACCCCAATGGAAATACGCCTAACAGCCTTATTGGGCTATCCTTAGTTGGAATTATGCAAGGCTGGTACTTGTCATATTTGTAACATATTATGTGGTACTAACATTGTAAAATGCTAACTGAATAAATATTATTATTATTATTATTATTATTATTATACCAATGAGAATGAAAGTAGGAATACAAACGTGGGTGATTGTATGCGTGTATGCCCCGACAGAGGATATACTTGAAAGAAAGAAAGAGGAGTTCTGGATGAATGTGGAGGCGTGCCTGGAGAAGTTTGACAAGAACGAAAGAATATTTCTGATTGGGGATATGAATGGTAAGGTGGGTGATAGGAAAGTTGAGGGAGTGGTGGGAGGGTGGGGGGTACCATCAGAGGTGAATGGGAATGGTAGTGCACTTGTGGACGTATGTGTGGGGAGGAGGCTGTGGATAGCCAACACCTTCTTCCGACACAGAATGATCCACAGGTACACGTGGAAACGGATGTTGACGATGAAGGATAAGACAGTGGTGGAACGAAAGTCATTGATTGATTATGTATGTGTGGATGAACGAATGAAGAAATCTGTGATGGATGCTAGGGTGTATAGGGGTATTGGAGGGGGTCTGTCTGATCATTATGTAGTGGTAGCTAAGGTTAGGATACAAAAGAAGTGGGTGAGGAGAGCGGGAGGGAGGCGAGAGGAGGGTGGAATGGTGAGGAGGGTGGAGAGGTTGCAGGAGGAGGAAGTCAGGGAGGAGTACAGGAGAGCAGTGGAAAGACGACTAGGTGGGTTCGACCTGGAAGTTATGGAGGAAGTGGAGGAGATGAGCAAGGTGTTTAAGGATGAGATCTGTGCAGCATGTGAGGAGGTGTGTGGAGTGAGGAGAAGAGGGAGGGGAGTGAAAGGTACAGCATGGTGGACAGAAGAGGTAAGAATAGCTGTGGAAGAAAAGAAGAAAGCATATAGAGAGTGGTTGGGTAGTAGAGGGAATGAAGATTCCGAGAGACAGAAACGAGCGAGGTACGTGGAGAGTAAGAGGGTGGTGAAGAGAGTAGTGAAGGAAAGTAAGAGAAGAGTAGATGAGTAATTTGGAAGGAATCTGAGTGTAAAATGGAGGGAGAGTAAGAAACTGTTCTGGAAAGAAGTCAAGAAAGTTAGGGAAGGTAGCAAGGGAAACAGTAAGGGTGTGAAAGATAAGAATGGGAGAATGCTAGCCGAGAAGCAAGAGAGAGTCGAAAGATGGAGGGAGTACTTCAGTGAGTTGCTAAATGAAAGGAATGAAGAGCCAGCAAACATAGCTGGATATGGTATGGGAGGGAGAAGAAGAGAAGTATTGGAGGAGGAGGTGGGGATCAGGAGGTCAGAAGTGTGGGAAGCCATGAAAAGAGTGAAGTTGGGGAAAGCACCAGGAACAGATGGAGTGTGTGGGGAAATGTTGAGGTATGGTGGTGAGATAGTGATAGAATGGGTATGGAAAATGTGCAAACTAGCATGGGAGAAGGGGAGTGCATCCGATGACTGGAAGACTGGCATAATAGTCCCCCTATATAAGGGCAAAGGGGAAAGAGGAGTGTGTGGTAACCACCGAGGAATATGTCTTCTAAGCATAGTAGGGAAGGTATACAGTAGGGTAGTGATTGAGAGAGTGAGAGTGAGAACGGAGAAATGGATAGGCGACGAGCAGGGAGGTTTTAGGAAGGGAAGAGGATGTGTAGATCAGATTTTTACCCTGAATTGTGTTGTGGAGAAGTATCTGGAGAAGAAACAAAAGGTGTATGTTGCCTTTATGGACTTGGAGAAGGCCTATGACAGAGTGGATAGAGAAGGTTTGTGGAAAGTACTTAGAATATACGGAGTAGAGGGCAAGTTGCTGAAAGCAGTGAAGAGCATGTATGAGGGTGCAAAGGCGGCAGTACGTGTGGAGAGTGAGCAGAGCGAGTTCTTTGACCTGAATGTTGGTTTGAAACAGGGGTGTGTGATGTCCCTGTGGTTGTTTACTGTATATATGGATGGAGTTATGAAAGAAATACTATCAAGAGCAGTGGATGTTGGTGTATCGCTGAAAAGGGAGGGAATTGAGTGGAAGCTACCTATACTGCTGTTTGCGGATGATACAGTTCTGATGAGTGATAATGAATGGGAGTTGCAGGGTCTGGTAAATGAGTTTGGAACAGTGTGCGAAAAACGGAATTTGAAGGTAAATACGGGGAAGAGCAAGGTTATGGTCTTCGAAAGGGGTGAAGTCACAGAGTGTGAGGTGAAGCTGAACGGTCAGGCTATGGAGATCGTCAACTCTTTTAAGTATCTGGGCAGTGTGTTGAGTAAAGATGGGACTATGGATGAAGAGGTGCGGGAGAGGGTACAACAGGGGAAGAGGGTTGTAGGAACGCTAAAAGCAGTAACAAGAAATAGGGTGGTCAGTATGGAAGTGAAGAAGTCCTTGCATGACAGTGTGGTAATCCCGACACTGACTTACGGAAGCGAAGCATGGACGTTGGTTGAGAGACTCAGACCAAGAGTGAGAGCAGTGGAAATGAATTACTTAAGGAGGGCGTGCGGAGTTACATGGAGGGATAGACAGACTAATGAGGAAGTAAGAAGGAGGTGTGGTGTGGAGGTAGATGTGCTGGAAAGTGTGAAAAGGAACAACTTGAGATGGTTCGGCCATATGGAACGTATGGAAAGCGAGAGAATGACTAAGAGGGTGTACGAGAGCGAGGTGGAGGGACAGAGGGGGAGAGGTAGACCGAATATGAGGTGGAAGGATGGAGTGAGGAAGTACATGAACGAAGGCGGTGCTGGTTGGGGGGAGGGGCGTCGACTGACTGGGGACAGAGGTGCATGGGGGCGGTTCGTTCGTGGCCACCCCTTCGGGGATCACGGCGTCAGGCAATAGATAGATAGATAGATTATACCAATCCTTTCCCACAGCTGGCTTAACCAGTGGAAGGAAGCAATAGTATTTGCTACCTTCCTTCAGTTTCAGTCAGACTATAGTCGGTTTATTTTTAGAACTCGGTTGATCTATCTCATTAACATAAGGACATGTGGGTATCATTGTTTTGGCTATGGTGAAGGCAATTTTTAATCTAAAAATACACTGAAGTTATTTATCTAAACCTATGGAGATTCTCGATCTCTCGATATGGCTCTCCTATTTTTAAAGGGTGGCATGGTTGCATAATGAATGATTTTCTGTTCATCGTGATATCTGGCTTTCATTAGTCTGCAGGCCATAGGTTCTTTATTTATCACTTTGGTTGCACTTTTCCCAGTCTTCCCGGGAGGTGCTGTAGAGGGGGTGCTGGGATTCCCATCGATGTCAATATTGTAACGGTTCTTGGTGGGGAACTTGCATAAATAGTTCCTCACTATATTGCAAATTAGGCTGGAGCTGGGTATATGCCTTGGGCAATTGTCTCTGTCCTTGCCATTGGAGGAGCAGGGGTCCCTCTGATTGGTCTGGGCTCGAACTCCTCTCTCGGGCAGACTGACCTAGACTCCCGGATATTAGAGCATGGGTAGGTCTGGAAAAAGGGGTAGACTGACCTATTCCGGCAGGTATTAAATCCTGGGAACTGGTTGGGTTCTATTGTCTCTCTCCTTCTCTTGGTGTTGTCTTCTCCTGTTCCTCTTTGTTTCCTTGATGACAGCTATTCTGGTGTTGTTAGGCTGCTCAAGGCCATGGTTTCCCAACCCCGTCATCTCAATATATATATATATATATATATATATATATATATATATATATATATATATATATATATATATATATATACCTGTATATATATATATACAGTATATACATTATATATATATATATATATACTGTATATATATATCGGTATACAGTATATACAGTATATATATATATATATATGTATGTATTTATATATATATATTGTTACGTATCTTGATCCTCAAGTGGTTAACTTGATGAATCTAGATAGCACAGAGATATATATATTAAGGTATCAGTCAGCTGAAGGCAAAACAAATGTAAAATCTAATACAATTAGTTCCTGTTGTTGCTTCCTTTCCTTTTGGATCTTAGGACTTGGTATCCTTTATTGACTGATACTCTTTAATTATGGAAAAATACTGAAACTAATTAAAGTCATGTAGTATTTATAAAGAATTATTATTTAACCGAAGCTTAGTAGGCTATGGTTATGAACTGAAGAAGTTATATCTAAAGAAGGACTATTAATTCTATAAAAAGTCTTGAAAGATAAATATTAAAGTAAGAATATTTCTGTCTCTTACCCTTTTTGAAATGAATAGATAGTTTTCTTATATGTCCTTTTATTTATATTTAATGTAATTGTTCTTGGTTCTTGTCTTACGTTAACAGTATTATATTATTATTATCATCAGGATTTATATCAAAGTCACATAAAAAGTTAGATATATATTTAATAATTAGTTAAATGTATTTCTTAACCACGTAACATTGATGTTTGATTATGAGTAAATTAAGTTACAGGATCGCTTCATAGATTCGATTCAGGTATCACTCAAATAATATGAAAAGCAAAAATAATATTTTGAAGCTAAAAGAATTTTCTTCAGCTTAGGAAATCACTAGAAGTAATATTAACACAGCCATGTTAGTCTAAGGCGATATTACTAATATGAGACAATAGCATCACCGTACTAAGCACCGTTAAGCAATGTAAGCTTAATTAAAAGAAAATGAAAGAACTCGTAAGTATTAATATAAAACAATAGTATTACTTTCATCATAACCCAATTACTTAAAGAGTTGCTTTAGTCCACAAGTTAGTCAACTAAAATAGTTAAGTACATAATAATAGCGTTAACGTTAATTCGCAATCAAATAGTTAAGCACATAATAGTAGCGTTAACGTTAATTCGCAATCACATATCTCACTAACCAACATAACGTAATTGTTTACACCGAACACACTTAACACACACTTATATAATCTGACTGACAGTCACAAACCCATTATAATACTTCACCCCGTCTTCCTCCAGCTGCAAGTTCACCTTCCCCAACTCCAAATGAGACTGATTTGAATGCCCACTACTCGGGTCTTATATACTAAACAATGATGGTGTAGGAACGAATCAGGAGGCGAGTGATGGTGCGCGCCCCTATCATAGCTCCTCGAGTTGCATAGCAGGTGCGTCGTCCAATGGGGGCTCCTGGCGTCGATCATACGTCATAGCGTCGGGTCATCGAAGTAGTTTGCAGGGTCCCCTATGACGCACGCAGGTGTGAAGGCTTGTTTGCTGGTATGCGGTCGAGCTGGTTTCCCACTCGCTAGTTCGCTCGCTGGTCTGCTTCGCCGCTTGGGTAGTTTGACACTCCTTCAACTCTAATTCTAACTCTTAACACCTTACGAGCGGCCTATGCGGTTTATTTATATGTACCGCCCAGCGGGGTGTTTTTAGCCAAAATAGGGCTGTTTACGTGATCATTTTCATGCCTAAATAAGACCCAGAACGTAAAACAAATACCTATCCCTGAAAGGGCATAAACAGAGCTTTCGAATGACACCATAACGATCCTTTTATGATGGCTAGTTTTCTTGCAATAACCGTGCAACGCGGGTGCAAAAAGCATGTAATTAGCCACTTTCCCGATACAATTCCTTATATAGCGAGTGAGAGAGGGAGGAGGGAGCTGGGATTCGTGTCAGTATGTTCGCCGCGGTGGTCTGGAGCAGTCATACGCTCGCTACTCTCCTGCTACCACTTGTCTCTCTCTCTCAGCAACATTACGTGCTGAAATTGCCACTCGACCTATGTCGAGCGCCGCCACATAGTCCAGCTTTATTTAACTCGACTTATGTGGTGAGCCGCTAATTAAGGGTTAAATTAACATACAGGGCTCCGTATGTCAGACCTCCCCCCTAGAAAAGAGTTTAAGGAGTATAGTACATAATAGTAAACATAATACATAAATAGATTCACCACCAGATTGGCAACAGCAAGATTATAATGAGGATATAATAAGGATATCACCCAAAGTAGGCAACGTCACCAGGTACCACATAAGAACATAGCCAGAACGTAGCTGGAGCGTTATTCGAACTGCAAGGTATCTCACAGCTGAAGGCTTGACAGCGCACTACTAAAGCATGATATTTACCTCGCTACAAGGGAGAGCTAATTGCCAAAATCCTCTCATTAAATTAAACTTACTGCTGTATGAGGCCAACCTGGTAAATGCAATCTTTGATCCGTGGCAGTGGGTAGGTATCGTTCTTTGTGACAGCATTGACTTGCCTATAGTCCATACATAACCTATGGCTCCCGTCTGGCTTTGGCACAAGTATGACCGGACTACTCCACTGGCTTAAGGCCCTTGTGATCAGCTGGTTTGAAAAAATGAAGTCAAGCTCGTCCTGCAGTATACTCCAGCGTTGTGGTGAGACACGGTAGGGGGATAGTTTAATGGGAGTTGCATCCCCTACGTCGATATCGTGCACGGCCAAAGAAGTGAGCCCTGTAGTATCACGGAACACACTGGGTGAATGAGATAAAACAGAGATTAGTTGGTTCGCTTGATCAGAGGGAAGATGACATAGTTTAGATGGTAATTCCCCCCAAGCTACTGAGGTATACTGAACGTTGGATAGGCTACATGACAAGTCAAAGTCTGCATGGATACCTTCAGGCTCTGGAACAGTCTGTTGCGGGTCAGTAAGAGAACTGAAGACTTTGTCCGCACCAGGCTGCCCACAGGTCCTGACATTCACTGCCACAGTGGGAGAATCTGGAAGAGAGGAATCAGGGGACCTATGGTAGGGTTTCAACATATTTATATGGAATACTTGCGTGGGCTTTCTCCTGTCTGGGGTAGTTACTAGATAATCGGTAATGCTCACCCTCCGAATGATCTTATATGGGCCCCTGAACTTGGCAGATAAAGGTTGGCCAAAAAGGGGGAGCAGGACCAAAACCTCATCACCGGGCTGAAACTCCCTCTCACGGGCTTTTCTGTCATACCAGGTCTTCATGGAGCTTTTAGCCACTGTCAAGTTTTGAGCTGCAAACTCACATGAGGATCTCAGCCGGGTTTTGAAATCTGAAACATACTTGAGGAGGTTTTGGTTCCCCTCCTGGCCAACTAGGCTATCCTGCAATAGTTGCAAAGGACCTCTTACCTGGTGACCGAAAACTAGCTCATTAGGGGAAAAACCCAGGGATTCAGTTGGAACCTCACGAGTAGCAAATAAAAGAAAAGTTACCCCCTTATCCCACTCAACTCCGGTCTCTGTACAATACTTACGTAACATTCCCTTTAATGTCTGATGATATCGTTCGAGAACCCCTTGACTCTCTGGGTGGTAGGTGCTAGACTTAACATGCTCGATACCCAACTCCTTCAGGGACTGATGAAAAATGTTAGAGGTAAAATTAGTTCCTTGATCACTTTGCACCTCATGGGGGAAACCCATTCTGGTGAAGAATTTGAGCAGTTCCTTGATGACAGTTGGAGCAGAGGTAGTCCTTAAGGGTCTCTGGGTAGCGAGTTGCCATGTCCATGATAGTTAATAAATAAATGTTACCTTGGGAAGTCTTAGGCAATGGGCCTACAATGTCCACTACCACCCGAGTAAAAGGATTCTCGAAAACGGGCAAGGGCACCAGAGGATGTACAGGCACCTTCTGATTGGGTTTTCCTGTCATCTGGCAAGTGTGACACACTCTACAAAACTCCACTACATTTGCACGCATTCCTGGCCAGTAAAAGTGGGCTCTGATTCTGTCTAGAGTTTTTCTCACACCTAGGTGTCCTGCCAATGGTATACAATGTGCCATTTCCATGATATCTCTACGACAAGGTTTGGGGACTACTACTTGATGGATGTCCCAGGCCCCGTCATCGATTGGTCTGTGTGGCTGTCTCCATCTACGCCACAATACTCCTCCTTTGAGGTAGAAACATTCACCACCCTCCTTCTCACATTCCTCTTCACTCATGGACCTGGCAGCTAACTCCTTGCATTCACTATCATCTCTCTGTAGCTCTACCAGGCCGCTAGGACAATTTGGAGGGGTTTCATGGTCATCGTTAGGGTCAAGATGAGCCATAAAGGTGTCAGATAAATCAACCTCAGTCACATCATCAGGCACAGTTGGAGCGTCATTCACACTCTCATCATGCCTTTCATCAACTCTTACATTCGGTACATTTCTGTCTGAGGGAACTGCTACTTGAGACATTGAACGTGTGACAGCACACACAGGGAAAACTGTTGGCATCTCCTTTTCGAGCTCACCGGTTAGTGGCTCGTTAACAGGGGAAAGTGACAAAATGGGGTCTGGTCGGACCTTCTCGCCTGCTACATCATTCGCCAAAAGGAGTGTTACCCCGGGCACAGGGATATCTTGGGACCTACACAAAGCTATGGTGGCCTCACCCTGTAGTAACTCACATTCAATTTCGCCTTTTACCAAGTGTGCATAAAATTGGCCTCCAGCACCTCTCATTACAACTGGTTCGCCAGGTGGGCACTCAGTGTAAGGATTCACCATGAGGGTGCTAGTAGAACCTGTGTCTCTCAGAATTTTTACCTCATGCATACAACCATTTAATCTCACGTTGCCAGATGAAATAAAGGGACGGTAACTGTCCTGCACTGATGGTGAAATTATTATTGGCTTAACCCTAGTGGGTTGCACCACACATGCTACTACACCCCTGTCTAGATGATTTACGTTAGCTGCAAGGTACTCCTTCTGTCGAGAGTCCTGCATTAAAGGAACTTTTGGTGCTAGGTACTCCTTCTGTCGGGAGTCCTGCATTAAAGGAACTTTTGGTGCTAGGTACTCCTTCTGTCGGGAGTCCTGCATTAAAGGCACATATGGAATTTGAGATACGGCGGCAACTGTCTGCCCCGATCTCTCGGTTTTCTCCTTGCCCCAGCACTGATAAGCTAGGTGGCCTCTCATGCCACAAAAAGTACATACTTTAGGGGATACGGGAACGTTCCCTCTTTGAGCATTACTATTACTTTGGGGCCCACCTCTGTTACCATTGCCCTGAGTCGCATTTTTAGTTGGGGGAACAATTCTATTTTGGCTAGCTGGGGAAGACGTTATAGGCTTGTGACTGGGTCTGTCAGATTTGTGATTGGGATACTTAAAATTAGAACTAGAATTATCGTAGGGCTTCTTTCCACGAAATTTGTTGTTGAGCACGTATGTGTCAGCCATGTCAGCGGTGTCGGCAAGACAATCTACCTTTTTCCCCTTTAAATGATAGGATACAGAAGAATCAATTTTCCATAGGAAATTTTCTAACAGGACCAACTCCTTCAGATCGTTGTAGCTTGTGACTTTCTTACTCTTGACCCAATGATTGAAAGTTTTAGTCATGGTCCTGGCAAATACCTTATGGGTTTCTTCTACTTTCTTCTGGTTTTTACGGAAAGATTGCCTGTAAGCCTCAGGCTGCAATTGATAGGTTTTTAGGATAGCTTCTTTGAGATTGTCATAATCCTGCCTAACTTCTGCTACTTCTGACAAATACGTGGATCGAGCCTGCCCTGTCAAAACGGTTTGTAACATAAAAGGCCATTGATCTCTTGTCCACTTCATACCTCCAGCAACTTCCTCAAACAAAACAAAGAAATCCTGCACATTATCCTCAGTGAAAGGTGGAATGACACTGGTCATAGTCAATCCCAGAGGGGGAGCAATTTCGGGAGCATTTGTATTGACATTTAGTTGAGCCGTACTATATTGATATTCATAATGTTCGGTCTTTATTCTGGCTTCTTCGATATTTATTCTGGCTAGTTCTATTTTTAGTCTGGCTTGTTCGGCATTTGCTTCGGCATTTATTTTCATTCTGGCTAGTTCTAGTTCGAATATTTGATCACCGGTCAAACCAGGTGGCAATTGTTCATCAAGTTGGCTAGGTTTACTCGGGATCCCACCAACTGCTCCGTCACCCTCCCCGCCTTCTACAGGGAACAGGTGGGTTTTTATGGTCTGAGCCACCCCTACTTTGGACATGTTTGAGACAGTTAATTGGAGATGTGAGGCAAGCACTTTCAGTTCGGAGTTTGACAGACAGTCAATATCAGGGGCTGTGGGTTCTGATTCTATGAAAACTCGAGCATCTTAGTCATTAATTAGTTGAGGCATGATTAATATTTGATTTTTAAGTAGTGAAACGGTAATGAAACTGAGTGAAACTGTATGAAACGAATCCTGGCGAGGTCGCCACTCTTCTGTTACGTATCTTGATCCTCAAGTGGTTAACTTGATGAATCTAGATAGCACAGAGATATATATTAAGGTATCAGTCAGCTGAAGGCAAAACAAATGTAAAATCTAATACAATTATTTTCTGTTGTTGCTTCCTTTCCTTTTGGATCTTAGGACTTGGTATCCTTTATTGACTGATACTCTTTAATTATGGAAAAATACTGAAACTAATTAAAGTCATGTAGTATTTATAAAGAATTATTATTTAACCGAAGCTTAGTAGGCTATGGTTATGAACCGAAGAAGTTATATCTAAAGAAGGACTATTAATTCTATAAAAAGTCTTGAAAGATAAATATTAAAGTAAGAATATTTCTGTCTCTTACCCTTTTTGAAATGAATAGATAGTTTTCTTATATTTCCTTTTATTTATATTTAATGTAATTATTCTTGGTTCTTGTCTTACGTTAACAGTATTATATTATTATTATCATCAGGATTTATATCAAAGTCACGTAAAAAGTTAGATATATATTTAATAATTAGTTAAATGTATTTCTTAACCACGTAACATTGAGGTTTGATTATGAGTAAATTAAGTTACAGGATCGCTTTCCTAGATTCGATTCAGGTCTCACTCAAATAATATGAAAAGCAAAAATAATATTTTGAAGCTAAAAGAATTTTCTTCAGCTTAGGAAATCACTAGAAGTAATATTAACACAGCCATGTTAGTCTAAGGCGATATTACTAATATGAGACAATAGCATCACCGTACTAAGCACCGTTAAGCAATGTAAGCTTAATTAAAAGAAAATGAAAGAACTCGTAAGTATTAATATAAAACAATAGTATTACTTTCATCATAACCCAATTACTTAAAGAGTTGCTTTAGTCCACAAGTTAGTCAACTAAAATAGTTAAGTACATAATAATAGCGTTAACGTTAATTCGCAATCAAATAGTTAAGCACATAATAGTAACGTTAACGTTAATTCGCAATCACATATCTCACTAACCAACATAACGTAAGTGTTTACACCGAACACACTTAACACACACTTATATAATCTGACTGACAGTCACAAACCCATTATAATACTTCACCCCGTCTTCCTCCAGCTGCAAGTTCACCTTCCCCAACTCCAAATGAGACTGATTTGAATGCCCACTACTCAGGTCTTATATACTAAACAATGATGGTGTAGGAACGAATCAGGAGGCGAGTGATGGTGCGCGCCCCTATCATAGCTCCTCGAGTTGCATAGCAGGTGCGTCGTCCAATGGGGGCTCCTGGCGTCGATCATACGTCATAGCGTCGGGTCATCGAAATAGTTTGCAGGGTCCCCTATGACGCACGCAGGTGTGAAGGCTTGTTTGCTGGTATGCGGTCGAGCTGGTTTCCCACTCGCTAGTTCGCTCGCTGGTCTGCTTCGCCGCTTGGGTAGTTTGACACTCTTTCAACTCTAATTCTAACTCTTAAATTAACATACAGGGCTCCGTATGTCAGAATATATATATATATATATATATATATATAAATATATATATATATATATAGTATATATACAGTATATATATACTTATGTATATACCGGTATATATATATATATATATATATATATATATATATATATATATATATATATATATGTACAGGTATATATATATATACTGTATATATATATATATATATATATATGTATTATCTCTCTCTTTCTCTATCTCTCTCTCTCTCTCTCTCTCTCTCTCTTTTTGTTTGCATGTAGCCTACATATGCATATATATATATATTCATTTTTCATGATGGAGGAAAAAAAGACTATGTCCCACGCATCCTACTGCGTGTGTCGTACAAGGCGACTAATAACGGGAATGGGGGGTAGAGTTTAGGCACCAAACGAACAGGGCTATACCCAGGAGAGGCTGTAGGCATTTGATAAAGAGTTGCAGGAACCCCTGTTTCATTTGCTTGGCCTCTCTTACTGGATCCCTTTGTGCCTCACTTACACTGAGAGTAGTCCAGCCAGCTCTCACAAATACCTCCTCCTCCTATCTACTTCACTACACTTAACATGCACACCACACTTCCTCCTTCCACAAAAAACAAAAACAATTATGATGATGAACACTCACCAAGCTTCAGAGTCCCCCACACCCACCCGACCTTCCCCTGACGACCCTTCTATATGCTCTGGACCACGGCCTGTCACTCTTACTATCAAGCTTTGCAATATTCGCGGCCTTTCCTCTAATTTTCACTCAGTTGAACACCATCTCTCCTCCTCCAAACCTGGTCTTCTTTTCCTCACTGAAACCCAGGTGTCTGAGGCAACTGCCAGAAGCCCCTTCTCTGTATCCTCCTACTTTCTCTATCCTAGTTTCAAAGCCAGGGGGGGGATGTTGTAGCCCGAGAGGGAGTAGTTAGAATATAGAAAAAATAAAAATAAATAAATACATGCACAACAAACTCACTTGCTCTCGTGTTCCCGATTTCGACTCCTCTGAATTCTCAACTTTATGGCTCAAACAATCCTGTCATTCTCATACTAAATCATTCTGTGCTGTCTATCTTTCCCCTAACTCTACCGACTTTCCCTAATTCTTTGACTATCTAAACTCTAAAGTGGAACACATTCTATCCATCTCTCCCTTCTCGGAAATCTCCATCTTAGGCGATTTCAACATTCACCACCGCCAATGGCTCTCCTCTCTTACTACTCAGGCCTTCGTCTTTTCTATCCTAAATGACCTAGAGCAGCTGGTCCAGCAACCCACCCGTACCCCGGATCGCTTCGGAGATCGGCCCAACATTCTTGACTTATTTCTAACTTCTAACCCTTCTTCTTAAACTGTCAATCTTTTCTCTCCTTTGGGCTCCTCTGACCATAAACTTATCTCCGTTACCTGTCCTATCTCTCCAATACGGCCACCCGATCCTCCCAGTTGGCGACGATTGTGGCAATTTGGCGCTGCCGACTGGGAGGCTCTTCAGCAGTACTTCTTTGATTTGCCATGGAATGACTTCTGCTTCCGTGGCCGAGGACCCTCGGAGAGTGCTGAACGCATTACCGAGGTAATTCTCTCGGGCATGGATGCGTACATTCCATTTTCTTTCTCTCAGTCTAATACAAATAAATCTTGGTTTACTCACGCTTGTTCTAGTGCTCTCCGCAACAAGGATGAAGCATTCAAACGGTACTGACGCCTTAAAACTCAAGAATATCATTCTTCCTATGTTTCTGCCGAGAATCAAACCAAATCTGTTCTTCGACTTGCCAATCACTCTTTCATCAATAATAAATGCACTGAACTATCCAACTCTAGCTCTTCCCAAGCTTTATGTCATCTAGCCAAAAACCTCCCAACAATTTTTCTTCCTTGTCTTTCCCTCCCCTTTTCCACTCTGATGGTACAACTATCACTTCATCCTCTGACAAAGCTGAACTCTTCACACAAACTTTTGCTAGAAACTCCACCTTGGATGATTCCAGTGCTATTCCTCGCTTGACACCCCCCTCTCCCCTACTTATGCCTAATATCCTAATCTCTTCTAAAGATGTACTTTCTACCCTCTCTGGGCTTAATATAAGAAGGAGTATGGTCCAGATGGTGTTCCTCCTGTTGTACTAAAAAACTGTGCTTCTGTGCTGACTCCCTGCCTTGGCAAACTCTTTCGTCTCTGTCTCTCCTTTAACGTCTTCCTTTCATGCTGGAAGATTGCTCTCATTCAACTTATACCAAAGAATGGTGACCGCTCTCAACCTTCCAACTACTGCCCAATTGCTCTCATCTCTTGTATTTCTAAAGTTTATGAAACTGTTCTTGCTTCCAAATTTCTTAAGCATTTCGCTTCTCATAATTTTACTCTCAGATCGCCAGTATGGCTTCCTCAAGGGTCGTCCAACTGATGATCTTCTTTCATATCTTCCTAACTCTTGGTCATCCTCCTTTCGGGACTTTGGTGAGACCTTTTCTATTGCAGTAGGCATATCGAAGGCCTTTGATATAGTCTGGCACAAATCTTTAATTTCTAAACTAAGCTCCTTCGATTTCTATTCCTCGATCTGTGCCTTTGTCTCTAATTTCCTTTCCAGCCGTTCCATAGCTGCGGTTATGGATGGCCGTCGCTCACTTCCTCATCCTATAAACTCTGGTGTTCCTCAGGGCTCTGTCCTATCTCTTATTCTCTTTTTAATTCTTCATAAATTATCTCAACTCTACCTCCAGTCCCATCCATGCATACGCAGAAGACTCTACCTTACACTACTCAATTAGTTTTCCAGAACGCCCCAGCCAGTAATCCCTCAAAGACAAACGTAATGAAGCAATATAACACTTACCTTCTGATCTAACTACTATTTCCAATTGGGGAAGAGAAAACCTTGTTGCCTTTAATGCTTCCAAAACACAATTTCTCCATCTATCTACCCGTCCGGAACTCCCAGCAGACTATCGATTATTCTTCAACAATACAAAAATAAATCCTTCCTCTTCTCTCAATATTCTTGGTGTCTCTTTTTCTTCTGATCTTACTTGGAAGGACCATATTACCAGTCTTGCTAAAGCAGCCTCCCAGAAGCTGGGTGTGCTCAACCGCCTCAAGGGGTTCTTTACCCCTGCACAACTTCTTGCTCTGTACAGGGGCACAGTGCGTCCTTGTATTGAGTATTGTTCACATGTGTGGGGAGGATCCTATCACACCACACTCTTAGACAAAATAGAAAGGAAGACCTTTCGTATCATTAATTCCCGCCCACTCACCAACTCTCTGCAAACTCTCTCTCTTCGCCGCAATGTTGCATCTCTCTCGCTACTACAATAATCATTGCTCCTCAGAGCTCTCCCAGTGTATACCACCTCCTCTACGTAGGGTACGTGGTACCCGTCTTGCAACACAACCCCACACCTATTTTGTGCAACTCTCCAACCCAAGAATGAAACATTACTCTCAAACTTTCTTCTATTTTAAAAGCTGAGCTCTGGAACTCTCTCCCAGAATCAGTCTTTCCCTCCTCCTATGACTTAAATTACTTCAAACTCAGTGTGTCCAGGCATTTTGGCTCGAACGTCCGTTGATTTTGGCCCTGTCACTCTTTCAACTATGGGGGAGGCACTCGCTACAGACAGTTCTGCCTTTTGTATCCCTCACTCAAATAGAAAACAAAATATATAGCAAACAAGTTGGCACAGTTTCCAGAAGTCCGTAAGGTATATAGCGATAGTATAGAAAATAGGTTAAGTACGGTTACTATAAGTAGAAATGATGTGCTTAAGGAAATTGACAGACTGAAACCTCATAAATCGCCTGGTCCTGATGAGGTATATGCTAGAGTATTAAAAGAATGTAGGGATGAGTTAAGTTACCCATTAACATTTTTATTTAACAAGTCATTGGAGACAGGTATAGTTCCAGAAGCTTGGAAGCTTGTAAACGTAGTTCCGATCTTCAAAAAAGGTGACAAATCAATAGCATCCATTTACCGTCCCATTAGTATTACATCAATCATAGGAAAGCTACTAGAGTCAATTATTGCTAGTAAAATTAGAAACCACTTAGATACATTTAATTTAATCTAATCTTCTCAGCATGGATTCACTCAGGGACGTTCTTGCCTTACTAATTTGCTTAGTTTTTTCTCAGAGGTATATGAAGCAGTAGATAATGACAAGTCATATGATATAATATATTTAGATTTCAGTAAAGCTTTCGACAGAGTCCCCCATGAGAGATTGATGAGAAAGGTTGAGGCGCATGGAATAGGTGGGGCGTTGTTGGGATGGATTAGGTCATGGCTAATTGGTAGGAAGCAGAGAGTCAGCATAAATGGTACGAAGTCAGAATGGGGAGCAGTCAAAAGTGGTGTCCCCCAGGGATCTGTATTAGGTCCTCTGTTGTTTGTTATATACATAAATGACCTTGATTTAGGTATAACTAGTAGGATAAGTAAATTTGCAGACGATACCAAAATGGGGAGAACAATTGATTCAGATAGAGATATAGAGTGCCTCCAAAGGGATCTAGATACCTTACACGAATGGTCAGTAAATTGGCAGATGAAGTTTAACATTGACAAATGCAAGGTATTAAAGATAGGGAAGATGCATACAAATGTTAAATATAAACTAGCTAATGTGGAATTAGAAAACTCGAATTGTGAGAAAGATCTAGGTGTGTTTGTTAGCAATGATTTGAAGCCTAGACATCAGTGTATAAGCGTTCGAAACAAGGCAAACAGGATTCTCGGGTTCATCTCAAGGAGTGTGAGTAACAGAACTGCTGATGTTATCTTAAAACTTTACTTGTCATTAGTGAGACCCCATATGGATTATGCTGTTCAATTTTGGTGTCCTTATTACAGAATGGACATAGATTCATTGGAGAGAGTACAACGTAGAATGACAAAAATGATCCATAATATTAGAAATCTTCCGTATAAAGTAAGGTTGAAGAAATTAGGCTTACATTCGTTAGAGAGACGCAGAGTTAGAGGGGAATGATAGAGGTGTTCAAGTGGGTTAGTGGGATTAACAAAGGGGACATGACAAATGTACTAAAGCTCGGTGATAGCGAAAGAACTCGTACCAATGGTTTCAAATTAGATAAATTTCGTTTCAGAAAAGATATAGGCAAATATTGGTTTGGTAACAGAGTTGTAGATGGGTGGAATGGACTACCAAGTGCTATAGTGGGATTAAAAACGATAGGGAGCTTTAAGATAAAATTGGATAAGCATATGGACGAGAAGGGTTGGGTGTGAAGGGGGATCAGCAGGGTTGGGCCAATCAGCGCTCTGCAGACCCCCGTAATCCTGCGTTAATCTCTAACCATTTTGGTAAGATGATCCTCAGGGTATTAGAGTGTTGAGCCTATAATTGGGCTTTGTAATTGGGGTTGTGTGGGACAGGGATCTGCCTTGCTTAGGCCAATCGGCTTTCTGCAGACTCCCATTTTCTTATGTTCTTATGTAAGAATTGCCTCGTTAGGGCCAATAGGCCTATTGCAGATAGGTGGTAGGGGGAGAAGCTCATAATCAGATATATCACATATGAAGCATAGAGGATATAAGGAGTACAAAGGGAGTACAAAGGAAATCAAGCAACAACAGATCTAGTGACCCCTTTAGGCTGCTTGTCCTCTAAAACACTGAGGATCAAGTGTCCGAACAGTGGTTAAGGGGAAATTGGGAAGGGAACTACTGCCCTGGAACTAAGATCCGTGGCAGGATTAGGAAGTTATTAGGGGACATATGGGTTAGTAACATATCACAGTTATAAGTGATCTTTCGTATATCTGGGAAAAAGAGAGTAACGTCTTAGTAATATATACAGTATATACGCAATCATACTTGATGAATCTGAGGGGGGAATAAAATAAAGTTATTAATTCACAAACGCAGTCAGTCGCGGGTTTGAGGCAAGATATTTGTCTAGGCAAAGTTTAAGAGAATCAACGGTGCTGCAGTCTATAACGTCTCGGGGAAACCCATTCCACAAGTTGACAACTCGATTGAAGAAGAAATTCTTATATTTGTGCCAGTTAAAAGTATTACCAATAATTTTGCAACCGTTTCCCCGCGTGTAATTAGATTGTTCGATAGTTAAGTACTTACTACAGTTCATATTGACGATGCCTTTGATGATTTTGAACACTTGAATTAAGTCGCCTCTTAATTTGCGCTGGGTTAAAGGAAATAGATTTAATTCCTTAACACTCAAAGAGCGGGTGGTGGAGTATATTTGACTGTGCCGCCAAGCGGGGGGTTTTACCGTAAACGAGCTTGTTTCCGTGCTCGTTTTCATGCATAAACAAGAGCCAGAGCATAATACAAGTATGTATCCCTGAAAGGGCGTTAATTCAGCTTTCCAATGACACCAGAACCATCCTTCTACGATCACTGGTTGTCTTGCAACGATCGTGCAACCGAAGGGCAAAATTGGTAAAATACGGTAATTTTCTTACATTACTACGTGTGAAACGAGTGAGAGAGGGTGGTGTACAAAGGAGTACATCTCAGTAGCTCCACGGCCACCGTGGCGAGCGGTCATGAGGTAACCTACGCTCCTCCCACTGCTCCGCTCTCTCTCAGAGCACATTACGTGCTCAAAATTGCACTCGACAATAGCCGTGACCCGCCACATAGGCCACATTTATTTCACTCGACAATAGCCGGGTGCCGCCAGTTAAGGGTTAAGACGTTCCTCGTATGGTTTGTTCTTTAGGCTAGGTATCATTTTGGTAACTCTACGTTGAACTCGTTCTAGCTTGTCTATATCTTTTTGGTAATAAGGGCACCAGGATTGAACGCAGTATTCCAGCAGAGGGCGGACTAAGGAATTGTAAAGAGTTAGGATAACTTCTTTGGATTTATGCTCAAATGACCTGCCTATAAAGCCAATTATTTTGTTTGCCTTCTTAATAACTTCTGAACATTGTTGACTCGGTTTTAGGTTACTTGATATTGTTACTCCCAGATCGGTTTCTCTGTCTACACTCTTAAGCTGAGTGCCATTCATCGAATAGTTTGCTTTCTCATTTCGGTATCTGATGTGTAGTACTTTACATTTGTCCACATTGAAACTCATTTGCCAAGTTTGCGCCCAACATGACAACTTATCTAGATTGTGTTGTATATTGTCAACTTGTTCTTTTGACAGTATGCTATTTGTAATTTTTGTATCATCAGCAAACTTTGAGATTGATTTTGTTGAAAGTACAAGGTCAAGGACGTTATTTCCACGGGTTGGAGATCTAACAAATCATATATAGCGAACTCTCTTGCAAGTTTGCATACAGGTCTTGTCCAGAGTGTGAAATAATACTATCTCCCCACTTGGTCACAGATAAATTGAAGTCGCCAAAAATTACGGTATCTTGCGAGTTACTTACGTCTGCAATTTGCTCATAAATTTCTTGGTCAGTTTGTACTGATTGAGCTGGAGGTCATACCGACCTCCAATGCAAGAATTATTTTTGTACCTTTATTATTCTTTATTAGCACAAAGGATGTGTCGACATTCACAATTTGAGGTTTTGACAAGAGGGTCGGTTTAAGACTGTCTTTGATATAAAGTATAACGCCACCTCCATTTTTATTTATTCGGCTTTTCTCAAACATTACATAACCGAGAAGTTTAATACTCTGCTAAAAAGTTTCTGTCTTCCGTATTGAGCCAAGATTCTGTTATGCTAATAACATCGTAATTTTCTGTAAACACTAGTTCCTCTAAATCTGAAAATTTATTGCGTATGCTACGAGCGTTTGTATAGAAAACCTTTAATGTTGTGGATTTAGAATTCAGGGAACGTTCTTTAATAAAATTCTTGGTTCTGGTCGGATCTACATTTATGTACCTGTCTGTCCTCGGTCCTCGCTGTCCTCGATCATCGTCCCTGGTGGTCCTCGGTCCTCGCTATCCTCGCTCATCGTCTCTGGTGGTCCTCGGTCCTCGATCGTCATCCCTGGTAATCCTCGGTCCTCGATCATCGTCGCTAGTGGTCCACGGTCGTGGTCCACGATATATAGGTTGTAATGGGAGAAGTTCCTAGATAGATATATGATAAATTAAGTGTAGGGGATATAGGTTGTCGTGGGAGAAGTACCTAGTTAGATAAAAGATGGATGGAATAGGTAAGTAACGTGAGGTAAGTAGGTAAAAAAGGTAACTGTCTCGTTTGGGCCAATAGTCCTTTTGCAGATTTCCCCTATCCTATGTTCATATGTAGGCTACTGTATGTATGTATGCATATATCTGTATGCACGTATGGATGTATAGCCTACACGTATTCGTCTATGTACAATTTTATGAATGTATGTATGAATGTATTTACGTATCCATTTATTTATGTATTTATGTTATCCAACTATCCATTTATCTTTCTAGCTATTTATTTACCTAAGTATCTATCTATCTATCTATCTGTATCAATCTGGCTATACTTATCTCCAAGTCTAGCTATCCCTAACTACCTATATATCTATCTATATCTATCTATCTATCTATCTATATATATATATCTATCTATCGATCTATCTATCTATATATCTATCTATCTATCCATCTCTCTCTCATTCCTCCCCTCTTTCTCCTCCCCCTCTCCTAACCGCAGCTGGTGTTCGCCCCACGTCTATATTAAATACTCAGACGGAATACCTTTAGTAATATATCCACGAGTGCTGTACAGGTAGGGGGATAGAGTCATAGATAGAATGATAGATAGATAGATGGATAGTTAGATAGATAGATAGATAGATAGATAGATATATACTTTAGATAGATAGATATATAGATAGATAAATAGATAGATAGATAGATAGATAATTAAATAGATAGCTAGATAGATAGATAGGTTAATTGGTAGGTGTATAGGCTAGTTGTTTGGTTGAGGTTTTAGGTAGAGAGATAGATAGGTAAATAAACAGATATATAGATAAATAGGTAGGTAGAAAGGTAGTTTGGTAGGTTGTATTAGAAGTAGATAAATAGATAGAGATAGAGATAGACAGATGGAATGATGGATAGATAGATAGTTACCTCCGTCAACAAAGTTAGACAGAGCTTATGTTTTTGCACCCGTATATATTTGTATTTGTAAACATGATATCTCACAAATTTATGGATGTTAACGAAATTTGGTGGGCAGATAGGATGTGCCAAGGAAGAACCGATTCCATTAAGGAGGTGATTGGTAAAGCGCATACCTCCGACGGCGTAGGCGGAGGTATGCTCTCTCCCGAGTGCTAGGTAGATGAATTGCACGTACAGTAGCGAAGTGGTTTAGTTGGTATAGTGGTATATAGGTAGATTTACAACCGATACTTAGATAGATAGATATATAGATAGATAGATAGAGAGAGAGAGTGAAAGTGAGTAAGTGAGAGAGAGAGTGAAAGTGAGTAAGTGAGAGAGAGAGTGAGAATGAGTGGGAGTGTGAGTGATAGCAAGAGTGAGAGAGAAGAAGTGATAAGATAGGTAGGAATAGAGTTGGTTGGCATTGTAGTAGATACTATATAGATAGATAGATAGATAAGCAGTCAGTCAGCCAGTCAATAGATAGATAGAGAGAGAGTGAGAGAGTGAGAGTGATAGCGATAGTGAGAGAGAGAGAGATGAAGTGATAAGATAGGTAGGAATAGAGTTGGTTGGCATTGTAGTAGATACTATATAGATAGATAGATAGATAAGCAGTCAGTCAGCCAGTCAATAGATAGATAGAGAGAGAGTGAGAGAGTGAGAGTGATAGCGATAGTGAGAGAGAGAGAGATGAAGTGATAAGATAGGTAGGAATAGAGTTGGTTGGCATTGTAGTAGATACTATATAGATAGATAGATAGATAAGCAGTCAGTCAGCCAGTCAATAGATAGATAGAGAGAGAGTGAGAGAGTGAGAGTGATAGCGATAGTGAGAGAGAGAGAGATGAAGTGATAAGATAGGTAGGAATAGAGTTGGTTGGCATTGTAGTAGATACTATATAGATAGATAGATAGATAAGCAGTCAGTCAGCCAGTCAATAGATAGATAGAGAGAGAGTGAGAGAGTGAGAGTGATAGCGATAGTGAGAGAGAGAGATGAAGTGATAAGATACGTAGGAATAGAGTTGGTTGGCATTGTAGTAGATACTATATAGATAGATAGATAGATAAGCAGTCAGTCAGCCAGTCAATAGATAGAGAGAGAGAGAGTGAGAGAGTGAGAGTGATAGCGATAGTGAGAGAGAGAGAGATGAAGTGATAAGATACGTAGGAATAGAGTTGGTTGGCATTGTAGTAGATACTATATAGATAGATAGATAGATAAGCAGTCAGTCAGCCAGTCAGTAGATAGAGAGAGAGAGAGTGAGAGTGATAGCGATAGTGAGAGAGAGAGGGGGGGGGAGGAGAGTGTGTCTGTGTGAGAGTGAGAGAGAGAGTGTGTGTGTGTGTGTGTGTGTGTGTGTGTGTGAGTGAGAGAGAGATTTACATAGATACACTGGCCACACACATGTTACAATATGATCCCTGTAAGGTGGCCATGACTTAATCCTAGTAGAGATAGCAAGCCTAAGAGAAAGTGGAAGGAAAGGATAGGACAGATGAAGGCTCTCCCCCCACCCTCCGCTCCCTCCAGCAATTTGCCGTACATGAAAACAGCTAAAAGTTAATATTATATTATTGATGCCGTTGTCTATATCATTAACATACTGTATATTGTGAACAATATTGGACCCAGTACTGAGCCATGGGGGACTCCACTAGTCACTGGAGTCCAATCTGATTCAACTCCATTAATGATAACTCTCTGCTTTCTTTCATTTAACCAGTTGCTTATCCAATTGCGTGTTTTATCTTGTATTCCTATAGGCTCTCGACCTTCTGAAGTAATTTATTATGAGGGACCTTGTCGAAAGCCTTTTGAAAATACAAGTACACTATATCAAGACTTTTGGTGAAATAATTAATTTAAATAGGCTGTCATAGAATTCTATAAGGTTCGTTAGGCATGATCTCTTTGCTCTGAAGCCGTGTTGACTTTTATTTATATGATTACTATTTCCTTTGAAAAGTACAATTTCGTATCTTATGATTTATTCTAACAGTTTTACAATTATAATGTAAAACTTGCAAAATAAACAAACCAAAACGTATACGAACACAGTAAAAAGACAAAATAACTAATCAAAATCGATATGTGGAAACAACGCTTAAGTAAAATAATTATGTATAAATAAAAGAGCACAATCCACCACATAGGGTGTACATTACTACATGCGCAAGTTAATCTGGTTCCCAAGCAAACTAATCGCACACATAACAACGCACTGTAGTCACGTTCAAGGAATTAGTCAATTTGGGAAGTCGGGGACGTTCTGGTAAATTTGACTAAACTCTGCATGAATAAAGAATAAAATCAAATTTGCAACTTGACAAAATAATAACAATAGTACAAAATACAAATATCACTCACTAACGATAGTGCTATCGGTTAGGTACCTGTAAGCATAGCATGCTTCAAGTGACCCCTGACAATTACTACCCTACTAATAACCTACATTTATTGTACAAATAAACTAAGGAAATCGCAAAAGCAAGCAATTGATCTTATCGACAATGAATAGATACAGTATAATAAATAACAATATTTGAAAATATGAAGAAGGCACAATAGATTTAAACAAAATAGTACTCTTTTAACAAGAACAATTAATTATAAAGAATAATAACAATAACAATAGAAACAATTAAATATTAATACATACAGACAAAAAGTAAGCAGAGGTTATAATAGAAACTTCAAGTTAATAATGCTTGATTAAAATTATTGATATCAAATTTTAAAATACAGTCACAATAATTGACCTTAAAAAGATTAAATTTATGCAACAATTTACTTGCAACAATAACAGAAGTTAGTGGAATTGGTCTGTAATTACCTGGTAGTTTTTTTTATCTCGCTTTTTTATATATTGGTGTTATATTCGCTGTCTTCCAGTCAGTGGGTAAAGGTCAATGTTGGAGTGACATGTTAAACATTTTGGCTAGAGCTTCGGCAACTTCATCTTTGAAACAATATTAGGATTTTAGGGATGAACAGGTCTGTGCCGGGAGATATATTTTAAATTTCTTCTAGAAGCTGAGTATTGTATATATATATGGTACAGGTATTATTATTTGTTTCTCTTTTTAGCCTGTGTAACCGAGGTCTTTCCCTAATTGCTTACCTGATACTATTATCGTACCAAAGGGTTTGTTTATTTTCTTACTGTGTCTTTTGCGCATAGAGGCATGCTTTTGGGGGGGCACTCATGAATATTTCTTTAAATCTTTCCCATATATCGTCAATGTTGGCGAGTCCTTCGAGATGCAAGTTAATGTCCTTTAGTTAATTTTTAGGCTATTGAAGTCTGCCATATTATAGTTGGGAATAAAAGTTTCTCTAGTTCTGTTGGTGTGCGGTATTTTAAGTTGGAGCCTGATGATATCATGATCGCAATTGGATATTAATTCCCCAACTTCTAGGTCAGAAATAACATTTTTGTGGGTCGTGATTACTAGGTCTAAAATATTATCTCCCCTCGTGAGTTTCTGGACTAATTGATATACAAAAGTTATCTTTAATAAATTCGGTCATATTTTCTGATGCATGGCCAGACCCTATTAATCCACAGTATAGACTGGGTACCAGGGCCGCAGCGTATGCATCGGCAATGTATGTAATGCTAAACCCCAAAGCCGCATAGGGTGCATCGGCACTGTCGACCTTATTTACTCTTGTCCTATGGTAGCTAGAGGATTCTGATTGGTATGGGATATACCTTATGATGTTCCCGAACAGTGGCGGTACTCGGCAACCCCCGAGTCCAGCCGCGCGGGTGGATACGGGCAGATAAGGAAAGCCAGTTTACCCACTTACCTCACCGCCACTTTCGTGCTTATTTACTCTTGTCGTATGGTAGCTAGAGGGTTCAAATTTGTATGGGATATACCTTATGATGTTGCCGAACAGTGGCAATACTTGGCATCCCCCAAGTCCAGCCGCGGTGGGGAGTGGGGAGAGGGACAAGCGGGAGGAGGGGGAAAACCGTTGTCCCGTTAACTTCGCGAGTGTCTGACCTACCTCATCGCCTCGCGATGTTGGAACAAAGGGAATAGAGTGTGTATCGCTCCCCCACTGCTCCCCATGACATAGTTGACTCCCCACCAAGTGGGGAAGAGGAGGAGGAGGATGACCCAGACCCTATGGCAATCCTCAAAATTCCGCCAGGCCATCGTAGGGGTCAGAAGAGACGAGCAGAGGATGGGAGGTGTCATGTTGCTACACAACAACCAGTGTGGTGTGGTTCTTCCCCACGCCTGCCTTCACCACCACCTCACACTCTCCCCACTAAAAATACAATGTAAAAACCCATATTTCTAAGTCAAAGGTGCCTAAAACAATGTGTAAAACTCATATTCTAACTATAAAACATATGATAAAGTATAAAATCAATAAACATAGTGTGTGAGAGAGGCAGAAAATGAAAATGAGAGTGGTGGGAGACAAGCGTCAGTCAGCTGGCCTTGTGTACGTGTGTGCGTCGTGGGCCAAGATGGCCGCCGGTCGCCATGGTAACCAGGATGCGCGCGGGTCTTGCCACTCGTCGGCATTTATATAACTTGAATCTATACACTTATCACACTGTAACTTCACTTACATGACATTACATGATACATGTTGCTAAAATATGAACTATGAAGGCACACATGATGCTCGGGTGGTGTAAATAACCGTCACTCGAAAATTGGAGGCATCATACATCAGCCAAGCTGCCTCACCCAGCTGTGGTGTGCTGGCGCGGGAGGTATGAAGAGGCGCCCGGCACCAGCTGATGGCTGAGGATCCCCAAATGACTGAGGTGAGTGGGTTTTTTGTTTTCCTTCATTTCTCACCTATGTATGCTGTTTTAGGGAGACATTTTTTTCCCATTTTCGGCTGTTCCTGGAGTATACATTTATTATATGTTAGCTGGTGCTCAGTGGGTTAATTCTCTCCAATGGATATTGTTCCTGGAGTATACATTTATTATATGTTAGCTGGTGCTCAGTGGGTTAATTCTCTCCAATGGATATTGTTCCTGGAGTATACATTTATTATATGTTAGCTGGTGCTCAGTGGGTTAATTCTCTCCAATGGATATTGTTCCTGGAGTATACATTTATTATATGTTAGCTGGTGCTCAGTGGGTTAATTCTCTCCAATGGATATTGTTCCTGGAGTATACATTTATTATATGTTAGCTGGTGCTCAGTGGGTTAATTCTCTCCAATGGATATTGGGAAGATTAAAATCGATTATGATAAAGGTTTCCTTTGTTGTTAGTTTTTTTTGTAGATTATAGTATAGGCTTATATCCTCTTTGAATAGTATGAGTTGGGCGACGATATACGACAACTACATTAATGTCCATACCCTTTATATTAATTTTGACACATAACAGCTCTGATTTATTAGAAGGAATTTGAACCTCAATTGAGCATATATTATCTTTAATGTAGAGTACTACACCGTCTCCTCTCTTTCCTAATCTATCTTTATGATATAGTTTTTATGAGTTGATCTGGTATTCGTGTATGAAATCGATATTGTTGGTGTCTAGATAAGTTTCTGTTATCGCAATTATATCTATTTCTTAATTTATTAATATATATCTTAGTTCATCAATCTTATTTCACAGACTTCTGGCATTAAAATACATAAATTTGATTCTTATTGGATCTTTAGTTTTTGGAGGAGTCTGACAGTAATGAATCGTTTAGTAGCTGTTGAGAACGTATTCGTTTTCTGTTTAGGTACTGGTTGATTATCTAGGGCAGGGTGTTTGGGATTCGATCGCAGATGACAGTGAGGCGATGGTGTGGGTGAATTAGCGAATAAGCAGGTGAGGGTGGGAGGTGTTGGAGAGGGGTGGATGGGTGGGGGTAGGATGTGTAAGATTGATGCGTGGGGTTGGGCGGGGGAGGGAAGGCGGGGGAAAGGGGTAGGCTGGGAAGGATTAGGTTGGGAGAGAGAGTAGGGTAGCATAGGCTTTTGTTTGTCGTGTTCGGGTTAATTGGGGATTTGTGATCTGACTGGTGATTATATCTGGTTCTGTCGTGGAGTTTATATACAGCTGTGTTTAACTTATCAGCTAACCGCGTTGTCCCAATATGGTAGAGATGGATTCCGTCTCACTTGAAAAATTCCTTCTTCCCTTTTACTTCGTTAAATGGGTTAACGAATGTGACTTGCTATTGGACGCAGAGTTGATTTAATGACTCGTTGCTTTCTTTCATACGGGGAGGGATCCCTTGAATGATGCAGTTTCTAATCTTGTTTCTAGCTTCTTGTATCAGTGTTTTGTATTTGGTCATTATTTCCTTGGTACTTGTTTTCCCCCATCGTAAGCATCATTACTGCCTACACTGAGAACTAGGCAGGGATCTTGTTTTATATTGATGTCGTTGGTGATGAGGGCAATTTAACACCTTACGAGCGGGCCCGTCAGTAACTTCTACTACCCGGCAAGCGTTTTTTTTTTTACCCTAAACGACCTTGTTTCCGTGCTCTTTTTCATGCATAAACAAGAGCCAGAGCGTAATACAATTATGTATCCCTGAAAGGGCGTAAATTGAGCTTTCCAATGACACCAGAACCATCCTTCTACGACCACGCGTTCTCTTTCAACGATCGTGCAAGACGAGTGCAAAATCCCTAAAATACGGTAATTTCCTTACATAATTCCCTGTGTAGCGAGGCAGTGAGTGTGGGTGTGTGTGGAGTAAACGTCAGTAGTCACGCAGGACCCGTGCCGACCGGTCATGAGCCGACCTACGCTCCTCCACCCACTCGTCTCTCTCTCAGAGCCATTATTGCTCCAAAATTGCACACAGACTTAAGTCGGTCCCCGCCACATAGTCCATGGTTCTCTAGCCCGACTTTAGTCCACCCCCGCCAGACAAGGGTTAAGCACCTAGTAAGACTTTGATGGATCTTTTACCTGGTGCTAAAGTAGCCCATTGGGCCCCCTGACCACGTGAAAGTGAGACACTGACTATTTGCAACTTTAGCTCTTGCTCGCTAACTAGTGTAGCCGTAGACTCCTGATGTGTTGTTCTTGTTGCTGCTTTATTCTTGTGCGTACTATAGTCTGTTCGCTGTAAGTAGGCGAGAAATCATGACTTCTAACCTCTGTAACTCAAAACCGACTGGAGTAATAAATTTTTATTAATTTCACCACAACACCAAACACCTCCAATGAAATTAATGAAAGCATATATGTGATCCACCAGGATTCGAACCCGGGTTATCACACCCAGATTTTTAGACACCTTAACCATTACACCACCAAGATGGTTAAAGGTTTATGCACATGCTTACACCTTATTATCCATTCTCGAATACTGGATATTAATCTAATCATGTTTATATTCCCACCACACTATGGTAGCCTAATGTTTAAGTGAGAGGAAAGAATACGCATGGGACAAAGATCATTTAAAACGGCCTCGCTATGAAATATCCCTGAACCTACTGATAATCTATTTGTTATTAATTTCACCACAACACCAAACACCTCCAATGAAATTAATGAAAGCATACAGTATATGTGATCCACCAGGATTCGAACCCGGGTTATCACACACAGATTTTTAGACACCTTAACCATTACACCACCAAGACAGTTAAAGGTTTATGATAACGCCAACGACTTATTATCCATTCTCGAATACTGGATATTAATATAATCATGTTCATATTCCCACCGCACCATGGTAGCCTAATGTTTAAGTGAGAGGAAAGAATACTCATGGGGCACAGATCGTTTAGAACGGCCTCGCTACGAAATATCCCTGAACCTACTGATAATCTATTTTTTATCTATTTCACCACAACACCAAACACTTCCAATGAAATTAATGAAAGCATATATGTGATCCACCAGGATTCAAACCCGGGTTATCACACACACATTTTTAGACATTTTTATTATTTTTTTTTTTTTCTCTATATTCCAACTACTCCTTCTCGGGCATAGGCCTTTACACTCAACCGCTGAACATGATCATTAACCATTACACCACCTTAACCATTACACCACCATTTGGGAAGGGTCAGTCAAGGAATAGATGTGGAAATTTAGAGCCCACTTGCTCTAGCCCTTTTTGAGTTACAGAGGATAGAGGTCATGATTTATCGCCTACTTACAGCGAATAGACTATATCTACAGCTTCAGCCTCTTGTACACTATTACCTAGTACTTCATATCTGTTGGCAAGGGTTTATTTTTTTGTCTTTGGGGCAGTCTATTTTGCTTTTGTAACTACTTTAACTACCTGGAAAGCAGCTCTAGAATCAGATTGTGGGTGTGAAATGGGGATGTTTTGTTGGTTGGGATTGGGGTTATTAAGTTGCTCTTTGAGAAAATATATTTAGTGCTTTAGTTTGCTAACTTCTTTGTATGCCTCTACTGTTACTTCAAGGAACTGGAATTTCTCACCACTTTTCGTCTGGGAAACTGCTGGAATATCCATTCGGCATAAAAGTCTCCCTACAACATAGAGTTTTGTATCTCTTTGGCGGTATTATATCTATGTGTTGAAATAACTATACAGTACAAAATTAATATAAAGGGAAAATAAACAGGGAAGGGGCTGGGTAAGTTAGCCGTATGTGGGGTCCTTAATTATTTCGCCCAGGGGTACTGCCTCGCCAGGTGAGGTCAGAAGCTCGGCAGGGACAACCACTTACTACCATTGTCAACTCTGAGTGAGAGAGAGTTACAAGGAATAGTTAGTATCTCAGAGACCTAGCGGTCGGTCCATTCCGAGGAGATACTCGAAGTGGAAGGAGAGACACTGTTTAGTGCACTACACTCTTTACAGAGTGTGCAAAATACTATCTACTCTCTTCTTGAACTGCTCCACTGAAGAACTATTTACAACTTTGGAGGGATGTTTGTTCCAGGTAGAACAGATATTATATGTGAAAAAGTTTCCACCGATACTAGTGCTGAACCTTTTCAATTCTAATTTCCAGCCATGGTTGTGTGTTGTATTCATATTTAGGGTAAACATATTGCAATAATCCACATTGTCAAACCCATTAAGTATTTTAATAACTTCAATGAGCTGACCTCGTAGTCTGCCTCTCAACCGGTCCTCATAGCTCATTCTTCTAAGCGATGGAATACGCTTTGTAGTCCTGCTTGTACTCTTTCCAGTCACTCTATATCTTTCCTGAGTGCTGGAGACCAGAATTGAAGAGCATACTCCAGGAGAGGCCATATAAGAGTGTTGTAAAGTCTGAGGACTATTTCCTTATTTCTATACTTAAATTGACTTAATATAGCCTAGCCCAATAATTTCTGAGTTTTCTTCTCTACTTCAATGCACTGCTTGGAAAACTTTAGGTCACTGCTAATCAGAACACCCAAATCCTTTTCCAAGTCAGTCACTTCCAGAGGCATTCCCAATAGTGAATAGCCTGAATTGGGGTTTGCTTGGCCGATAAGCATCACCTTGCACTTTTCCAAGTTTAGATGCATCTGCCATGTCTCCGAACATTCACCCAGTCTGTTGAGGTTCATCCTGAGCTGTTCAACCCCTTTGGGGTCTTTCACATTTATTCCAAGCTTTATGTTATCTGCAAACTTGGAGATCACACTCAAAAGACCAATATCGATGTCATTGACATATATGATAAACAGAAGTGGGCCAAGGACAGATCTTTCTGGAACTCCAGAAGAGACTAAAGTCCACTCAGAAGAAACACCATTGATTACCACTCGTTATTGTCTACCTGTTAACCATCTTTCTATCCAATTTGTGACCTCTGTATTGATACCTAGTGCACTCACTTTTGACATTAGCCTGCAATGAGGCCCTTCGTCAAAAGCTTTTTGAAAATCTAAGTAAAGGATGTCTATGGCTATACTTTTGTCATACTCACTCAGCATTTCATGGAAAATTTCCAGCAAATTGGTATGACATGATCGGTGTCGCCTGAATCCATGTTGGGAATCTGTAGTTAAATTGTGGGTTTCTAGGTAGTCAACTATCTTGTCTACTAGTATCACTTCTAAGAGTTTTACTATGATAGAAGTCAAGCTAATTGGCCGATAATTTTTGGGACACTTGTGATCCCCTTTCTTAAAGCCTGGGGTCACATTGGCCAGCTTCCAGTGTTCAGGAACTTCTCCATTTTCTAGTGATTTATTGAAGATGTCTGCTAAGAAAGGTGCGATTTTCATCTCGCACTTCACATACAACTCGAGGAAGAAAGCCATCTGGGCCGGATGACTTGAACATATTTAACTTATCTATTCTTTTTGCTACATCCTCTGGGGTACATCTAATTCTGCTAAGAACTTCACCCTCATGCACTAATCCTGGACGAGATAGAAAGAGAGTGAGAGTGAGAGAGAGAGATGAAGTGATAAGATAGGTAGGAATAGAGTTGGTTGGCAATGTAGTAGATACTATATAGATTATAGATAGATAGAGAAACAGTCAGTCAACCAGTCAGTAGCCAAACCCGCACTCCCTTAGAAAGGTAGATATACTGTAGGTAGATGAATGGATTGAGTAATAGAAGGGTAAATAGATACGTAAATCGATGGGTAGGTGAATGGCTAGATCGATAAGTATGTAAGTAGGTTGATTGGTTGGTTAGTTGGTTTAAAGGAAGGTTGACGAGTAGATATATGGTTAGGTATATCGATAGATAAATCATTGTAAAATTAGATAGATTGATTAGTTTATAAATAGATAGGTACTTTGTTGCATTAAATGATGTATGGCTTTGTAAGGTAGTATGTAAGTAGACACGTAAATATATGGAACTGTAGGTAGGTCGGTTAAATTAACAGGGGAGATAAGGCTGAATGGTTATGAAAATAAACTTGTAACTTAAGATCCCTAGTTCTATTTCCGGCATGTGTAGGGGAGGTATAATTGCAGAATAATGTTGGTTGTGCTCTATCAGAAATCCACCGACATGTTATTAACCATTTTTGTATATCAGGAAGCACTCTCATGTTATTCTGGCTTCTTGTTACACTTATTTTTCTTTTTAAGGGAGTTTGTGGGAATCAAAACTATTTATCAAGGTGAATTTTACCACTTTTATTGCTAGAGATCCTTCATAAGCTAAGTAAGTAAAATTGTCTAATGTTTAACCAATAATAAAGCCATGATATGTGCATGAAGGATACAAAAGGCAGGTTGACTGTAACGACTGTCTCCCCCAAAGCCAAAAGAGTGACAGAGCCAAATTCAAGGAACGTTGGGGTCAAAATGCCTGGACACACGTAGTTTAAAGCAGTCTAAGTCATAGGATGAAGGGAAGATTGAAAATAGACTAATACAATTATACCCGAGTGAAAATCGGTACCATTTAAGGTGGTATAATAATCACAACGTCAAGTTTTGATCTGCAACTCTATTCTGGTAACATTTTAAGACTAATATTAAGACTGTTTAATACTGATAATGGAAACTAGACTGTAGGAAAGTTATTATAGGTGCCATAATGTGCATTATTATAGGTGCCATAATGTGCATTATTATAGGTGCCATAATGTGCATTCACTTGTATATTAAGACTAATATTAAGACTGTTTAATACTGATAATGGAAACTAGACTGTAGGAAAGTTATTATAGGTGCCATAATGTGCATTATTATAGGTGCCATAATGTGCATTATTATAGGTGCCATAATGTGCATTATTATAGGTGCCATAATGTGCATTATTATAGGTGCCATAATGTGCATTATTATAGGTGCCATAATGTGCATTATTATAGGTGCCATAATGTGCATTATTATAGGTGCCATAATGTGCATTATTATAGGTGCCATAATGTGCATTATTATAGGTGCCATAATGTGCATTATTATAGGTGCCATAATGTGCATTATTATAGGTGCCATAATGTGCATTCACTTGTATATTAAGACTAATATTAAGACTGTTTAATACTGATAATGGAAACTAGACTGTAGGAAAGTTATTATAGGTGCCATAATGTGCATTATTATAGGTGCCATAATGTGCATTATTATAGGTGCCATAATGTGCATTATTATAGGTGCCATAATGTGCATTATTATAGGTGCCATAATGTGCATTATTATAGGTGCCATAATGTGCATTATTATAGGTGCCATAATGTGCATTATTATAGGTGCCATAATGTGCATTATTATAGGTGCCATAATGTGCATTATTATAGGTGCCATAATGTGCATTATTATAGGTGCCATAATGTGCATTATTATAGGTGCCATAATGTGCATTCACTTGTATATTAAGACTAATATTAAGACTGTTTAATACTGATAATGGAAACTAGACTGTAGGAAAGTTATTATAGGTGCCATAATGTGCATTATTATAGGTGCCATAATGTGCATTATTATAGGTGCCATAATGTGCATAATTATAGGTGCCATAATGTGCATTCACTTGTATTTTTAGAAGCTGGCAGTTCTGAGTTGCAAGAACAAAAATGAGGGACATTTTTAGCGCTAATCCTTATCATTTATAGTTATTTAACATGTGTCTTGTTGTGGTTTAGATGTTATTTCAAATTGCTCTGTCGATAGGATTTAAATTTTAAAATCTTTACCAATATCAACATGATGTATACAAGCTATCTGTTGGAGTTTATATTAAAAATGTGTCACAACAGAGTATATCAATGTGTGAAATGTCAGGGTCTGGCTCGTAAGCTATAGGACTATACTTGATATGTTTTAAAAGGAGACGTTATGTTATTTTTTGGTCTATCTATTTATTATTTATTCAATCATATATTTTTTTGGTTTCCTAGCTAGATATCGACCAAGCTTTGAAGAAAAAAAACCCAAGACCCCCCTTCAAGAAAAATTTGTATTTTTTTTCGGTAGAAAATTGTCCCGGCCAAAGGCCGATTCCTCTTAAAATTACAGGCTCGCTACCGCTCGACAGGAAAAAAGATAGTCACCTAAATGGCATGCAAGGTCTTAATATTGACAAGAAAATGGAGCGAAAGGTGTTGAAATCGTCAAATTAATGAGGTGAACGTCATAATATCTCATAACTAATGGTACTATAATCATGATTTACATATATTTACATAGATACACTGACTACACAGACCTTACGATCCAAACGAGTTGATCAGGACTTAATTCTAGTAGAGATGGCATATCCGATAGAAAAAGAAAGTTAAAGGAAAGGATAGAAAAGAAAAAGGCTCTCTCCCCATCTTCCGGCAGTTGCCGTACATGACAAAGTTGGAAGTGATTAACCTTGCTGGGCTTCGAAATCCCCAGAAGGAATTTACAGGAAAGATTGGAAAAAAAGAAAGGAAAATGTATGCAACCCTTTGCCTTAGTAGCATGTACATTTTTGGGGTTAATTGGAATCGTCCAACCCATCACCCTTAATAATATGTACATATTTAATGATGATTTTTATAATTATTATACATTATTTGTGTATTTATTTATTTTTTTTTCCCTCTTACGCTCTCTTCAGCTGAACAAATAATAACGGTGATAATTACTGCCTACTCCATTACTTTATTTGGAAGTTTGTTCCACTCATCAATTACACTGAGTAAAAAAATGTTTTGTTGTATCTAGATTCACTCTCCTACCTAATAATTTTAAATTGTTTCCTCTTGTAGATGTATCTTCGGCTTTTTTGAATAACTTATCTAGGTTAATGTTACTGAATCCTTTTAGAAATGTAAAACACTCTATCAATTGGCCTCTCATCCTTCGTTTCTTAAGTGAAAACAGATCAAGTTCTCTCAGTCTTTAATCATATGATATATTTCTCAATGAAGGGATTAGTTTAGTGGCTCACCTTTGCACAGATTCTAATGTTTTAACATCCCTTATGAGGTGGGGTGACCAAAACTGCGCAGCGTATTCGAGGTGTGGTCTCACCATACTTTTGTATAAGGGCAAAACTATGTCTTTGCTGTGATAGTGGAAGTTTCTTCTGATGAAACCTAGTGCCCTGTTTGCTTTGTGTGCAGCCGCTGTGATTGATTGGAAGATTTTAAGTTTTCGTTTATCAGCACCCCCAAGTCTTTTATTTGTGTTACATATTTTATCTTCTCTTCATTCATGTAGTATTCATATTTATTGTTTTTGGAACCTGTTTGCAATATCTGACATTTGTTTACATTACGGCATTTTGCACTTCTCCGACCATTCTGTGATTTTATTTAAATCAGCTTGAAGGTTTATTCTATCACTTTCGGAAATTATTGCATTACCTATCTTCGTGTCATCCGCGAATTTGGAAATTACATTATTTATGACATTATCTATATCATTGATAAATATTATGAACAACACTTGTCCCAATACTGAGCCTTGGGGGACTCCACTAGTTACTGGGCTCCATGTTGATTCCACACCGTTGATAATTACTCTGCTTTCTTTCATTAAATTTTAGCCAGGATTTAATCCAATCATACGTTTTGCCCTGTATTCCTATGTCTCGTATTTTCTGTAATAATTTATGATGCGGGACCTTGTTTAAGGCCTTTGAAAGTCTAGATACACTATATCGATGCTTTTGGTGAAGTCATTTAGTTTGTATAGGCTGTCATAAAATTCTATTAAATTAGTTAGGCATGATCTCTTTGCTCTGAATCCGTGTTGACTATTGTTAATAAGGTTATTGTTCTTAAGGAATACGATTGTATCCCTTATGATTGATTCACATATTTTTTCCAATTACGGAAGTTAAGCTAATCGGCCTATAGTTATTTGGTAGTGTGTTGTCACCATTGTTAAATATCGGTGTTATATTGGCGGTCTTCCAGTCAGTGGGTACATGCCCTTGTTTGAGTGACATATTTAGTATTATGGTTAGTGCCCCTGCAACCTCTTCTTTGACTAATTTAAGAATTTTAGGGATAAACATGTCCGGCCCAGGTGATTTATTGACATGAAGTGAGTCGATCTTTTTAATTATTTTTGACTGGGTAATAATCAAATCTTGAAGAACATAGTTACATATATGATTATTTACTTGTGGCACGTTTCGGTTACTGGCAGTATTAAATACAGAAGAAAAGTGTTGATTAAGAGTAGCAGCTATGACCCTGCTGTCTGATTCTAATTCACCTTGATTATTTAGTATCGGGCCAATGCCACTTTTAATTTGTTTATTGCTATTCATATATCTATAGAATTGTTTTGGATGAGGGAGAAGGGGGTCCAGTAAACTCCCCTTAACTTGGCGGAAATTGTACTCCCTTAGCAGCTCATTTATCGATAACTAATTGGTAAATGAGAAACTGTTATGCCTCTTCATAACATTATTATCAAGTTTTCATAATTAACAACATAGCTGGCTAGAAAGCGTTATAACAACCGAGTAAGGGGAGGTGTGGCAGAGTGGTCTTGCCACTGGACTGGTAATCCAATGGACCCGGGTTCGAATCCCAATATGTCAATGGGAGGATATTATTGAGATGGAATTTGTGCTGTACCTAGTTTCAGTGCATTACCACAGCACACCGAAATGCCAACAAAATACCCTCATTGTTCCCTGATTAAATAGCATTGTATGAATATTCCCATTTTCAAAATATGTTGCAGGGGAGCAATGCCTAGTGAGTTAAAATTGCTCAATAGGTTGCGTTCTGAGAGTGAGGGTCCAAGTGTGGGGGATGAGACAGTGAAGCGCAGAGGCGAAGCGGCTTCAGAGATGGAGTTGCTTTGAGCCAGGGTGCTTCGCATGTCTCACTCCATAGACTGGAAAAAGACCTCACGGGCCTCACCGTGTTCAGCGGTGTAGTGTAAAGGCTCTCAGCCTATGCCCGAGAGGGAGTAGATGGAATATAGAAAAAACAAAAAAAGTAAGATGAGAACAAGTTAATTTCTCGCCAACATAAAATAAATATACTATAGAGCCCGTATTCCTAGCCAAACCCCAGCATTGTCGGTGGGAAGGACTATTGATTGATTGATTTATCTATTTATTTAAGTGTTTATTTATTGTATTGTTTTTATTATTGTTTTGTTTGTAGTTGTATTTCTGGCCGGTCAATATACTACGCCAGTTTTAATAATTGCAGTAAGAATACTATAATAATGTTGAAATAACTTGAAAAGTTGACAGAATTAATATAAACAGCATATGAGGGGGTCAATAAAGTGCTCCTCCTCATTATGGTGTTTATATGCATACTATAATAATGTTCCCGTCCTCCCCCATTGTTATTACTACAACTAGGGTATTGAATGGTCTGGCGAGGAACACTGCTAAACTATTGTAATTACCTGCCACGGACATTAGTTCCAGGGCAGTAATTCCCTTTCCAATGTTCCCTTACCCACTCTAAACCACTGTTTGGACACTTGATCCTCAGTGTTTTGGAGGACAAGCAACCTAGAAGGGTCACTAGATCTGTTGTTGCTTGATTTCCTTTGTACTCCTTTGTACTCCTTTGTACCACTGACAATCATAGGGTTTGTCTGTACGGCCCAATACTTCCTAACTAAAGATATACAGCAGTGTGTGTGTACTTACTCTAGGTGTATTGCGGGAGTGAGCATGCTCGTTATTTCCCGCCTCCTATATGTGTAGGTGTTATATGTATCGTTGGAATGGCTGTGGATGTGTGTGTAGTCTGTATTTTTAGCCAATTGACGACATCGGAAACGAAGGCTTAGGGTGGATCTGTATGGTACCATTCTTACTATAGACGGTACCGTCTCGCCCGAAGGCTTAGGTAGCCATCAGCTTAGGTGAACCATATGATACCCATCTCGCCTTGTACCATTTTTGCCAACCCCAGATGGGACGTCACAACGTCGTCCACTTATTTCAGGTACCTATTTACAGCTAGGTGAACTGAGGCTAACACATGAAAGGAGACAAGCCCAATTTGTCTCCACCCGGCCGGGATTGAACCCCCGGCCCCTCGTGTGTGAGACGAGAGCTCTACCACCATGCTACGGGCTGTGTGTGTGTGTGTGTGTGTCTCGAGGGGATGGAATGCATATGAATGCTTGACTAAGTGTAAGAATGGGATTGATGTGTGTGTGAGAGAGAGAGAGAGACTGTGTGTGTGTTTGTGTGTATGTGTGTCTAGAGGGGATGGATTGTATATGAATGATTGACTAAGTGTAAGAGTGGGATTGATGTGTGAGTGTGTGTGTGTGTGTGATCGTGTGTGTGTGTGTGGAAATATAGATATCGTCTGACAAAGCCACATTGTCATTCGATATCATGGCGTGTTTCATAGATCCATCAATATATTACAAATTTGGTAATATATATTTTGTTATAATAGATTTAACCCTGCGTTCTCAAAGATATTAATGACGTTTATACTGTTTTGCTTTTCAACACATCAGATAACATTGCCTACGAACATGAAAGAATGCACACACACACACACACACACACACACAATCTTATTATTTGTTTGTCTCTCACCCACTCACACATACTCACTCTCTCATACTCACTGTCAATCCCTCACAATCTCTCTCTCTCTCTCTCTCTCTCTCTCTCTCTCTCTCTCTCTCTCTCTCTCTCTCTCTCTCTCCACACACACACACACACAATAATCCAATCAGGGGCCAGTGGGTTGATAAAACTCATGGTTTTTCAAGTTCTGGTCGGAAAAAGAGGAACAAAAAGAAAGTAAGCTGGTTTTAAACTGAGAGAGAGAGAGAGAGAGAGAGAGAGAGAGAGAGAGAGAGAGAGAGAGAGAGAGAGAGAGAGAGAGAGAGAGAGAGAGAGAGAAAGAGAGAGAGTGAGAGATATATACAAGGAGTTACAAGGAATAGTTAGTATCTCAAAAGACCTTGCGGTCCATTCCGAGGAGATACTCAAGTGGAAGGAGAGAGACTGTTTAGTGCACTACACTCATATTACAGAGTGTGCAAAATATTATCTACTCTCTTCTTGAACTGCTCTATTGAACAATTGTTTACAAATTCGGAGGGAAATTTGTTCCGGGTAGAACAGATCTTATAATTTATGTGAAAAAGTTTTCACAAATACTAGTGCTAAACCTTTTCAATTCTAATTTCCAGCCATGGTTGCGTGTTGTATTCATATTGAGGCTAAACATTTTTCTATAATCCACATTGTCACACTCATTAAGTATTTTAAACACTTCAATAAGCTGACCTCGTAGTCTGCGGCCGTCTGCCTGTCTGCGGAGAGAGAGAGAGAGTGAGCGTGGTGGAGGGAATAATTATGTGAGATTCTGTGTGTGTGGATAGTGTATGAACGAATGCCTTAGTAAGTTAGTTTAAATTATGGGTGAGTCTGAGTGTGTGTTTAGGGTGGGTGTTTGTAGTGGGTGGTGTGTGTAGTGTATGTATGCCTGACTGAGTGTAAGAGCGGTCCTTTGAGTGTTGAAAGGGAGGGGGGGGGGGGGGGGGGTGCATATTCCAGTTTGCCTATGCGCATGCTTATTTTTCTATTTATAGAGTGTGTGTGTGTGTGTGTGTGCGCGGTCGAAGGCTTGTGCATGTTTATATGCGTATGCGTGCATGTGTGTGTAGGAGGCAGAACAATATTTTTTGGTAATTGTCATATATATTCTAAATTATTCAGTGATTACAATATTCTTTCAACTCAAACTAGTTAGATAACCAGTAGAGCGCATGACTCCTCTATTCATATTATATGAAGTAATCAAATTTCCTGTTATTCCTCACTTATCCCGTTCAGTACCGGTGTCGTCCTTAACTCCTTGCGACATATATGACGCGATCGCGTCATATGGAACTTATGACCAAAAACTCATATGACGCAATCGCGTCATATGGACTTATCTACATGCCTCACCAATAAGTCCAAATGACGCTCTTGCGTCATATGGAGCTCAGTAAGTCCGGTAAGTTAGATGAAGATCTGTCGTTGGTGGCAACCCCAGGTTCCTCCGACAATTCTAACGGCCAGCAGTGTGGTTTTGACAGTTGTGTGGTGCAGTGGCAATGATACCGGGCGCCCGCCTCCGTGGACTTACTGGAACATAATATGTCTGAAGGAGTTTTAATAGTATAGTGTGGCAATAATTAGAGGATTATACTTAGCTTAGGAAAGACGTCTAACCATTAAAAGGCTACAGACTATCTCAATTAATCATTTTAGCTATCATATATATCCTTCTTAGGCTTCAAAATGAAGAAGACGTGTCCAGTACGTAAAAGATTAAAATTTGAAGACAAAGTTATATTTAGTTAGGCGGTTCAACTCCCCCCCCCTCCCTCCCCCCTCAAACTAGGGACTATGCAATCATCTCCTATAATTTTGGTAATGTTTGTGAGTATCAAAAAGTGGTATGTAGAAGATCCTCAACCCGTCCAATCCCAGCGGCGGCAGTGAGCCATCAGTAGATAAATCACTCCCCAGTCCCAGCGATGGCTGCCAGCCGTCAGTAATATACGATCATTGTAACTGCCAGTATCAAGCAGTACCTGGTACCACAATGTTTGAGCACTGCTATAAGACTTTGGCAACACTTCTCAGCTTATATCCAAGCCCCCACAGGCTGAGAGAGGTAGTATTCCTTCATCTTTTGAGGTGGGAGGATGTTAAATCTTGCCTCTGAAGCCATTTTGGCCACATTGCTTGGGACTGGAGGGTACATTCATGTTTGTACCCTATGGTACAGTAGGGGTTAAGGCGGGGTTTTATATCATATATACAGTATATATATATATATATATATATATAATATATATATATATATATATATATATATATATATATATATATATATATGTATATTTTATATATGTATATATATATATATATATATATATATACTGTATATATATATATATATATATATATATATATATATATATATATATATATATATATACATATATATATATATATATATATATGTTAGTAAAGCCAGGTAATAAATTTTCTTTAATACATACGAGGTTGAAAGAAATGGCAATTTCTGCGTTGGAAATTTTATTATTCAAAGTTTCCAGGTCTCTGATGAGTTTTCGCTGGGTGGCAGGAAGTAGATGAAGGAGATGAGCAAAATTCATGGTGGTACAGGGTTACATAAATGTACATGATGATACAGGATATACGACGCGTTTCACTGGACAACCAGCATTATCAAGTAAGGAAGGAATGATATAAAAGGTAAACAGGAAGGGTATATATAGAGGGTGGAGGATCAGAGGAGGCGGAAAACAGGGGGCAAAAGTCTGCTATTGGTGGAAGCGTAAACTAGGAGAGAGAAGGGGTTAACCGCTTCACCCATGCGCACTGGATGCGGGATGGTGGTCAGTAGGTGGGGTCGAAGCTGATTGGCTGCGTGTCGAGGGGCGTGGCCTAAGTTGTGTGGCGCCTGCAGAAGACGAAGCTGAAGGAGGTAGCGCGGGGGGCTGCGTCAAGGGCACCGGGGGGCGAGGAGGGGTGTTAGGTCCTGTAGGGTAGTGCCTTTTGGTAGAAGGAAGGATCTGAAGGTCCAGAGTTTGGTTGTTGATGTTGGGATGTAAGGCTTGGATATATAAAGCTTCGAGTATAGGTAATCTCCTTGGGTCACTTTCTTTATCGAGTATGGTGGTGTGTTTCTCTAACTCGTTGCGTGTGAGGTGAGGGTGGTTAGGGGTGAGATAGTGGTCTTTGATGGCTCCAGCCTGAAGGTGAAGAGTTAACCGACGTGAAAGACGAGTCTGCGTCATACCAATATAGGAATGAGGTCCACAGTCCTCATAATTACAGGTATGTTGGTAAATGACGTGATCGTCGGTCATCGGGCTCTTTATCTTGGTGGAGGCTGGTTTGTTGCGGAGAACGAGGTTGGAGGTCTTGGGGGATTTGTAATAAATTATTAATTTGATTTTGTTTTCCGGGTTGGTTGGGGGGACATGCTTGGAGATTATTTCTTTTAAGACGGCCTCGTCATTTTTGTGTTCAGAGGACATGTAATTGCGGTAGAAGATCTTAATTTCATTGGGGGGGTCAATGTTGGGAGGGCTTTGGGTGTACCATTTTTCAAGATGGTGGTTGATGGTGCTGGAGATGTCGGAGTTGGAGTATCCGTTATTTACTAAAACTTGGGATAGTCTTTCTAGTTCCTGGTGGGTGTCGGCCCAGGTAGAGCAGTGCGTGAGGGCTCTCCTAACATAGGCGGAGATGGAGGATAGAAGATAACGGCGGGGGCATTCACTATCGCCGTTGAGGCATTGTCCTGTGTTAGTAGGTTTAATGTAGACGGTGGTTTTGAACCCATGGTCGTTCAGAGCTACGAGGATGTCGAGGAAGGGGAGTTGTCCATTGTTAGATTTTTCAAAGGTGAAGTTAAGTCCGGAGGAGGTCATGAAGCGACGCTGGAGTTCCTGTAGTTCGTGGAGGTCCTTGATTTGCACGAAGATGTCATCCACGTATCTACAGTAGACGGCTGGTCGTTGGGCAGCTAGGAGCTCTTCCTCGATGGTACCCATGAAAAAGTTCGCAAAAAGAACTCCTAGGGGGCTGCCCATCGCCACACCGTCTATCTGCTTGTACATGTTGCCCCGGGGGCAAAGGAAGGGGGCCTCCTTGGTACATAGCTCCAGTAGTGTTTTCAGGGCCTTCTCCGGGATGTCCAGTGTAGGTGTATCAGGGCAATGATAAATTCGACGTAGAATCATGTCAATGGTCCTATCCACTGGCACGTTGGTGAACAGGCTTTCTACGTCGAGAGAGGCGATAGTGTGGTTGTTGTTACGGGGGGCGTCTCGTAAAATTTCCAAGAAATCGTGGGCTGAGTTAAGGTTGAATTGGCTGGGCACGTAGGGGGTGAGGAGGTTGTTCAGGGCCTTGGCGATCTGGTAGGTGGCAGTGGGGATCTGGGAGATGATGGGGCGGAGGGGGTTCCCAGGTTTGTGTGTTTTGATGGTTCCGTACGCATAACAAGGGGTGTATTCTCCGACGAGTTTTTTAAGGTGGATCCCTCCTTGTTTGGCGTTGATGGCGGTGATGGTGGTGTGGGCAATACGTTTGATTTCGTCGGTTGGGTTGCGGGTGATCTTTTTAAATTTAGTGTTGTCACCGCGCTACCTCCTTCAGCTTCGTCTTCTGCAGGCGCCACACAACTTAGGCCACGCCCCTCGACACGCAGCCAATCAGGTTCGACCCCACCTACTGACCACCATCCCGCATCCAGTGCGCATGCGTGAAGCGGTTAACCCCTTCTCTCTCCTAGTTTATGCTTCCACCAATAGCAGACTTTTGCCCCCTGTTTTCCGCCTCCTCTGATCCTCCACCCTCTATATATACCCTTCCTGTTTACCTTTTATATCATTCCTTCCTTACTTGATAATGCTGGTTGTCCAGTGAAACGCGTCGTATATCCTGTATCATCATGTACATTTATGTAACCCTGTACCACCATGAATTTTGCTCATCTCCTTCATCTACTTCCTGCCACCCAGCGAAAACTCATCAGAGACCTGGAAACTTTGAATAATAAAATTTCCAACGCAGAAATTGCCATTTCTTTCAACCTCGTATGTATTAAAGAAAATTTATTACCTGGCTTTACTAACATAAAACTTCACGAGAATGCCAGACATCGCACCAGCACCCTCCAGTTTCGTGAAGAACTGGTGAAGGACCAAATAATTGAAAAACGAGAGCTCGCCAACAACCTTCGTAAAGAACGAGATGCTCTTCTACGGATTTGGGAAGACGAAACCCCTCCAGACCACCTCAAAGCCGAAATCAACACAGCCCTTGAACAACTCCTTGAACAACACAGAAGACAAGCCGAAAACACAACCATAAAAAAGCTTGCCCGTCTTTATGGCGGAAACTTAAAACTTCCCAAACCAACAAAAGGATATATAAACCTTACTAACACCATTCTGACCCTGGACCAAGAAGACCTCCTCAACAAAGGCCTCAACTGCCACTACAGCTCCAAACCTGGCCCCCACCGGAAACGCCTAGAAACGGAAATCCTCCTGGACGACATCCTACGACTCAAGAAGGATGGCAAGGTCACCACTACTCCCGCCCTACAACCTACTCTCCTCGCTGAAGCCGCCAAAACCAGAGGAACTCACCATAGCAAAATACTCAACAAACAACACTTCCAAGCTGCCAAACTATTAAGAGACAACCCCAACATCATCATCCGTCGTGCGGATAAAGCTTCCTGCCTCGTGATCCATGACAAGGAGGAATATCTTAGAAAAATGGACGTCATCTTAAGTGACAACACTAAATTTAAAAAGATCACCCGCAACCCAACCGACGAAATCAAACGTATTGCCAACACCACCATCACCGCCATCAACGCCAAACAAGGAGGGATCCACCTTAAAAAACTCGTCGGAGAATACACCCCTGGTTATGCGTACGGAACCATCAAAACACACAAACCTGGGAACCCCCTCCGCCCCATCATCTCCCAGATCCCCACTGCCACCTACCAGATCGCCAAGGCCCTGAACAACCTCCTCACCCCTACGTGCCCAGCCAATTCAACCTTAACTCAGCCCACGATTTCTTGGAAATTTTACGAGACGCCCCCCGTAACAACAACCACACTATCGCCTCTCTCGACGTAGAAAGCCTGTTCACCAACGTGCCAGTGGATAGGACCATTGACATGATTCTACGTCGAATTTATCATTGCCCTGATACACCTACACTGGACATCCCTGAGAAGGCCCTGAAAACACTACTGGAGCTATGTACCAAGGAGGCCCCCTTCCTTTGCCCCCGGGGCAACATGTACAAGCAGATAGACGGTATGGCGATGGGCAGCCCCCTAGGAGTTCTTTTTGCGAACTTTTTCATGGGTACCATCGAGGAAGAGCTCCTAGCTGCCCAACGACCAGCCGTCTACTGTAGATACGTGGATGACATCTTCGTGCAAATCAAGGACCTCCACGAACTACAGGAACTCCAGCGTCGCTTCATGACCTCCTCCGGACTTAACTTCACCTTTGAAAAATCTAACAATGGACAACTCCCCTTCCTCGACATCCTCGTAGCTCTGAACGACCATGGGTTCAAAACCACCGTCTACATTAAACCTACTAACACAGGACAATGCCTCAACGGCGATAGTGAATGCCCCCGCCGTTATCTTCTATCCTCCATCTCCGCCTATGTTAGGAGAGCCCTCACGCACTGCTCTACCTGGGCCGACACCCACCAGGAACTAGAAAGACTATCCCAAGTTTTAGTAAATAACGGATACTCCAACTCCGACATCTCCAGCACCATCAACCACCATCTTGAAAAATGGTACACCCAAAGCCCTCCCAACATTGACCCCCCCAATGAAATTAAGATCTTCTACCGCAATTACATGTCCTCTGAACACAAAAATGACGAGGCCGTCTTAAAAGAAATAATCTCCAAGCATGTCCACCCAACCAACCCGGAAAACAAAATCAAATTAATAATTTATTACAAATCCCCCAAGACCTCCAACCTCGTTCTCCGCAACAAACCAGCCTCCACCAAGATAAAGAGCTCGATGACCGACGATCACGTCATTTACCAACATACCTGTAATTATGAGGACTGTGGACCTCATTCCTATATTGGTATGACGCAGACTCGTCTTTCACGTCGGTTAACTCTTCACCTTCAGGCTGGAGCCATCAAAGACCACTATCTCACCCCTAACCACCCTCACCTCACACGCAACGAGTTAGAGAAACACACCACCATACTCGATAAAGAAAGTGACCCAAGGAGATTACCTATACTCGAAGCTTTATATATCCAAGCCTTACATCCCAACATCAACAACCAAACTCTGGACCTTCAGATCCTTCCTTCTGCCAAAAGGCACTACCCTACAGGACCTAACACCCCTCCTCGCCCCCCGGTGCCCTTGACGCAGCCCCCCGCGCTACCTCCTTCAGCTTCGTCTTCTGCAGGCGCCACACAACTTAGGCCACGCCCCTCGACACGCAGCCAATCAGCTTCGACCCCACCTACTGACCACCATCCCGCATCCAGTGCGCATGCGTGAAGCGGTTAACCCCTTCTCTCTCCTAGTTTACGCTTCCACCAATAGCAGACTTTTGCCCCCTGTTTTCCGCCTCCTCTGATCCTCCACCCTCTATATATACCCTTCCTGTTTACCTTACAATAAAAGCCTACTTTCCACACTTCTTCCAGCTCTCCTCAAGGCAAACGGTCTCCCGACCATTGTCATCCCTCCGGATCTTCTGGATGATACACAACCACCTAAGAAGAAATCACCAAAGCCAAAGAACACCATGAGGCCACAACTCCTGCTCCCACGACCCCTGAGCATACAACGGAAGGAGCCAGAACATCCAACGGAGGACCGGGCACAAGCACAAGCTTCGACACCTCCAGAAGACCTCGAAACTCACCAAGAAGAATCGGATGAAGAAGACTCCGAGGAAGAAGAGGTGGATGTCGAGCTACTGGATGCTGAAGATCAAGAAGAAGACAAAACCTCTTCTACTCCAATCCAGTCTACCAGCTCATCACCAGAAGATATCATCATGACAACTCCTCCCCCTCCTGTTCTAACACCACAAACTCTGAGGGACAAGAAGCCAAATTTTCAAACCAATGACACAGCTACCAAGATCTCAAGCATTCACCCACGGACAGATGAAGAATGGCTAAGATTTGCAAGAGATCTTGAATATACCACTCCAGCTACAATGAAACAAAAATACTCTGAAGAAATAGTAACTAATTGGGTACTCTCGACGGAGGGGAGAGGTTACTACCAGATGATAAAGAAGAACTTAGAAGAAAAAAAAAAATTGAATATAAATAACTAAACGGGAGAAAACAGACCAAGTCCACCAAGAATCTCCAGCTTCACCATCCGCTTCATAAGCAACACCATCACCCACCTTCACCAACATCAACGGCCTTTCCACACCACCAACACCACCTGGCATTGCTGCTCTGAGATGCTCCTGCGACACACCATTGAGACAACACAAAAACTAATAATAGCATGGAGGACCGCCCTCCATCTCTTACTCTTCGACTTTGCTCTTCATTTCCATCTTTACTTCTCTCTAATCCTTAGAGACCTCTTACCTCCCCAACCTGTCTATCCCCCTTCAAGTTCAAGTTTATATCATTCCTTCCTTACTTGATAATGCTGGTTGTCCAGTGAAACGCGTCGTATATCCTGTATCATCATGTACATTTATGTAACCCTGTACCACCATGAATTTTGCTCATCTCCTTCATCTACTTCCTGCCACCCAGCGAAAACTCATCAGAGACCTGGAAACTTTGAATAATAAAATTTCCAACGCAGAAATTGCCATTTCTTTCAACCTCGTATGTATTAAAGAATATATATATATATATATATATATATATATATATATATACATATACAGTATATATATATATATATATATATATATATATATATATATATATATATATATATAATGAGTATATATCACAAATACACATGAGCCACTATATGTTTCTAACCTCTCAGTGGGGTTCGAACCGCTGACCGTCAGGACGATAGCCGACGCTTTAATCAACTACACCACGGCAGTCTAAAAGACACTCAACCCTCTATCCTATTTATGTTAAGGCGAAGGGAAACCCACTAGGCGAATATATTTCAATTCATACCTAGTCGCAGGATCCATATTCCAGAATACCATACAAGGATTTCTGAGTGTCCCGACGCAACTCGGGCCGAAATTTATTCCATTTAATTCTAACCCACCAAGCATGAGAGTTACAAATATTGAGTATATATCACAAATACACGTGAGCCACTAAATGTTTCTAATCTCTCAGTGGGGTTCGAACCGCCGACCGTCAGGACGATAGCCGACGCTTTAATCAACTACACCACGGCAGTCTAAAAGACACTCAATATTTGTAACTCTCATGCTTGGTGGGTTAGAATTAAATGAAATCAATTTCGGCCCGAGTTGCATCGGGACACTCAGAAATCCTTGTATGGTATTCTGGAATATGGATCCTACGACTAGGTATGAATTGAAATATATTCGCCTAGTGGGTTTCCCTTCTCCTTAACATAAATAGGAATGAGGGTTGAGTGTCTTTTAGACTGCCGTGGTGTAGTTGATTAAAGCGTCGGCTATCGCCCTGACGGTCGGCGGTTCGAACCCCACTGATAGATTAGAAACATTTAGTGGCTCACGTGTATTTGTGATATATACTCAATATTTGTAACTCTCATGCTTGGTGGGTTAGAATTAAATGAAATAAATTTCGGCCCAAGTTGCGTCGGGACACTCAGAAATCCTTGTATGGTATTCTGGAATATGGATCCTACGACCAGGTATGAATTGAAATATATTCGCCTAGTGGGTTTCCCTTCTCCTTAACATAAATAAGATAGAGGGTTGAGTGTCTTTTAGACTGCCGTGGTGTAGTTGATTAAAGCGTCGGCTATCGTCCTGACGGTCGGCGGTTCGAACCCCACTGAGAGATTAGAAAAATATATATATATATATATATGAATATATATATATATATATATATATATATATATATATATATACTAAATATATATATATATATGTACAAATGTGTATCTATATCTATATATATATATATATATATATATATATATATATATATATATATATATATATATATATATATATATATATACAGTATATATCCAGCCGTGCGGATGTGGGGTGGCACAGGGGTGAGGGACGCCAACTCACGCCAGTTCACGCTTACCCTCGCGAGTGTTACACCCATGTCCGACTGCCCAATCTTCTGACACCGCCCCTCACAACGTGCTGTGAGTTTTGAGGAGGCTTTTGCAATAATGCAGGACTCATAAAACCAGGACAGTGACACAGAGTCTTCAGATGAAGACTCTGGTAATGACTACCAGCCATCTCTGAGAGAAATTAAGGAGATGCATTAACCCTTAAAAAGCGGCTCACCACATAAGTCGAGTTAAATAAAGCTGGACTATGTGGCGGCGCTCGACATAACTCGAGTGGCAATTTCAGCACGTAATGTTGCTGAGAGAGAGAGACAAGTGGTGGCAGGAGAGTAGCGAGTGTATGACTGCTCCAGACCACCGCGGCGAACCTACTGACACGAATCTCACCTCCCTCCTACCTCTCTCACTCGCTATATACGGAATTGTATCGGGAAAGTGGCTAATTACCTGCTTTTTGCACTCGCGTTGCACGGTTATTGCAAGAAAACTAGCCATCATAAAAGGATCGTTATGGTGTCATTCGAAAGCTCTGTTTATGCCCTTTCAGGAATAGATACTTGTTTTACGTTCTGGGTCTTATTTAGGCATGAAAATGATCACGTAAACAGCCCTATTTTGGCTAAAAACACCCCGCTGGGCGGTACATATAAATAAACCGCATAGGCCGCTCGTAAAGGGTTAAGAGACCCTGATATTTCCCAGTGTCTCGTCGCGTCGCAGCCGCGGTGTCCCGACAGCGTGGGGGGAGGGTGCCTCGTTCCCCCATTGCTCCCCATGACCCTATTCATGACCCATCAAGTTAGGAGGAAGATGCACATAACCCAGATCCTATGGGATTTATCCACATCCTGGTGCAGCAGCGGCAAGGGGGAAACAGAACAGCTGTGAGTGAACATGATGCTCCCACCCGACGCCTGCCTTCACCCCCACCTCCCACAGTCTTCCCACTAAAAGCCACAGCCCCTAACACCTTCTATGGGTTGCACAGGGGTGCTGAAATACTGGAAGTACAGCCATTGTCTGATTTTCATGAAACAGACGTGGAAGAGTCTGGTTAAACAAAAACAGCCCCACATGTTCACCCACGCCGCTCGTTCTCACCCGCACCCTTATCAGCACGTGATTAGTCATCGCCTTCAGCACCACCATCACCTCCTGGTTCACTGCCTTATTCCCCCATCAGGCCTTCTGAGTCGCCACAGCCTGGGACCTCCCGCAGCCCTGTCGCCCCGACACTCCATCACCTCCTCCGTCGCCACCTCGCCCTGACCGCCCATGACGCCCTGCCAGCCAACAACGTGGGCGTCTACTTTCCCATGGGCTTGCCACCCGCGGCTGGGCATCCAAGGTGGCCCTAATTAGACGCCCCAGCACTGGATATACCTCTAGTTCGAGGTCAGGGTCTCAATCTAGATCAAGGTCTAGATCAACCTTAAGCCGCCCTGGTGCCCCTGGTGATGATGACTCTTCTGACGGCAGTGACTATGAAGGTGTCGCCGATCAGGATTAGTGTAATTGGGTAATTGGGTTGTTTACACGCCCAATGTTTACAACCTTGTGGTCGCAAGGGAGGCTGTCCCTGCGATCCCTGACGCAGAACGCAGGACAACAAGACTTGGTGTTTTCCTGCATGTCCTGATGTCCTTAATTGTTGACCAGACAAACTGGTATTACTTCATGGCTGGCAAGGAACAAATGACCCACTGTGCCCGCCTAAAGTGGACCACCCTTCGAGTCCCCAGATTTTACACATTCCTGGCAATCGTTATTCTGATGGGGGTGACAATGAAGTCGTCGCTGAGGAAGTACTCGTCCTGGGATCCACTCATACAAACCCCCATATTTGGCAAAGTAATGAGTAGGAACAGGTTCACGGCCATCATGGGAAACCTACACTTTATAGACAGACTGGCAAGTCATACTCGCAACCAGGACCAACAGAGGCATATGAAGGACCCCATGAAGAACATACGACCAATTTTCGAGTACCTGAAGATGAAGCTTGCTGCCACCTTCAGACCCCATCAGAAGCTGATTATCGACGAATGTTTGCTCCTGTGGATGGGAAATATCGGCATCCAGCAGCACATCCCCAGCAAACGTCATCGCTATGGCCTGAAAACATTTGTGATGTGTGACTGTCACACCGGCTATATCCAGTCTGATCCAGAGCATCATACTGTGTATGGGAAACAAATCTGAACTGGTTGAATCAAGGACATACAGGATATCTGGGGCCATCGTCATCACAATGTTGGAGAACTATTTCGACAAAGGCCACATTTTGTACCTCGACAACTGGTATACCGGCCCTCCCATGCTAAGTACCTGCATAGCCGAAACACAGGAATCTGTGGCACCGTCAAAAGGAATCACACCTTCATGCTGGGGGCTACCAACCAGGCGGGAAAAAAGGGCTCGATCATCTACCGCCAGTCAAACAATGTCCTACTGCTGTCCTGAAATGGATAACCGGGCTGTCATCGTACTCACAACTGTCCACGATCCCATCTTTCAAGACACCAGACGTCGTGATCGTGCAACAGATGAGCAGGTACATAAACCTCTGGCCATCTGAGATTATAATTCAACATGCGTCTGGTGGACAAGTCAGACTCTGTCATCTCATCAGTCAAGTGTGCGAGAAAGATGATGAGGTGGTATAAAAAGTTATTCTTCCACCGCCTCGATATAACCCTGTATAACTGCCACATCCTCCACTCATCTATCACCGATAAGATAGAAACGATGGAGAACTTCTGCATTGAGTTGTCTAGGGAGTTATTGGGCAAGAATATGACTGGCCCACACCACCAGCAACGCCCCGCACATCGACGCCCAGCAGCAGAGAGGATTGCCAGACTTACTGAATGTCACTTCCCAGACTACGTGCCTCCCACAGCCAACAAGAAAAAGCCCTACAGACGGTGTAATGTGTGCCGGAACACGACACAGAGGACCCCAACCAAAGCAGAAACCAGGTTTTACTGCCCAGACTGTGATGTTGCTCTGTGTTTGCCAAGGTCCTTCAGGGAATTAGACACCCTTGAACAGTTCTAAAACAGTGTGTACAAAATATGCGATAAATTACGCTAAGAGTATGTGTAAACACATATTGTAAATATATATATTCTAAGTACAAAGTGCCGAACACAATGTGTAAGTGATAGTGACACTAAAATATTTGTATAACAGTGAAGGACACTAAACCTGTAAATATATTCTAAACTTATAAAACTGTGTGTGTAAAAGACTGAGGTAAAAGATGCCAAGCGTGAGTAAACAGTAGACAAATATAATGTGATATTCTATTTTCAAATTCAAAAGTGCCTAAAATAATGTACAAAAGTGATAGTGACACAATACAATATAGGATAAGAAAAAACAACAATAAGCAGGGTGAGTGAACGGAGGAGAGTGGTCACGGAAAGTGAAAGTGGGGAGTGTGGGTGAGAGGTGTGGCAGCTAGTCATGTGGGCTTGTGTTCGTCCGTGCGTTTTGTTATTGTCCCGGGGCAAGATGGCCGCTCGTCTCCATGGAAACCAGGACGCGCGCGAGGCTTGCCACTCACAGGTACTTATAACACTGGACTTAATGCACTTATAACACTGTACTTCCACTTACAAGGGCATTCAGTGATACTTATTGTTATTTTAAACACTGTGGAGGCACACATGATGCTCGGGTGGTGTAAATGAGTCGCACTCAAAAACTGGGGAGGCATCGTACATCAGCCACACTCACCCAGCCCGCCGCAAGCTGCCGGCCCAGGAGTTTTGAATAGGCGCATGGCACCCACTAGTGTTGGTGACCTACTCCCCCTAGGACCCCAAGATGACCTCGGTGATAATTTTGTATGTATGGATTCATTCATTTCTAACCCATGTCATGTGTTTTCAGCATTAAAAAAAAAAAAAAAAAAAAAAAATCCCTCGAGTTCTGGGTGTCAAACATACCTAATTCAGCTGGGGCTCAACAGTTAAAGAATGCACCCTCAAATTAGTCAGTCAAAGTTCGGAGTCGTGCAGACCTTCCCAGTGCATATGTCACACCAGACAAAACATTACCCTATGCTGGAATAAAAGAAAATTATTTAGTATTTTTTGTAGTGGACCCCACGCTTAGGGATTATTGTGGTGTTTGTTATTAGTATTATTATTATTGTTATTATTATTATTATTATTGAAATGCTGGGTGCGAAGGGAATTTAACCCTCCCGAAAACTCCCCAGGTTTTGAGATGCCTGGCGCATGGTTCGAACCCTGGTTAGTGACCTCAGTAGGTCAACCAGACCCGCGCGCTAACCCACTGTACTACCACTGACGTTCAATAGGATAGTAACCTTAGTTCTCCTTGAAAGAACCAGGTGATAGTCTCGTGGTGATTCACGTGATGGGTTTCTTAGACTTCGCCATCAACAACTATTTCACACTATCCCAGACGTCAACTCGGGTAGTACAGTATTGGGGTTGCGGTATTTTTGCGAGGGTATTACAATTATTATTGTAATTATTATTATCATTAAAATAACCAAATTATCCAAGACCCCCACCACGAACAAAAGGAAAACCAATGAAGGACGGGAAGCCAGTACTAATCTAATCCAGACACAAAACCAACAAAGAAAACGAACTAAGAGAGAAGAAGGAGGAACTACAGCAGAACCAATAACGCCAAAGGCGGGAACCGCAAGAAACAAAATAAGCACGATGCCCCGAATACCGAAATTGCCCCACATCACCAACGGAAGAAACGGAAACAAGAAAATCAAACCAGACCTACACGCAGAGAAGACAAATACATCTACAGCACCAAAAGTCATCAAACCAGTAAATCCACATGTACAGGATAACTACCAGAATAAAACCTACACATATAAACAAGTCATCAAATCCCATATACCCTCTACTAACACCAGAAGAGACGTCAGCAAAACCATAACACCAAAGATCCCAACAACACCCGGCAAGACTATCACCAAAACACCACAACACCACAAGGCTCCCAGAAAGAAGATAGTGTTCAGTCAGGGACAAAAGGACCAACATCACCATAAAAAGAGAAGCCACTTACGCCCCTTTTCCACCCAAAAGCCGACTCACATGCCCGCGAACTTCTAAGGGGTCCTTCTAATCCCCCTAGATCCGCCCCCTACTAGACTTATGACCTTTTGAACCCCGCACACCTACCCTGGGACATCTCAGGTAAAGTTGTCACTACTCCTACGAAATCTGAACAAGGCTAGCAATTCTAGGGCTTGATAATACTGACATGTTAGTAGTCAGCCCTAAAATTACCCTCCCATTCAATTAGAGATTGAAGTCATGACGAATATCTCTACAGGTCTGAGGAGTTATTTTCCTTATTAAGGAATTATTGTTATCACATACATGGTATAGGGAAAAAAATTAAGATCCCCAATAGGCTGCACTTTTAGTACTAGAAGTATAAACTCGCGGACATGTCCCCGCCTTACTTCTCTTACTAAATCCGCACTCTAAAAACTACCGAGAGATACTTGTCATGGCAAGGTCATTCGACTAGTTTAGGGCTTTGCGAGAAACCGATAACACCGGCACTCAGCATATAGAAGTCCTTAGTGCCTCTGTCCAATACCATGGTAGCAAACACTTGCAATTAAAAAGTTTAAACACCGCCCCTGAGTTCTTTGAACCTCTTATAACGGTCAGTGGCAGATCGAGTGAAATTAGTAATGGTCATTACCTTACTATCTCCTTGCATTAGCCGTATACGTTGTCACTGTGTCATGACATCAGAGACATAATTTTAACCCATACTGTACCGTAGGATACAGTAATAAAAGTCCCCAGCAGTCCCAAGCAATGTGGCCAAAATGGCAGGAGAGACCACATTTCCACCTCCAGAGATGAGCCAACACTGGCCCTCCCACCCAAAGTATATATACACTAACAAGTAGACCCACCAGATACTCAAATTTCTGTTAGCTCGCCGAAATGTGTTAGTCTTGTAAAATCGTGACGTCACGCATGGGATGTAGGCTAGATGTTGACAACATGGGGAGAATGTCGTTCCACTTTGTTTTTCCATTATTAACTCACACTGGTAGAAGCTTTGCATATTTTATGGCTAGAAATTCAAGAAAGCACTATATTAAGAACAAGTAGAATATGAACAAAAATCAATCAAGACATTAATTTTGTAATGATATTCGATATAAATATGCAGACGAAGGAAGCTCATGCCCTGCAGCCGGTATACTTCTACTATATTCACGCCCAATTACAGGTATATGTCGATGTATGTTTACTGTATGCCTTGAATTAGGTTTGGTTACATTGGTTGGGATAGTTTTTATCATCAAAGTATTTTAAATGCATTGAAATAGAATCGTGATTCGGTGTAAATGTCAGGGCATAGCGGCTGCGGCCATGCCTTCCCCGCAGACGAAAGCACAGTCGTCATAGCGAACTCTCTTATAGAGCATTTACTATATTACCCAGGTCTATTATTGTATGCTGGTGAAAGTTATAATAATTAAACCAGACAAAAGCTGGAAATGTTTTAGGTACTCATGATAGTGGTGAAAAAGAAAACAAATTAAAGAATATGTCAGTCATAATAACGGGGATCGTGTGTGAACGAAGGCGGTGCTGGTTGGGGGAGGGGCGTCGACTGACTGGGGACAGAGGTGCATGGGGGCAGTTCGTTGGTGGCCACACCTTCGGGGATCACGGCGTCAGGCAATAGATAGATAGATAGTGTGTGTCTGTGTTCCCGAGTGGCTTTAGACGGTGTTGCCATATTTCAAAGTATCTTTGTTTTCTTGTTCTTTTTTCAATTGTGCAGTACCTACAGTACAATCATACTGCATGTACCCGGGGTACGTTGTGGTGACTACATTAAAAGGCAGTTTATACTGTTCAGGCAATCATGTGTTAGTGGGAGAAGGTTAACGGGAAAATAATAATGAACACACTTAAATTATCGTATGCGCCAGCTGTCCTAGTGTGCGCCGCCCTCTACCACCACGTATATTCCGCGTATATTTCACTATGTTATGACACAGTAAACACTCCCATGACCAATATATCGCAACATTAACCCATTTTTAAGACAATTCACCATAATCCTCATTATGGAACACAATAGGTTAGCATAATGAGTTGATGACTGGCCAATACTGCATGCAGACAGTATGCAGAGACTTTGGCTATGATATTCATACAACGATTTTATCCCGAAAATGATATAATAATGACTCCTTAAAGTGGTGACAAGCTCACAAGATACTGTCATTAGACTTAATCGCAACTAAATATAGTATACTCCAATGAAAGACATGTTATTCAGCTTTTCAAAGCTACATATCCTTAGATTCTTCAGGTTTGTATATGAAATATGGTCCTACTGTCCCAGGCGTGACGTCACACTAGATGTCGGAGGTTCCAATATTACTTCGGTGAGTTAACTTCTTGTATGTACAGGGTGTCTCAATATAAATGTGACCCATTAATATGTTCATGATTTATTGCCCAGACAAGAAACTCAAAAAAATATTACATTTCCTAGAAGCTGACATGATAACAATTAAAATAAATGTTTATTTGGTATCTCTTGCTCAAAAGCTAAATTTTTACAGCACATGTTCTAAATGTGTGCCTCTGCGCTGATGACACACTTGTAGCCTACGAGCGAAGTTATCGATAACCCTCACACACTCTTGCTTCTGTATGACACGTATCGTCTGGGTTATGGCCACTTTCAGCTCGGCAATAGATTGAGGATTGTTCCCATACACGTTGTCCTTCAAGAACACCCAGAGATAAAAATCCGGGGGGTCCAGATCGGGTGAACGCGGAGACCACTCTGGTTCGCGGCGTCTGCTAATCACCCGATTAGGGAATCGATGATCGAGCCACTCCATTGTGATGTTAGCAGTATGTGGAGTTGCCCCATCTTGTTGAAACCATTGCACACCTCGATTCACTCCACGACGTGCTCCAAGTGTCCTCCAGAACTTGTTTAACTCCACAATGTAACGCTCCTTTGTGACAGTGACTGTCTCCGCGGCTTCATTTTCAAACCAAAATGGTCCAATTATGCCATGTTTTGAGATGGCCACCCAAGCAGTGCATTTCACAGAGTGTTTTAAATGGATTTTTTTTTCCCAGACTCTTAAAAGTCTTCCCGCAGTCGCCCGGGGAAACTCTTAAGAATCTTCCCGCAGCTCCTGGGTTAAGGAACTTTCATTCAAGATCCAAAACCAGCTAATCCATCTGTATCCCAAACAACTTATCCACACGGCAGGCCAACCTGGACGACCCAACGGAGAATCAGAAGACTCCAGTAGCTGTTACCTCAACTCATCACCACTCCAGCTCCAAGTGTTAGCCTTAGGAGTAAATATTGAAAATTCACAATAAAGTAGATGTGTCGTTTTGCCCAAAATCAAAACAGCATACCCAACTCTGCGATGGGTTACCATCATCACTACTAATACCATCAATTATCACTACTACTGCCATCATCACTACAACTGCCACAATCATCACGACTACTGTCATCATCACCATTACTATGATCATCATCACTACTACAATTACAATCATCACTACTACTCTCACCATCATCACTACTACTGTCACCATTGTCACTACCATCTTAATCACTACTATCATCATTGATACTACAATTAACTATCAACCATCATTACTACTATCATCACCACCATCTTACAATCATCATTACTACTGTCACCATCATCACTACTACTGCCATTAACACCATTACTATGATCTTCATCATCACAACTATTGTCATCATCACTACAACTTTCACCATCATCACTACTACACACCATCATCACTAATACTCACACCATCGTCACTACCATCATCACTACTGTCATTATTATCACTACAACTATCATCATTACTTGTCACCATCATCACTACTCTTATGACCATCATCACTACTACTAGTACTGTCACCATAATATCTACTACTGTCACCATCATATCTACTACTGTCATCATCATCACCCACCTGTCATCATCATCAATACAACTACAACCATCATCACTACTATTATCACCATCATCACTACTATCACCATCAATCCCACTATTACTACCATCACTTCTAATGCCAACTAAACCAACTTAACCTAGCAAATACATAGCGAGATGTTTTCGCCCCCAGAACGAATGCGTTCTATTGAACCAATGAACCAATAATTGGTTCTATTGAACCAATGACCTGGTTCATAGTAGTAGTAGTAGTAGTAGTAGTAGTAGTAGTGCGTGCTAAAAAAAAAAAGGATGCATAAACTGTAGTAAAGGTTCCCGGTGTCGCAACCCTTATAATAGTGTAATAATAGAGGGAGGGGCGGCAGCCAGTGCCCAGAGAGTGCGAAGGGATGAAGCTGACGGGACACAACACGGCGATGGGCAACAACCCGACAGAGCATGTGGAGGTGCGGGACCCTCAGGAGGCCCGAGAGAAGGGCGGCAACCACATGACATGGTGGGTGACGGTGAGCCCAGCGGAGTCCAAAGACACGGAGACGAGCACCGAGATGCTGGAGAGGAGGATGGTGTGCAAACAAGGCAAAATATAGCTGGTAGAAACGACGATATGCCACGCAACGAAGAGCCCCGAGAAGCACACAGGGAGGTGGGACCACAGAGGGAAGCAGCCCTGGAGAGACCCGCAGAAGTTGATGGCAGAGGAGGACCCCTTCAATGGAAAGGGCTACGGGGAGAGGAGGTAAAAATGTGGACAGAGGCAGCTTACTCAGAAATTGTAGATTGGTCTGCACACAGTTTATTCAACCCACCTAAATGTGACGCCACCACCAAACTGTTGACAGAGATGAAAAAGCTCATTTATAACTATGTCTATGACAGACCTTTAACCCCGTATGCTCTCAAGTTATTTTTCAGCATTCCACATCTCTTCTTGCAAAAAACTCACCGCAATTCTAGACAAGCGGAAAATGTGACTGCGCTAACAAATAGAGTGAAACTGTGGAATGATAACAAGATGGATGACTTACTCAGTGAAGCCAGAGCATTACAAGAGAGACAAGGCAGACGGCAACACAAAAGAGAAAACACTGAGGACAAGGCCAGGAGATTCGGCGACCAAATGAGACAAGGTAAAGTGGCACCTGCAATACGATCGCTGACAAAGGAGGCAGCTGGTGGGCTGTTGCCTATCACAAGAGATACCATCAAGCTGCTGGAAGAGAAACATCCGCAACCTCGTATATACTAGAGTCAGAAGCTAGAGGGTGCTTATATACCACCGAACCTCGTCATCTACGAACAAATCACAGGCGAGAAGATTTGGAAAAAGGCTCTAGGGACCCAAGGCAGTGCAGGACCCTCAGGGATGGATGCAAACGGTTGGAGAACAATCCTGAGCAGCACACTTTTCGGAGTTGCAGCGACCGACTTACGCAGGGCGCTGGCAGATCTTGCAAGAAAAATGGCCACTCAAGATTGTCAACACTTGGAGGCCTACACAGCTTGTCGTCTAATACCATTGGACAAGAATCCAGGGTACAGACCTGTAGGGGTGGGTGAAGTGTTGAGAAGAATCATCGGAAAATGCATAATGGAGGTGGTGAAGGACGATGTGCGGTCAGCGGCTGGAAATCTCCAAGTGTGTGCTGGCCACCAAGCAGGGGGAGAGGCAGCAATTCATGCAATAAGAGAAATATATGAGCAAGAAGAATGTGAAGCCGGTTCTGTTAGTGGATGCATCAAATGCCTTTAACACCATCAACAGAAAGACAGCAATACACAACATCAAGGTAAAATGCCCCAGCTTAGCCACCTATGTAGAGAATACCTATAAACAGCCTGCGGACCTCTTCATAGTAAACAACCAAAACTAACGACGTGGAACGGCACTGAAATCAATGGAAGGAACCACACAAGGGGACCCAGTAGCAATGCGATGTATGCATTAGGTCTCTCGGTGTTGCTATCATTAACAACACATGAGACGACACATGTTAAGCAGGCGGCCTATGCAGATGATCTCACGGGAGCAGGGAAAGTCAACGATCTCAAGAGCTGGTGGGAGCAAGTATCACAAGTGGGACCAGAAATAGGATACTTTCCAAATGCTAGTAAGTCTATACTGATAGTAAAACCAGAACATTACGAAAATGCCTTAGAAGATTTCAACGGTAGTGAAGTGGTCGTAACAAAGGACGGACAGCGTCATCTAGGGGCAGTGATTGGCACAGAAGAGTTCAAGAAGCAATACATGGAAGAGAAGGTCAGAGAGTGGATAAACGAAATAGAAATACTAGCCAAAATTGCAAAGACGGAACCACATGCTGCATATTCGGCATTCACATATTGGGTCAAACACCGCTGGACCTACTTGATGCGTACCATTCCAAACGTGGGTCCACAACTTCAACCGCTAGAAGATGCCATCAGAGACAAACTCATCCCAGCTTGGATGAAGTCCCACACCCCAAATGCTACAGAGAGGGAGATGCTCGCACTTCCTCCTAGGTTAGGAGGGCTTGGAATCATCAATCCGGTGAGGAGGGCGACAACGGAACACCAGAACTCAGTAAAGATAACAGAATCTCTCACTGAACGCATCGTAGCGCAAGATCCTGACGGCGAAGTGGACCAGGCGGACATCTATAACATCAGAAAGACCATCACGTCAGAGAGGCAAAACTCACAGAAAAATTACCTGGCACAATTGATGCGACAACTTTCCCCGAGGCTAACAAGAAAAGTACAAATAGCACAAGAAACGGGTGCTTCAAATTGGCTGACAACACTACCAATCAAGGCAAAAGGCTTCAATCTAAACAAATAAGAATTTAATGATGCTATTGCACTGAGGTATGATAGGCCGATTGAAGGACTGCCCGATCGATGCGTTTGTGGAATCAACAACGATGCAGACCACAGCATGATATGTAAGAAGGGAGGATTAATCAGCATCAGGCACGATGAAGTAAGAGATGTAACGGCGAACATGCTCAGGGAGGTGTGTCGAGATGTGGTGCGCGAACCATCACTCATTCCCTTGGAGGGAGAGATCTTGCAGCAGAGGACGGCCAACACATCCAACGAAGCACGAGTGGACATTAGTGCAAGAAGTTTTTGGACAAGAGCACAGCGAGCGTTCTTTGACGTAAGAATATTTGACCCAATGGCCCATAGCTACAGCGGGCTGTCTCTGGAGGCTGCACACAAGAGGAATGAACAAGAGAAGGTCAGGGCATATGGGGAAAGGATCTTAAATATCGAACATGGCAGCTTTACCCCACTAGTCTTCACCACATCTGGAGGGATAGGACCTAGGGCCCAGTGCTTCTATTCAAGGCTTGCAGAGATCATCGCAGGAAGAAGAAACAGCCCAGGAGCCACGTTGTAGCCTGGATGGGGTGCCGTCTATCTTTCTCGTTGCTCAGATCAGCACTACTATGCCTCCGGGGAACAAGACTGTCTGCACCACAACCAGCGACGGTGGCAGAAGTGGACTACGAGGCAGCAGTGGCAGAGGGTCGCATAGGAAGGAGACTGTATTGAAGTTGCATGGTGTTGAATAGTAATATCTGATGCTTGTAAAATAAAATGTATGAACAATATTAAATAAAAATCAATGTAGTAGTAGTAAAAAAAAAAAAAAATAGTAGTAGTAGTAGTAGTAGTAGTAGTATTAGTAGTAGTAGTAGTAGTGAGGTTTTCTACTGTTTTGTTTCTTCTTGCAAATATCCCGCATTTTTCTTCCACCTAGAACCCCTTCATGCTAAAAGAAAACAAAAATGACATTGTAGACACTTCTTTAAGGAAAATGTGTACATTTTTCAGTAGTAATAATGTCTCGACCGAAGGCCGGTTTCCCCAAACATTGTTGACTGGCTATCGTTTACTATGACAAAGTCGAAAGTAATGGGGTGAAACGGAGGAGAAACACACACACACACATACTTGTATTATATTGTTAGTCAAGTCAGCCAAAGTTTAGACACCTGCACTTCTGCCTGCTCTAAATTATCTTCTTTTATAAGACAAAATAATCATAAATGTTTGAATTAATTTTAAGCATTTCAATATATTTTGAGGTACGGCTTTTTAAAACAAGTGTTGGTCATCAGGTGACAGCTAAGCAAGGCTCAAGTCTCTCTAAATATATGACTGCTATGTACCAGGAAGCTGTTTTTTTTTTTTTTTTTTAAATCTATATGACTGAGGGAGACAAAAGGCAGAACTACCTGTATTGAGTGTCTCCCCAGAGTTGAAAGAGTGACAGGGCCAAAATCAAGGGACGTTCGAGCCAAAATGCCTGGACACACAGAGTTTGAAGCAATTAAATCATAGGAAGAGGGAAATACTGATTCTGGGAGAGAGTTCCAGAGCTCAACAGTTGAATAAAAGAAAGTCTGAGAGTACCGTTTCACTCTGGGGTTGAGAGTTGTACAGAGTAGGGGTGGGATAATGTTGCAAGACGGGTACTACGTACCCTATGTAGAGGAAGTGATATACACTGGGAAAGCTCTGAGGAACATTGATTATTATAGTAGCGAGAAAATAGAGAAAGAGATGCAACATTGCGGCGAAGTGAGAGAGATTGCAGATCACCAGAGATTGCAGGTGAGTGGGCGGGAGTTAATGATACGAAACGCTTTCCTTTCTATTTTGTCTAGGATTGCGGTGTGAGACGATCCTCTCCACACATGTGAACAATACTCAATACAAGGATGCACTGTGCCCCTGTACAGAGCAAGAAGCTGTTCAGGGGTTAAACAAAAATTGAGGCAGTTCAGCACACCCAGCTTCTGGGAGGCTGCCTTAGCAAGACTGGTAATATGGTCCTACCAAGTGAGAGCAGAAGAAAAAGAGACACCTAGAATATTGAGAGAAGATGAAGGATTGATTTTTGTATTGTTGAATTGTAAGGGATAGTCCTCTGGGATTTTCTGAACGGGTAGTAAGATGAAGAAATTGGGTTTTGGAAGCATTAACCCCTCCTGCCCGGGCAGCATTTTAAAATTTTGCAATTTGCGAAAGTCCGGTGCCCGGGCAGCATTTTAAAATCTGTATGCTTGAAAGCGTCCTAAGCATGCTTTGAAAGCCGCGCGGCGAAACGTTTATTGACAAGGTCGATCGCAGCGCCACCATGCCTCAACTACATCGCTTATCAGTCCGTACTTGTCCGCCATTGCTAGTTATAGCGAAAATAAGTCTTCCAAAGTGTCCGATATGGCAACATACGCAGCAAAACTCTCTCCACGGAAATCATCATCACACCTGAACCAGTTGACATAGAGAGCTATACTCAACACCAGTCTACAGATACAAGTAAGGACTACATTTGTGTGAATTCTCTAGCTATTAAATTAACAAAAATACGCCTATGTTTACATACAACGTTTTTTGGCCAGATCGCCCGGGTAAGACTATCAACATTTAGAAATGCTGCCCGGGCAAGAAGGGTTAAAGGCAACAAGGTTTTCTCTGCCCCACTTGGAAATTGTAGTTAGATCAGAAGATAATTGTTGCATGGCTTCATTACGTTTGTCTTTGAGGGATTGCTGGCTAAGGCGTTCAGGAAAACTAATTGAGTAGTGTAAGGTAGAGTCGTCTGCGTATGAATGGATGGGACTGGAGGTACAGTTGACAAGATCATTTATGAAAATTAGAAAGAGAATGGGAGATAGGACAGAGCCCTGAGGAACACCAGAGTTGATAGGATGAGGAAGTGAGCGATGACCATCCACAACCGCAGCTATGGAACGGCCAGAGAGGAAATTAGAGACAAAGGCACAGATGGGGGGATAGAAACCAAAGGAGGGTAGTTTAGAAATTAAAGATTTGTGCCAGACTCTTTCGAAGGCCTTAGATATGTCTAGTGCAATAGAAAAGGTCTCACCGAAGTCCCGAAAGGAGGATGACCAAGAGTTAGTAGGATATGAAAGAAGATCACCAGTAGAGTGACCTTTAAGGAAGCCATACTGGCGATCTGAGAGTAGATTACGAAAAGAGAAATGCTTAACAAATTTAGAAGCAAGAATAGTTTCAAAAACTGTATATATATATATATGTATATATTATACAGGCATATATATATATATATATATATATATATATATATATATATATATATATATATATATATATATATATATATATATATATATATATATATATATATATATATATATAATTATATATATTATATATATATTATATATATATATATATATATATATATATATATATATGTTAGTATAGCAAGGTAATATATTCTCTTTTAAACAGACTAGGTTATAAGCAATAGCAGTTTCAGCATTCAGGATTTTATTGTTACAGCTTTCAATAGTTCTAACAATTTACATTACATTTTTCTACAGAAACTACATATCTTCCGACCACACAACAGACGAATCCATTATGAAAGAAATAATTCACAAAAACGTCCTCCCCACCAACCCTGACAATAAAATCAAACTCATTATTTACTACAAATCTCCTAAGACCTCCAACCTTGTCCTCCGTAACCGCCCAATTTCCACCAACCAACCGAAAGACGATCATGTGATATACCAGCATATTTGCACCTCTGGGGACTGTGGACCCCTATCCTATGTTGGAATGACACAGACTCGCCTTTCCCGTCGACTAACCCTCCACCTTCAATCTGGCGCTATAAAAGATCACTATCAAGCCCCCACCATCTTGCCCTAACTTGCGCCGACCTAGACAAACAAACCACAATACTCGACAAAGAATCAGACAAACCACAATACTCGACAAAGAATCAGACCCCAGAAGACTAGCTATTTTAGAAGCTCTATACATCCAAACACTCAACCCCAGCATCAACAACCAAACACAAGACCTTCAAATTCTTCCTTCAGCCAAGCGCTACAGGCATGTTGCCCCCCTTCCTCTCGCCCCGTGCCCCCCTCCCTTACGCTTCCGCGCTCAGCACACAACTGACAACACCAACCAATCACAGCCACCCACAGCCAACAACCAACCACCGATAAGATTTAGTGCCCGTCTCGCGAATAGACTGCCTTCCACCAATGAACAACCACCACACACCCAGTAGCTCCGCCCACCTCCCTATTCTTGATCCTCGAATTTGGTATAAATATGATGCTAGGGCCCTATTCTAATCATTACCTCTCCATTCCCTGAAGATGCAAGATGTTTACTTGTGAACCATGAATTTTGCTAACCTGTTGTACCTCATCTCTGAACCCCAGAGGAAAATTGTTATAACTATTGAAAGCTGTAACAATAAAATCCTGAATGCTGAAACTGCTATTGCTTTTAACCTCGTCTGTTTAAAAGAGAATATATATATATATATATATATATATATATATATATATATATATATATATATATATATATATATATATATATACAGTACATTATACATATATAAATATATAATATATATACATATAATATATATATATATATATATATATATATATATATATATATATATATATATATATATATATATATCAGTATATAATTATATATATATATATATATTATATACCAGTATATATATATATAAATACAGTATATATATATATATATATATATTGTCACAATGACCAAAGTCTTTTAGGGGTAGCCAGACTTTAGTAGGCGCCTGTCTTCTGTAAGCAGCTGTGCCAAGTCTATTCGAAAGACCTGGTATTGTGAGTTTCACTCCGATATCCTTCTAATGTACATGTCTAGTTTTGCCGTACCTCTAAGCATTTTTGTCTTAATAAACTTTTGTGTAGAATGAGCCAATAGAGTGTTATCAGTTTCGGACATGATATTGACAGTGGCAACGTCGGGTTGCAAGCGAGGGGAAGAAGGAATGTTGCTTTTGTCTCGCGGTGGTAAGTGATTTTGCTCGCACCAGGAGTTTTATTTAATTACATGACCATTGCAAGTTTAGTTGTGTTACAATATCAAGATATACTTTATTTTATCTGCCACGCTGTTTTAGCCAATATGTTAACACAGGAATACGTTATTATAAGTTATTCTTGTGAAGTGTCCTAGTGTTATCATATCGTGTGGTGATATATTGCAACCATTTAGTTTTGAGGCCGGCTGCCGCTAGTGACGCGAGACTTTGCCATTCTCTGCTAGGCGGCCTGACTAATTGGTGGTGCTCTCTCTCTCTTGTGGCCCACCAGTCTGCCCCTTTTGTTGTCCTTGCTTGCACAAATATTAACGTAACGTAATTAACAGAGAATCCTAGACATTCATTTATTCTTTTGATTATTCTTTTACTCTGATCAGCATTTATTATATTTCCATTTTTATCATATATTCTGTACCTCCGGTGGCTTACTTCGGTATCCGTGATAGGGAGAGCTGGGAGGCTTGCCAGGGTCCTTACTAATAAGCACTGTTAATCCCATAGACAATCCACACACACTCACATCGATACCCCTACATATTTTTCCCAGTGTTTGTGCTTAGGACCCAGTAATAACCTTGACGGTTCTGCCTCAGCGATTGTGTTTGTTCCCTGTCTCGGGTTTCGAACTGAGGCAACGGAGTGTTTAATATTAATTAGAAATCCAGCTTCTGTCTGCCCAACCCCCCCACCCCCCCCCACCCCACCCCCTAGTTAAGTGAGTGTGGGAGGTGGACTCTCTAGAGTTCATTGTTTTTGGGCGGTATCTCACTGGGGGGGGGGGGGGGGGAGGCCCCCTGGTTGAAGTAGGATATATTGGTGTGATATTAGGTGTGGTCAGGGCAACCTGCTTCCACTAATATCACCCCGAGGTTAGTAGTCATATTAGGACACTGCCTTGTATTGTTAGTTCATTATTATATGTATACAATATTATTATGTGCAACTCTCTTGGGTTGAGAGTGGATTACCGTTGGCAGGTTTGCGCACGGTTTAGTACTGTCGAGGGGGCGCATAGCCTGTTATGCTCGAAGTACATCTGCACTTTTCTTTCTTTGATGTCTGCTGGTAGCCTATGTATTTAACTGTTTTGATTATCCAACCCAGCATTGCTAAACCCGGTGTTGGTGTCGAGTTCTCGTAGCAAGTAGGTTACATGAGTATTTCTGTTCTACATATTATTTAGAATAGGAGCAGGGCAGTGTGCACCTTAAGCCCTGAGAAGAGCCTGGAAGCGTTTATTGTGCTCATACCTGTTGTGTCGTGGCGTTGTTTGGTAGAGAGACAAGGTGCATTTGCTTTAGTAATTATTTTGTTATACAGTCTCTAAACAACTGAGGTCCAGATTCGTAACAGTGGCGACCTTGCCAGGATAATCAGAATAGTACCAGCAGTATTAGTAGGATTTATTTTGATCAGAGGATTTTTTTTTTTAGAATAGGTGTCTAGCATTTTATATTTTACTATGTCTGAACAACAAGCAAGAGAGGAGGAGGGGGGGAGTGACATGCCGTTGCACATCACCAGTGAGGAGGATGCGAGAGTGTTCCTTCGGAGTTCTCCAGAATGGGAACAGATGCAGTTGAGATGGGTGGAGGAATTGAGGTTGATAGCATCAGTGTTGGGAGTAGAGGGGTCTCTTCTTACCACGAGGGAAGCATGTCAGCAGTATATATGGCAGTATTATTATGATGTTCTAGAGGAGGCTGAGCCAACAACTGTGCCGGCAGGAGGCTATATCTCACCTGCACACTCTCCGCCGCGCACATCCAGTCCTCTTAATGATAGCATTACGTCTTCCCAGTTGACATGTCCTACTGTTAATCCGCCGTTGTTGCCTGACGTGCCCCCTGGTGTGCCCCAACTTACTCAACCCCATTTTTATCCTTTACACTCTACTCCTGCCGCTGGCTGGGCGGCACAGAACCAGGTTACACCTCCCCCCCCCCCCCATTTATCCCAGCCGGATTTTCTACGATTCAGCCACGTTACCGTCCCGCTTATGTTCTTACACCACCCCCTACTTTTGCCCCGGTAGGGCTATCGAGTGATGCTCTAGTACAACTAGAGTTGAAGAAATTGGAAATGCAGGAGAAAAGAGAAGAGAGAGATGCAGGAGAGGTTAGAAACACAGAGAATGACAATAGAGTTACAAAGAACCTAAGTTGTGGTAGACAGGGGTAGGTACACAAGGGGACAAGTTGGCACGGTACACAGGGAGGAATCTAGCGAGTTAACCCTTAATTAGCGGCTCACCACATAAGTCGAGTTAAATAAAGCTGGACTATGTGGCGGCGCTCGACATAGGTCGAGTGGCAATTTCAGCACGTAATGTTGCTGAGAGAGAGAGACAAGTGGTGGCAGGAGAGTAGCGAGCGTATGACTGCTCCAGACCACCGCGGCGAACATACTGACACGAATCCCAGCTCCCTCCTCCCTCTCTCACTCGCTATATAAGGAATTGTATCGGGAAAGTGGCTAATTACATGCTTTTTGCACTCGCATTGCACGGTTATTGCAAGAAAACTAGCCATCATAAAAGGATCGTTATGGTGTCATTCGAAAGCTCTGTTTATGCCCTTTCAGGGATAGGTACTTGTTTTACGTTCTGGGTCTTATTTAGGCATGAAAATTATCACGTAAACAGCCCTATTTTGGCTAAAAACACCCCGCTGGGCGGTACATATAAATAAACCGCATAGGCCGCTCGTAAGGTGTTAAAGTTGTCTCGTAGCCTGAAGCTCGTTCCCGCTTTTGACGAGGAAAAAGTCACTGAATGGTTCCAGCGATTCGAAAAGAAAGCACAGGAGTTCGAGTGGCCACGGGAACACTGGGCGGCATTGGTGGCAAATGTTCTCAAGGGGAAAGCGCTCGAGGCATATGATAGGATGTCAGTCGAGGACTTAGCAGGGCATGATAATTTAAAGCAGGCTATCCTTAAGGCTTATGAACTCAGACTAGAAGCCCATCGCCTTAAATTTCGTAATGCAAGGAAGAAGCCTAATCATACTCATGTTGAGTTTGCTAAGTACCTCCGTGATTGTTTGTCTCGTTGGCTTTTGAGTGAAAATGTAACCAATTTAAATGAGGCAGTTGACTTTTCCTGCTAGAACACTTTACCAACAATGTCGACAAAGAGATTTGCCAAAAGATCCGTGAGAATCACCCCGGCAAGCTGTCTGATGCTGCCGCGTGGACTGATGATCGAGTGTTGGCAACCAAGGGTTTTACTGATCGTGCCAGATATGCCCCCCCCCCCCCCCATGACTGCACGTGATGAGAAGTACCGAGCAGGTGGAAGTGGAGGGTACAGTAATAGTGGCCCTGGTCCCACACGTAACAATAACGGTGGCGACAAACAGAAATCACAAAATTCAGCCCGACCTGATTCCAGTGTTGTTAGGTGTTATGGGTGTAAACAGACCGGACATATTAAACCAAACTGTCCCAAGGCAAAGTCTTCTGCAGCGCTTGCTAAGCCTGTGTTGTTAGTTGTTGGTATCCAGGGAGGAGGGGATGAATCTTTGTTACCGAGGTTCGAGGCAGACCAAAGGGTGAAGCATGGGGTGCCAACGGCCGTGGCACAGCCTGCCCCCGACAAAGTGTCTCATCTAGGTACCAATGCAGGTCCAGAAGCCTCGCTCGCTTGGTGCCGGGCTTTCGTTCATGAGGGTGAAGTAGAGCTGTGTGGGAAGGTGTATCCAGTCAAAGTTCTTAGATATTCGGGCGCGAAGCAGTCCATGTGTTTGAACTTGACGGGGAAGCCGATAAAATCTGACGAGTTTGTGCTATGTCGAGGTATAAACACTGAGGCCTGTTATAGCCTCGTTCCTGTTCATCTTAGGTGTCCTGTAGTCACAGCGACGGCAAAGGTAGCAGTCGTGGACACATTACCTGTGGAGGGATTGATTCTCTGCTTGGAGCAGATATGGCAGGGAGTAGAGTCTTTCCACCTCCGGTAGTGGTGTCGGAGCAAGTACAGACAGAGGAGAGGAACAAGAAGGCTAAGAAGCTGCCTCCCGATTTGTTTCCAGTGTGTGCGGTCACAAGATCTATGGCCCAGGTTGCACCGCCGGAGGAATTGTTTGGGGAGGAGATATATCTGATCGAGGGGATGTACAGTAATGAATTTGCATCACCCATAGATTCGACTGATCTGCAGGGTGCCGAGGGTGAGCAGGACGAGGAGGAAGGCTCAGCGGAAAGCTCCTCACTCATTTCGCCCGGTGCCAGAGGTGATACTGAAGGGAGCGATCGGGTCCCTACGGGAGGACCGGTTGATCCTGTATCATCGAATCAGACCGACTTGGAGGCTATACCTAATCTTACCACTGTGGCACCAGGGGAGATTGGTGAGGCGCAACAGAGTGATGCTTCCTTGACACACTTATTTTCTAAGGTCGGGGAGAAAATTGTTGTCGCTGCTACTGTATCCGCTCAGAACGGGTCAGTGGGGAATGTTGAGTCAGATACGTTAATTTCTTGCCTATGTTATTGACTAGAGAGTTGGAGTCGGAGGTGCAGGGTGAGCCCGGGCCTGGTGGATGGTGGTTGGATAACCCAGGTCCCGGGGCTAGTGGTTCATGCACTGTGGAAACGCCAGGCAAGGCTCCTGCAGTGCCTCTCAAACCCCCTCTGCACTCTCCCCAATTCTCCGGTCCCAGGGACCAGGATGCCGTGTCTCGTTGCCCTGTCCTGGTTGTAGAAGGCATGAAGGAGGAGAGGGAGCTTTTCCCAGGTGAGGCTGTGCCGGCTGGGACATGGGCCGAGAACGGGTACCTGGCCCTGCGGGAGAAATTGACCCATTTACCTCCGGAAAGGGTTGAGGAGATGTTTACTACCTTGTGGGCTTATCCACACACGTTCGGGGATGCACCAGGTTTGACATCTTGGGCGGTGCATGACATCGATGTGGGAGAGAATAAGCCTATAAAATTACCACCTTACAGAGTTAATCCACAGAAGCAGCTCGCTCTTGACGCTGAGCTGAGGTATATGGTTGATAAGGGCCTCATCAAGAAAGGCTGGAGTGAGTGGTCAAGCCCGGTAACTTTGCAGCCTAAGCCTGATGGTAAGATCCGCTTCTGTGTCGATTTTCGCAAATTAATTTACTCTCTAAGACAGATACCTACCCTTTACCGAGAGTAGATGACTCAGTAGACAAGATTGGGGCAGCCACGTTCATCACAAAAGTGGACTTAGTTAAAGGCTATTGGCAAGTCCCACTAACTGAACGTGCCAAGAAAATCGCTAGTTTTGTGGTGGGTGGAGGAGTGTATCAGTGCCAGGTAATGTCTTACGGCTTGAAGAATGCTCCCGCCACATTTCAGCGGTTAATGGACCGGGTTGTGCATGATGTCCCCAATTGTTTAGTCTACATAGATGATGTTGTTGTTTTTTACACAAATTGGACCGACCATTTGGCCAATGTGGGTGAGCTTTTCCCGAAGTTGTCTGAGGCTGGTTTAGTGATCAACCTGGCAAAGTGCGAGTTCGTGCAATATCTGGGTTATGTGGTTGGCCACGGCCAGGTCTGTCCCCCTCGGGTGAAGGTGGGGGCTATCCAGAGTTTCCGAGCACCTCATAATAAGAAAGCCGTGCAACGTTTCCTTGGCATGATAGGCTATTATCGCCGGTTCATCAAAGGATATTCCACCGTTCTTGCCCCATTGACAAATTTGCTACAAAAGAACAAACCATTTAAATGGACAACAGAGTGTGAGCAGGCTTTCAAAGATGTCAAAAGCCTCCTCTGTTGCCATCCTATATTACGTGCCCCAGATTTCAACAGGCCTTTCGTCTTGGCAGTAGATGCGAGCGATGTGGGTGCCAGCACTGTGTTGATGAAAGAGTTCGGGGATGATGTTGAGCACCCCATTTCCTACTTTTCGAAAAAGTTTAATCGAGCACAAAAGAATTATTCTGTGATCGAAAGGGAGTTGCTAGCTATTATTTTGAGTTTACACCATTTCGCTGTTTATTTGCCACCATATGGGCCTGTGCTCAGAATCTACTCTGACCATCATCCTTTGCAGTTTCTTAATAAGCTCAAGGACAAAAGCCAGAGACTTACTCGCTGGAGTTTGATGTTGCAAGAATATCATCTCGATGTTAGGCACATCCGTGGTGTTGATAATGTCCTGGCAGACTGTTTGTCCCGTGACTCCTCTGAGGGGTGATAGGAGAGCACGAGGCTATTTAATAAGTAAGTCATATTTGCTCATGTTAAAAAAATCCATAAAATGTAAAAATACAAAAGACTGTCAATGTACATATTTTGCAGTTGTAAACTACTGATGAAAGTATTGTTTCAAAGCTCCAAAACTCCCCCCCCCCCCCCCCGTGTGATGGTGTCACAATGACCAGGGTCTTTTAGGGGGTAGCCAGACTTTAGTAGGCGCCTGTCTTCTGTAAGCAGCTGTGCCAAGTTTATTCGAAAGACCTGGCATTGTGAGTTTCTCTCCGATATCCTTCTAATTGCACATGTCTAGTTTTGCAGTACCTCTAAGCATTTTTGTCTCAATAAACTTTTGTGTAGAATGAGCCAATAGAGTGTTATCAGTTTCGGATATGATATTGACAGTGTCAACGTCGGGTTGCAAGCGAGGGGAGGGAAGGGGAGGAAGGAATGTTGCTTCTGTCTCGCGGTGGGAGGTGATTTTGCTCGCACCAGGAGTTTTATTTAAGTACATGACCATTGTAAGTTTAGTTGTGTTACAATATCAAGATATACTTTAATTTATCTGCTACGCTGTTTTAGCCAATATGTTAACACAGGAATACGTAATTATAAGTTATTCTTGTGAAGTGTCCTAGTGTTATCATATTGTATGGTGATATATTGCAACCATTTAGTTTTGAGGCCGGCTGCCGCTAGTGACGTGAGGCTTCGCCATTCTCTGCTAAGCAGCCTGACGAATAGGTGGTGCTCTCTCTCTCTTGTGGCCCACCAGTCTGCCCCTTTTGTTGTCCTTGCTTGCACAAATATTAACGTAACGTAATTAACCCTCTCGCATTTTTAGGACGCGATCGCGTCATAACGCCACCCCTCGAAGAGTGGTCGTATGACGAAATCGCGTCATAATGCCACCCGTAAGTTAGAAATATTCGTGGTAAATAAGTTTATGACGCGATTTGGACGCATTTTTGGCTGGTAAGTTAGCCATCAGTAAGTTACAAAATGAAATATCTGGCAACCCCCTAGTGTCCCTGTGTGAGGAGTGCGGGGCTTTGTTTAACCAGTTGTGAGCAGGCCGCCAGTCTGTGAGGTAGTACTCCCGGACCTTTAAATCTCGTCTCGCCTCCATTGCCCGCCATGGAGCGGGTTTCAGACGGGCAAATCTTGATTATTTATGTACTAAGAGGCAGTGTATCATCAATTTATGGCTATCTATTTATAATTAATGTATATAACTCGTGATTTGTGACTTTGTGTCTCGTTGTTCGCCTCTCCATAGCCAGCCATGTGTTTTTTAGGCGGCTAGAATGGACCCAGTGGAAGTGTTGTTAACTGTGAATAATAATATTATTTATATCATATTCGTAGGGTTAATGTAGTAAGCATTCGTAGTCACATTCCTAACTTATGTTAGGTTTGTGATTACGAATGTAAGCTAGGCTATACGTGTGTGTCGTATATATATTGCCCTAAAACCTTCATTTTCGCTTGAAAGACCAATATATTTATGAATAAATACTACATACGAAGTATAATAAAGCTGTAATTCCGAAATATAGTTGTGTTTTGCCCATTTTTGGCATTATTTTATGCCCAATTTGGGCAATTTTTAGTGAATACACAGTTTTATTTGAATGAAGTAACTAACAGTGAAGTGTGGATAGAGAATAAACGAATTTTTTAGACAAAAATGTCACGGTAAGTACAAATATGTCACGGTAAATAGCCTGACATAAAAAATACAAGAATTTTATGCGCCACTGTACACTACACTACAGCAGTGAACCTTTGGACAGCCACAGATGTCTGGGTAAAGTACCTAAGCTAATCCCATAATTACTTGCCCGTGGCGGGTCAGCACTCCTTGACCTATTACCTTTTCCTCACAGCTGGGATATATTATATGTTTAGGCTTGGGCTAGGCCTATCTTTATTTTATATATAATATATATATATATATACCGGTATATATATATATATATATATATATATATATATATATATTCGAGTATTTCAATTGTTATTTTATATATAGGCCTATTTTTTTTTATTGTGATTTATTATAAGTTTTATTTATTTTATTTATATAATTTTATTTTATTTATAATTTTGTTTCATTTACATTTTTGTTTTGTTATTGTTCCTGTTCCCCAGGGTGTCAATGGGACCACCCCCTAGGTCCAGAGCAAGGGCAGGGCCCATAATCGAGTATTTATATAGTTATTTTATATATCTTTTTATTTATTATAGTTTTTATTTATTTTATTTATAGGCCTATCATTTTATTGTATTTATAATTTTGTTTCATTTATATATTTGTTTTTGTTATTGTTCCTGTTCCCCAGGGTGTCAATGGGACCACCCCCTAGGTCCAGAGCAAGGGCAGGGCCCATAATCGAGTATTTATATAGTTATTTTATATATATTTGTATTTATTATAGTTTTTATTTATTTAATTTATAGGCCTATCATTTTATTTTATTTATAATTTTGTTTCATTTATATATTTGTTTTTGTTATTGTTCCTGTTCCCCAGGGTGTCAATGGGACCACCCCCTAGGTCCAGAGCAAGGGCAGGGCCCATAATCGAGTATTTATATAGTTATTTTATATATATCTTATTTATTATAGTTTTTATTTATGTTATGTATAGGCCTATAATTTTATTTTATTTATAATTTTGTTTCATTTATATTTTTGTTTTTGTTATTGTCCTGTTCCCCAGGGTGTCAATGGGACCACCCCCTAGGTCCAGAGCAAGGGCAGGGCCCATAATCGAGTATTTATATAGTTATTTTTATATATTATAGTTTTTATTTATTTTATTTATAGGCCTATCATTTTATTTTATTTATAATTTTGTTTCATTTATATATTTGTTTTTGTTATTGTTCCTGTTCCCCAGGGTGTCAATGGGACCACCCCCTAGGTCCAGAGCAAGGGCAGGGCCCATAATCGAGTATTTATAGTTATTTTATATATATTTTTATTTATTATAGTTTTTATTTATTTTATTTATAGGCCTATCATTTTATTTTATTTATAATTTTGTTTCATTTATATATTTGTTTTTGTTATTGTTCCTGTTCCCCAGGGTGTCAATGGGACCACCCCCTAGGTCCAGAGCAAGGGCAGGGCCCATAATCGAGTATTTATATAGTTATTTTATATATTTTTATTTATTATAGTTTTTATTTATTTTATTTATAGGCCTATCATTTTATTTTATTTATAATTTTGTTTCATTTATATATTTGTTTTTGTTATTGTTCCTGTTCCCCAGGGTGTCAATGGGACCACCCCCTAGGTCCAGAGCAAGGGCAGGGCCCATAATCGAGTATTTATATAGTTATTTTATATATATTTTTATTTATTATAGTTTTTATTTATTTTATTTATAGGCCTATCATTTTATTTTATTTATAATTTTGTTTCATTTATATATATTTTGTTTTATTGTTCCTGTTCCCCAGGGTGTCCATGGGACCACCCCCTAGGTCCAGAGCAAGGACAGGGCCCATAATCGAGTATTTATATAGTTATTTTATATATATTGGGATTTTTTTGATTATATTTATTTTTTATATAAAGGTATATACCGTATATATATATATATTTTTTTTTTTTTTTTTTTTTAGAGACAATGAACGGAGGAAGGAAAAACACAGATAAAACAAAAAGGTCCATGTGCCTAAAGGCATCCTCCATTCATAAAATGTTTGTAACAACTGGATTTAAACATTTGTAGATTGTAAGTTTGTGGAAAGCAATTCGAGGGAAGTGAATTCCTAAGAGTAGTAGCTCTGGGGATAAATGAATTCTGATAAGCAGAAGTTCTGCATTGTGGAGGAGAAAGTGTAAATTCATGGGCGCTCTCAGCTGCCCTAGTGTTACGGGGAAAGGTGTGGAGAGGCGGCACAATTGAAGCAAGTTCCTCGGAACAATTGCTGTGAAAATATCTGTAGAATAATGCAAGGGATGCAACGTTTCTTTCGTATGAATAATGTAGGAAGGTCCTGTGTGATTGCAGGGTTATTGATTAATCTAATAGCTTTATTTTGAATTTTGTCCAACTGCCTCAATGCAACCACTCCACTTCCACCCCACAGAGGTGAACAGTAATCCATCTGAGAGCGCACATGACTTTTATATATTACGGCCAACTGCTCGTCAGTGAAGAATTCTCGAACTCTGTACAGGAGTCCCAGTTTTTTAGAGGCATTCTTAGCAATGCTTCTAACATAATGTGTCCAGCTCAAGTTAGTAGTTAATGTTACACCGAGAATGTCAATACTAGGGGAAGTGGGAATATTTACATCATTAAAAGTATGGGAGTCAGTGAGATTCTGTCGGTTAGAAAATTGAATGTACTTGGTTTTCTGTGCATTAAAGGAAACTAGATTCTCTTGTCCCCATTCATTAATTCTAGAAAGGTCCTGGTTCAGAGAAATTGCAGTGTTTATTTTTGAATTTATAAGATCGGGTTGGGTGAAAGAATTGGTAAATGTGAAGGAACTGTGGAGTGTTGAGTCATCTGGGTAGGAATGTATTGGATTATGAGTGGTAGATATGAGATCATTGATATGAATGAGGAACAGAGTTGGGGCCAAAACTGATCCCTGGGGAACACCAGCATTTATTGAGTGAAATTGAGAATAAAGGCCATCTACCATTACACGTATTTATATAATTTTGTTTTTCTTGTCCCCTTCCCTGTTGTGTTGTTCTTGTTCCCCAGGGTGTTTGGCCAAAGAGCCCCAAGGTATAAATATATATATTCTTATAATGCCATACTATGACTACGTCATGGTGTTCCCCCATTTGAATTACAAAATGCGGAACTATACCGTCATGAATCCATTATACTCACGTCATCTGGAAACGGATAATGCAAAACTATGACTATGTCATGGTGAACTATACCAACATTATATGGATCCAGTGATGGCGAACTTGCGTCATGACAACTATCAACGTCAATTACGTTTTTCCTTTATTTCCATTTCTTGGTTTCAGCACCGTAGGCTAACTACGCCAGCCTGCCCTCATACGCCAGCCTACCGCCATACGCCAGCCTACCGCCATACGCCAGCCTACCGCCATACGCCAGCCTACCGCCATACGCCAGCCTACCGCCATACGCCAGCTGCCATGTCGGACAAGAGGGATGTTAAGAAACGTTTGCGGGACTCCCAGCTGGAAGATGTGGTCAACGAGGTGCTGGACCTGACGACGACGGATGAGACGGCGAGCGAGAGTGAGTCGGACGAGTGGTCTGACGATGAGGATTGGGCTTCACCTCCGCCCAAGCGACTCCGCCTCGACGCCCCCACCTCGGCCGATCCACCACCAGCCCCAGCAACGTCAGACGACCCACCACCACCACCAGCAGAACCAGCCCCAGCAACGTCAGACGACCCACCACCACCACCACCAGCAACGTCAGACGACCCACCACCACCACCACCAACTGAACCAGCCCCAGCGGATCCACCACCACCATCCATCCCATCCACATCCCATCCCATCCCATCTACATCTCATCCCATCCCATCTACATCTCATCCCATCCATAACATCGCCGATTACCTCCTACCATCACCCAACTTCCCCCAACTTCCCACGTCACCTCTTCCATCCACCTCGCGTGGCGGTGCCTCATCCTGGCTTCCAGCAGGATCACCAGCCCGCAGCCCACACCTGTTTGCTACGCTACTTGCTGTGGGCACTTTGAATACCCCGCCTTTGCATGCCATGGGAACGGTCACCCCCGCAGTGTCCCCCTTCAGCGACACACCGTTGACCCCCTCGGCATTTGTTCTGCCTGAGCATCGAGCCGCAATGCGTGCTGAGGTTGCTGAAGCCGCAGTGCGTGCTCAGGTTGTTGCTGAGGTGCCACGCACAGCGTTGAATCCTCCAGCAGCAATCGAGGAGCTTCTTCCCCAAAGGCTTCCTCTTCACCATTCACCAACTGGTACAGCTGCACCAGGTTCACCAGTTCCACACCTTTCACCAGCTGGTGCAGCTGCACCAGGTTCACCAGCTCCACACCTTTCACCACTTGGTGCTGCACCAGGTTCACCGGCTTCTGCATCATCTGATGCAGAAGCCCCCCCCACTCAACCCCTCGACCTACCACCTATGCCACGCCGGAGGCCAGGTCCCCGTAGGGGGGCAGGTGGTAGGCCCAGGGGCCGCAGAGGTGTTCCTCGCGGTGGTCCTCGCGGTGGTCGTGGCCGTGCTCGCGATCCTGCCCCCGATCGTGATGCCGGTTGGACCGACACCCCCTTCGACCCCCAGCCTGATCTGTTCTCAGGGACCCCTGGCATGCAGGTTCCAAAGCCGGTGACTCCTCTCCAGTTCTTCCAGCTCTTCTTCACAAGGGAGATGCTGCAATACCTGGTATTGGAGACAAATGCTTACGCCAAGTTCGTTGACGGAGCAGACGCTCTTTGGCACCTGTTTGGTGAGGAGGAAATGGCCAAATTCCTTGGCCTGTACTTCCTCATGGGCATCACCAAGATTCCTTCTCTGAGTCACTACTGGCGTTCAACTGTCCTTCACGACTACCCAGTATTTCGGAGAACGATGAGTAGGACTAAGTTTCTAGCCTTGTTGAAGTATTTCCATGCTTTCAACAACAAGGCAGTCTGCAGGCAGAACAAGGACAGGCTTGTGAAAGTTCGGACGGTGATGGAATACCTACTTGAAGGCTTCAAGCTGGCATACATCCCCGCCGAAAAGCTGTCCCTTGACGAAGGCAGCCTTGGATGGAAGGGTCGCCTTTCATTCAAGGTTTACAACCTAATGAAGCCGACGAAGTACGGTGTCAAGCTGTACATCCTGGCAGAGGCGTTGACTGGCTATGTGTGGGACTTTCGGGTCTACACCGGTCCGGGTACATCTCTCCAGGAGACGGTGGAGGGTCTCACGGAGTCCTTTAGAGGCCAGGGGTACAGGCTGTACATGGACAACTATTACAACTCAGTTGACCTGTGCCAGCAAATGCTCACACACAACATCTATGTGTGTGGCACCCTGCGCCTTGTACGAGGAGCTCCTAAGCGGTTGTGCGACATTGCTAAAGCAAAACAGCTTGAACGCGATGCGACATTAGCAATGAACAACGGCTTAACCATGGTCCTACTTTGGCGAGACAAGCGCATCGTCAACATGGTGTCCACTTTCCACAACCAGGACACCATCCCGAAGCTTGTCAGTTTCAAAGAGAAGGACCAACAGGGCAAGTGGCGTCGTGGACAGAGGGAGATCTTCAAACCTGTTTGCGTTGAAGACTACAACATCCACATGGGTGGGGTGGATCACTTCGACCAGATGGTCCAGTACTACCCCATCCAGCGAAGGACGGTCAAGTGGACGAAGAAGATCACCTTCTACTTCATCCAAATGGCCCTCTTCAACGCCCATGTCCTGTACAGGAAGTGCTACCCAAGGAAGAAGATGACCTTGCTGGACTTCCAGGAGCACATCTGTACTTCCTTGCTGCACTTCAACCCTGCAGAGTGGCCTATGTCGGGGAGGCCAGTCCACCGAGCACAAGATCTGCCGCGTGACCAGCGTGAGCCACAGAGGCATGCACGCAGGCAACGGCAACCCGGTGGATCATCTGGGTCGTCTGACGACGACCATCCAGACTCCCCAGCCCCTGCTGCTCCTGACAACACTCCACCCTCTCCTGTTGCTGCTCCTGGTGGAGGCGTTGAGAGGGCACCACGTCTCGATGTCCCCTCCCCACCACCAGAACCAGATGATGCTGCTGCTGATGCTGCTGCCCCGGGGGGAAACTATGTCCTGGTTCAACCCCCCGTGGTACTAGCACCTGATGCAGCTGCTGGTGACGATGGGGAAGCAGCTCTTGAAGCTGCCAACCAACCGCCACCAGTACTGGAAGCAGCAGGAGCGGTGCGAGTCCGGAGACCTCGACCTGGAGTTGTCCCAAGGCCCCGTCCTATTGTTCTGAACCATGTCCGGTTGAACAGGGCCTTGGACCATTCTCGGCAGAGGATTCCGGCCAAGAAGCGACTCCGTTGCTATTACTGCAAAGTAATGAACGGCATTCGCAAGGACACAAGCTTCCACTGCACGACTTGCACGGTTGCCCTCTGCATTGACGTCAATGACTGCTTCAACCTTTTCCATCGTCACAATGCAGGTGTCCTATAGTCAGGAGCCATGTGCAATCATTCATTCATTGATTCATTCATTTCTCTTCTCCATTTCTCTTCTTCATTCACCCGGCTTCATTCACCCACCTTCATTCACCCACCTTCATTCACCCACCTTCATTCACCCACCCTCGTTTACCCACCGACATTCACCCACCGACAGTCACCCACACATTCACCCACCTACATTTACCCACCTTCATCATCAAAGTGGATATAGGCCTCCTGGGGAAACCACTCTAAAAAAATAACGAGTCAAATGCAGTACCTCCTAGGGTGGCTTGGAAATCTGCATATTTCTGTGGTTTGACACCTTGTATATATATATATATATATATATATATATATATATATATATATATATATATATATATATATATAGATATATATATATATATATATATATATATATATATTTATGACACCTTGTATTTATATATATATATATATATATATATATATATATATATATATATATATGTATTGACATCTTGTATATACATATATATATATATATATATATATACCCACACACATACACACATTTTTGTTACCATTCATTATGTTTTGTTTGACACCTTGTATATATATATATATATATATATATTTATATATTTATATATTACTTTATTTGTGTGTACAATAGAATTATTTCTGAATTTATTACTTGATCATAACCTGGCTTTCTTGTTTTGTTTTTTCAGTGTCAACCCCGGAGCCATTTCCCTTCTCGTTGGAAAGGGTTGTGGCCCTATCAGGTAAGTAAAATTGACAACCTTCATGACTGACATGTCTTCTATGAACATTATACAATTATTGGCAAGGAAAATTATATAAAAGTGTTGTATATTGTGGCAAAGATAAACAACTGTATAAACATTCTCAAATTTATTTACAAAACAATAGCAGTGCATGGAAACAATTGCGCATAGTTCGCGAACCAATAACGCTATATTATTTTTGTTGTCACCATTAGAAAGAGCATAATTTTCCGATGATGGTGATATAAACAATTATATACGTATCCGAGCAAATAAACCAATGCCGAGGTGGGGAACAGCTCGGAACCCGGCTAGCATCGGCGGAAAAGAGACGGGTGAAGCGTAAATATTCGCATTTTGGCTCTTCATTTCAAATATTCATAGCGCAAAAAGTATTTGTCCTAGGAACTTCTAGTTTGTTTTGTACTCATCAGCATTATTTGCCGTATTCATACAGCTTAAATTTAAAACCATACACTTCGTAGTAATGAAATAAATCGAAAATGTTATAAACCATATATATATATTTTTTTCGGTTACTGCATGGAAACAATTGCGCATAGCTCGCGAACCAATTACGCTATATTATTTTTGTTTTCACCATTGGAAAGAGCACAATTTTTCGATTCTGGTGATATATACAGTTATATACGTATCCGAGCAAATAACGCAACCACGAGGTGGGGAACAGCTCGGAACCCGGCTAGCATCGCCGGAACAGAGATGGGTGAAGCGCAAATATTTGCATTTTGGCTCTTCATTTCAAATATTCATAGCGCAAAAAGTATTTGTCCTAGGAACTTCTAGTTTGTTTTATACTCATCAGCATTATTTGCCGTATTCATACAGCCTAAATTTAAAACCATTCACTTCGTAGCAACGAAATAAATCGAAAATGTTATAAACCATATCAATCAAAATCATAGTTTTTTTTTTTCGGTCACTGCTTGAGAACTATTGAAGATAAACAATTTCTGTTTTCAGATTTGGAAAGAGGAGAAAAAATACTATTATTTGAGCAAAAGAAAATATATGGTCATCACTCACAATTTAGAGCTAGGACGGTGTGAAGACAATTGCATGGGAAATAATTGTATTCTGGACTCATTTACACTTTCATATTTCGATTTATTTACATTTTGTTTTGTTTTATCATGTACTATAAATATTCCTCTTTCCATTGACATATGATACATCACAATAAACAGCATTCTGGTGGATGAAAATACAGAAAAACACAAGGCTTCGAAAACTCGCCCAGCCTGATATTTCATGGCAAATTAGAGAAGGTCTTACCATAAGTTACATATTTAAGTTACCGAATGCGGGAGGGTTAATAGAGAATCCTAGACATTCATTTATTCTTTTGATTATTCTTTTCCTCTGATCAGCATTTATTATATTTCCATTTTTATCATATATTCTGTACCTCCGGTGGCTTACTTCGGGATCCGTGATAGGGAGAGCTGGGAGGCTTGCCGGGGTCCTTACTAATAAGCACTGTTAATCCCATAGACAATCCACACACATACACATCCATACCCCTACATAGGTGACCGGTCAACTCAACCAGTAGACCATTTCAACCAGTAGCTCTCAACCAGTACCAAATCAACCAATACGGTTAGGTTAGGTTAGGTTAGGTTAGTACCATATTTTGGCACTGGTTTGGTTGGTCTTGGTTGATTTGGCACTGGTTGAGAGCTACTGGTTGAAATGGTCTACTGGTTGAGATGACATGGAATCCCCTACATATTTTTCCCAGTGTTTGTGCTTAGGACCCGGTAATAACCTTGACGGTTCTGCCTCAGCGAATGTGTTTGTTCCCTGTTTCGGGTTTCGAACGGGTTTCGAACCAGCAAGTGCGGCAAGACTTATATAAGGCCTACCGGTGGGCTGCGGGAAGCCTTATATAATCCAAGGCCTAATTTTTTTTTTTTTAAATCACCCCAGTATAATTTTTTTTTATTATCTGTGTTTTTTTTTTTTTTTTTTTTTATTGCCCCTTGGCCATGCCAAATGTCACTCCTCCACATCCCCCCTTCAATTATCACCAATTCTCCCTGTTATTCCCTTATTCTTAGGTATATATTCGTGCTAACATTAGCGAGTTGCTAGCAGGGCGTGGTCATCTGTGTTACCAAGCGTGGGAAAGAGCGAGAGACAGACTACCACGCAACAGTGTCTATTGGCTGGCTGGCAGGCGTTATGTAACTCCCAGCCTCTATCGCCGATTTTGACCATCCAAACGCTGTTTCTACTTGTTTTATTGCTGTAACAGGTTAATACCTTTATAATCAACGTAAAATAGGCACATATGGATAAGTATTAATGATATTTATGGTATGATGACGATTTGAGTTTAGGAAACAGTCTAAATACCTCCGCACAGGGAGGGGTGGCCAATACCCCACCTACGCAGCGGAGAGGTTAATATTAATTAGAAATCCAGCTTCAGTCTGGACCCCCCCCCCCCCATAGTTAAGTGAGTGTGGGAGGTGGACTCTCTAGAGTTCATTGTTTTGGGCGGTATCTCACTGGGGGGGGGGGGGGGGCCAGGTTGAAGTAGGATATATTGGTGTGATATTAGGTGTGGTCAGGGCAACCTGCTTCCACTAATATCACCCCGAGGTTAGTAGTCATATTAGGACACTGCCTTGTATTGTTAGTTCATTATTATATGTATACAATATTATTATGTGCAACTCTCTTGGGTTGAGAGTGGATTACCGTTGGCTGGTTTGCGCACGGTTTAGTACTGTCGAGGGGGCGCATAGCCTGTTATGCTCGAAGTACATCTGCACTTTTCTTTCTTTGATGTCTGCTGGTAGCCTATGTATTTAACTATTTTGATTATCCAAACCAGCATTGGTAATCCCGGTGTTGGTTTCGAGTTCTCGTAGCTAGATAGGTTACATGAGTATTTCTATTCTACATATTATTCAGAATAGGAGCAGGGCAGTGTGCACCTTAAGCCCTGAGAAGAGCCTGGAAGCGTTTATTGTGCTCTTACCTGTTGCGTCGTGGTGTTGCTTGGTAGAGAGACAAGGTGCATTTGCTTTAGTAATTATTTTCGTATACAGTCTCTAAGCAACTGAGGTCCAGATTCGTAACAATATATATATATATTGTTATGAGGGGAAGCCGGGGAAACCAGATGCTCTAATAGCATAGCCCACAGCACTGGCAAAAAGGAAACGCCGTAGCAAAAAGACACCAATGCTGTAGACCTGCACCCAATACTGCCCACCGCACTACACTACCCTGCAACAGACACGCTCTTAATATCTGACTAAAACACCAAGACACGCAGGTTCTCTAGGAAAAGGGGTTATCTTCCCCTTTGCTCTATTAAAGCAGTAATACGAGGAGACACAAAAATATCTACTGTCCCCGAGTCTGGTTGATTATATATATATATATATATATATATATATATATATACATATATATATATATTTACAAGGGGAAGCCGGGGAAAGCAGATGTTCTAACAGCATAGCCCACAGCACTGGCAAAAAGGAAACGTCGTAGCAAAAAGACACCAATGCTGTAGATCTGCACCCAATACTGCCCACCGTACTGCACTACCCTGCAACAGACACGCTCTTAATATCTGACTCAAATACCAAGACACGCAGGTTCTCTAGGAAAAGGGGTTATCTTCCTCTTTGCTCTATTAAAGCAGTAATACAAGGAGACACAAAAATATCTACTGTCCCCGAGCCTGGTTGATAGTGCGTTTAGATTTCAAGAGTACTTCTACGGTTATTCTAAGCTGCACAAAACAATGGTAGCTAAAATGCTGCTAGACTCCCAGAACAATTCATATCAGGCCCAATCGCTTAGGAATTAGGAATAATATGAAGCAAAAACATGGGTAAAGTCTAATGCACTATCCTAACACATGAAACAATAGTTGGTATTCCAGTAGGTTGGGGGCAGGCTATCAACAGCAAACCAGCAAACCACTGTGAATACCAACTTCAATAATAAAGAATAAATACATATAATAATAATAAGCAATGCAGTATTATATAGGAAACGAAATAGAAGAAGAAAAAGTGTGAAGCTTATAATCTAGATTGCCAAGCGGCTGCAGGACTTAGGTCTAACAAATGCAGAAAATTCCTAAATGCAAGAGAATAAGGTTAAAACAATAATTTTATTCTTAACACGATTCCAGACTCAATATGCAACGACTCAACAGGACTTAAAAGAAATATGTGCGGTAGTAAGGGAAAAGCATAGCAAGCCCACCACCGACGAGACTGGTGCAGTGGTCACCACGAGAGCTGTAGCGGGCTGCTGCGGTAGTGACGCTAGCATGGCTGAGGTAGTCTCAAGCCCTGGCAAGGAGGGAGGAGGGAAGCCCCAAACACCGCCAGACTACATAATAGAACTAAGCTCCTATTCTCTTACCAATAACACAAGAGTAATCAATAAAACATAAGACATCATTGGGTAACTTATAATAAACTGAATTAATCGCACAAGGGCAAAATAAACTAATTAATTATACTCATTACCGAACGGCAATGTTACTGGAGGGCGCCACATTGACAACATCAGGCCCTCACGTGAGAACATAGAAAGAAGAACAGAAGGAAAAGCAGCTCCTTTCTCCCCCTAGAAACATAGGCTTCGTGAATTGTACAACACTTGCAACTGAAATAGGCTACAAGATCAGTTGAAAGTGACACCCTCACACCCAGGGGGAGTCTGTTGGTGCATCTTGAAACAACAGACTGCCTATGCTTCAATAACACTACAAGACATACACAACTACAGTGTTTTTTCTAGTATTTTTATAGTCTTTTTTATATTTTTGTATTTAACCCTTATTTAGCGGCGAGCAACATAAGTCGAGTTAAATAAAGCTGTACTATGTGGCGGCGCTCGACATAGGTCGAGTGGCAATTTCAGCACGTAATGTGGCTGAGAGAGAGAGACAAGTGGTGGCAGGAGACTAGCGAGCGTATGACTGCTCCAGACCACCGCGGCGAACCTACTGACACAAATCTCAGCTCCCTCCTCCCTCTCTCACTCGCTACATACTCAATTATGTACTGAAAGTACCGAATTACCTGCTTTTTGCACTCGCGTTGCACGGTTATTGCAAGAAAACTATCCATCATACAAGGATCGTTATGGTGTCATTCGAAAGCTCTGTTTATGCCCTTTCAGGGATAGGTACTTGTTTTACGTTCTGGGTCTTATTTAGGCATGAAAATGATCACGTAAACAGCCCTATTTTGGCTAAAAAACCCCCCGCTGTGCGGTACACATAAATAAACCGCATAGGCCGCTCGTAAGGTGTTAAATATTTTCTTCTAAACAAAATCACAGCAACTCCTACTTTACGACCCTATGCTGGGCTACATACGGCAACCAACAAACACCAGACGTAAACATACTAATCAAACCAAAGTAGAAGGCTACACCAAAACTGACTGAACGGCAATGGTTCTCCTTAAAACATACCCTCCCGTGACAAACAATCAGCCATAACATTATCGATGATCAGTGCCTTCAACATGCCACACATCCAAACCAAACTGTGTTCCGGCAGCAAAACATCACCAGACACTGATAACCTGCCCAGTCCACCACAGGACTGGCACTTTTCTTCGCTCTCTCAGGCAACGGGACCTGCCAATAACCTTTCACTAATTCCACTTTAGTGATAAACGTGGCAGCCCTGATGCAGACTATGGGGTCATCAACTCTGGGTAATGGATAGGTGTCTAGTTGGGATAATGCAATACTCCTGAGATCAACACAAAAACGGATCTTGCCCTTCGACTCAGGTTGCAAAGTCACTGGCAAAGACCACTCGCTACCTCCCTTCTCCACCAGACCCTTCTCCTACATTTAATCCAGCTCTGCTTTTAAGGCAGGCTTCCGAGCAGGATTTATACGGTAGGGAGCCAACTTGAGCTTAGTACTGTCTCCAGCCTCTATGTCGGGTACCGCCCCGGACGTCAGGCCTGGAGAATCACCAAACATGCGGAAGTACTGCCACAGCCTAGTAAATAACTCCTCTTGGCACTTAGGAACAAGAGGTTGCAACTTGCCTCGAAGAGCAATATACCCATACCCCTCCCACAACCCAGCCGGGACTGTAGCCTCTAAACAGTCTCCCTCCTTCTCCTCCGTCCCTACTACAGCCAGGTCATGAGAGGGACAATCTGTACCACCTGTGCAGTTACTCCCATAATTCTCAAGTACTAAGGCTTCCCCTCCGATACCAGACGTGCGCACCCCCGTATTCCTTGCAGCTACACCTGCCTGCGCAGCATCACCTCCATCAGCGCCACGGCCACATGCAGTCGGTCTATGGTAGGGCTTTAGCATTTTAATAGGGCAGCATTGGGAGGTTATGCGACGGTCGGGCGTATCTATTACATAGTCAACCTCACCAATCTGCTTAATGACCTGGTACTGACCACAAAACTTAGCAGCCATGGGTCGACCCTGAACTGACAACCGTGCCAAAGCCTTGTCGCCCACCTTGAACACCCTAGATTTAGCCTGTTTGTCACAATGGTCTCTCATCTTCGTGTTCATGCTGCTAACCGGAATAGCCTCCGGGGATCTAGTGGTAGTATCCTTCAAAGTATGCAAGTATTTGTCTCCCAAACTGGTGGGTGATAAGGGACCAACCATGTCAACTATGACACGAGTCAATGGCGGTTCAACTGCAGGTGTAGGGATCAAAGGTGCCACGGGTATTCCTTGATGGGGTTCTCCAACTACCTTACCAATATGACACATAAAAAAAAAAGCCACCGATGCATGCATATTAGGCCACCAAAAATGAAAACGTAGCCTATCAGCAGTCTCACATACCCTTAAATGACCCGCCAGTGGTGCCTCATGCATTAGCCTAACCAGCTCCTCCCTGAACTGGGCAGGCACCACTAACTGCTCCTCCCCCAAGCCTGAGTTCGTATCCGGCGTCCACTGCCGATACAACAATGCCCCTTTCATTATAAACTTTGCTTGACCGTTCTTCCCACCAGTCGTACCAACCTTCTTAAACAGGAGGCCCAGACTCGGGTCCTCTTGCTGCAAATTGCTCAGTTTGTTTCTAGGTAGCTCCATCAAGGCAGTTACCTCTGACCTCTCAAAAATATCAGAAGGTTGAGTCGGTGTCAATGTGTCAGACTCCTCGTCCGACACCAGGTCACCTCTAATAGTCTCGGTAGCCTCACTGGGGTCAGCCAGTGTCATCTAGTAGTGCATCATGGGATGGCCCGCACTCATGGCTGTCGGCCCCCGCATCCACTAAATCATCCACCTGTTGTGCCAAAGGTGCCACTGATTGGGTCACTGCACCAACAGGGTAGATTGAGTCCATGTTACCTTCTTGCAAACAACCACCACCAGGGGGCACAAAAGCAGCCTCAGCGATGACTATAGGAGGCGGGAAAACTACATCCCCTGCCAAGTCAGTCCCGAGCAAAAAGTCCACCCCCTCAACTGGCAGAGTGTCCACCATGGCCACCTTACCCTCGGCAGTCAAAAGTGGGCACTCTAGGGTCACCGGGACTAAATCACAGAATTGTTCACTGTTGATTCCCCTGCACATTACAAACTCTCCCGTGCTAATAGGTCACCCTGTCAGGTTGCGACACATGGATTGTTGCGCACCAGTATCCCTAAACACCTTGACAGGGTAAGTCTGTTCCCCAACCCGTACTAATCAATCATGTATGAATGGCCGACAACAATCAGGGGAAGTCTGGTTATGCTCAGGTGGCGGAAAAGTGCTTACAACTTTGCTTCGCGCTGGCCTACACTGCCCTCCAGACTCACCAGTACCTGGCTTGCCTTTCACAGGCACCTCCCCTAGTGTCGCCACCAACTGGACAGCCTTAGGTCCCAGGGTAGCCTTCCACTTAGTAAGCTGAGGTTTAATATGACCCACTTGTTTGCAAAAGTAACATCGCACTTCCGTAGAAGCTCGCTGGTTGTCAGCCTTGTTATAATGTGTTTTATTTATAGTACCTTTGGGTGATGATGGGCGAGCTGATACTGTGGCTGCCTGGTGCACAGGTCGGTCTCTCCTGTCACCAATGCTCTCCTTGCCACTGCCACGCTGGGACTGTTGCTTCCTTTATTGATTTAAACCGCCTTTCTTTTAATTTTGCCCCAATATCCTTTTCAACTACGCTTGTAATCTGCTCCATCAGCCAAACCTCACACGCCGCCTCAAAAATATTAGCTGACTCTGAATGCAGCCACTTAACTAGAGTATCACGCAGGTACAGTTGGTCAAAGTTCCAGCTGACCCACCCTCGCTCTGGGGCTCGCAGAATTATCTGGCAATACTGGTGTAGGAAGGAGGTGTGTCTTACAATGACACAACCCGAGTACTAGCTTCATCATGAGGACCACTAGGCTGTGCAACCATCTTGCACACCTCTTGAACTAACTCTGCCTTAGACATACCACTGCACCTCCAACCATACACCTCCAACACACGTCTTAATTCATCACTACTCCTGCTATCAACCTCTTCTTGACTAGGTTGGGTTCTAATAAACTGCCAAACGTCCTCCCTCCCTACAATATGAATAGGAATGTAATCAACATGCGACATCTTAGCAATAGTTGTGGACACAGGTTAATGAAATAAGAGTACTATGTCTGTAGACTTTCAAGTGCAAGAAAAATTAATAACAATCTTAATATATTTACTTCACACCACAAGAACTCTATACTATCACACTATCCTGGTCGCCACTGTTACGAGGGGAAGCCGGGGAAAGCAGATGCTCTAATAGCATAGTCCACAGCACTGGCAAAAAGGAAACGCCGTAGCAAAAAGACACCAATGCTGTAGACCTGCACCCAATACTGCCCACCGTACTGCACTACCCTGCAACAGAGACGCTGTTAGTTAATATCTGACTCAAACACCAAGACACGCAGATAAATAGCGGCAGGTTCTTTAGGAAAAGGGGTTATCTTCCTCTTTGCTCTATTAAAGCAGTAATACAAGGAGACACAAACATATCTAATGTCCCCGAGTCTGGTTGATATTGCGTTTAGTATTTCAAAGAGTACTTCTATGGTTATTCTAAACTGCACAAAACAATGGTAACTAAAATGCTGCTAGACTCCCAGAACAATTCATATCAGGCCCAATTGCTTAGGAATTAGGAATAATATGAAGCAAAAAAATGGGTAAAGTCTAATGCACTATCCTAACACATGAAACACAATAGTTGGTATTCCAGTAGGTTGAGGGCAGGCTATCAAGAGCAAACCAGCAAACCACTGTGAATACCAACTTCAATAATAAAGAATAAATACATATAATAATAATAAGCAATGCAGTAGAATAAAGGAAACGAAATGGAAGAAGAAAAAGTGTGAAGCTTATAATCTAGATTGCCAAGCAGCTGCAGGACTTAGGTTTAACAAATGCAGAAAATTCCTATATGCAAGAGAATAAGGTTAAAACAATAATTTGATTCTTAACATGACTCCAGACTCACTATTCAGCGACCCAATAGGACTTAAAAGAAATATGTGCGGTAGTAAGGGAAAAGCATAGCAAGCCCACCACCGACAAGACTGGTGCAGTGGTCACTAGGAGAGCTGTAGCGGGAGTGACGCTAGCATGGCTGAGGTATATGGCATCTGATCCCCGCCACCTTCTTGGTCTTGGTCTTGGTCTTGGTGTGAGAGTCACCCTGAACGGATCAAAGGTGTGGCCTTAGGATCGGCTCTCTCTCCAGGGATGGCAATTAGATTGCCTAGGTTACCACTATATGCTTCTCTTCAACCACATTCTCTCCAGGAAGCCCTTTACCTTCTCAATGGTTGTGTTATTCCACTTATCTATCGTGGTTAGACGTAGCAGGAATAGCACCATACGCAGAGGGTCCCATTGCATAACTTCTATCAACCCGTTCCACTGTACCTCTCCTACTTCCTGTCTCACTGCACTGATCATAATTCCTCTTTCCCTCCCGCACTTGTCACATTCTAGCAGTATGTGCTCGATGGTCTCATCCCGTCCCCCGTCGCACATTCTACAGATCCTACTACCCTCATTGTTCCACCTGTATGTCCGGTTGTTCACCTCCAGGGATTTAGTTCGAGCCTTGAACAGCAACTCACTCCCCATACTACCATCATAGAAAAGTTCACTTCTTGGATTTTTTTTTGCCATATACCAGTCTAGTGAACTCTTTTGCCTCATTCTTTCCATCCACTCGTCCCTACCCTTATCTTGGACCCGCATGTTTATCTCATTTTTCCACTTCCCTGAGCTCCACGTTCTCATACTCTCACCCATCATTATTCCACGCATCCCATGCTCCTCTATTTTCTTATCACACATCCTATTCCACTTGCTCTCCTACTTTGTCCATTCATACACCTTCCATGCCCATCTGTTCTCGTCCATTCTTTCCAGTCTCACCCTGTATCTCAGCGTTCCCTTCGCTATTCTTTCGGCGAAGGAGCTTCACCCTGCTTCTCCTCTCACGGCCTCCACTGCCGCGAGCTTGTTTGCACCCAGGGCTATTCTACCAATTTTGTTTTGGGTCACCTCCATTTTCGCCAGGTCATTCGCCGTCCATTTCATGGTTTCTAGCCCATACTTCAAACTCGGTACAGCCATTCCCTTCCATACTCCTCTTACCACTTCATACTTATTTGCTCTTGTCCTCTCTACACTGCCCAGCCTTCCCACCCACTGATTCGCTCTTGACAACCTCGCATTCTTGGTTCTATCGCACCCTTTCTCGTCCATTATCATTCCCAGGTATTTATATTCCCTTACTCTCCTTATTGTCCTACCACCAAGCGACCAGGTTTCATCCTCGTCTTCTGCACCTCCATTCACCACAAGCACTTGACTCTTTTCGCTACTGAAATTAACATTGAAATCCTCACCGTACTTAGTCACCACATCTAGCAGAGTTTGCAGGTCTTCTTTACTTTCGCTCATAATTACCACGTCGTCGGCGTACATTAATATGTTCAGTACCCTCTCTCCCACATTGATCCCTATTCCCGTCTTCCCAACTCTCACTGCCAACTCCTCAGTATACATCCCAAATAGCCACGGTGATAGTACACAGCCCTGTCTCACTCCTCTTTTGCTCTTCACCCATTCCGTCTCGATGTCTCCCAGACTGTATTTCCCTCTTGTGCTCTCATACATACTCTTTATTATGGTCACAACCTTCTTGCTCATTCCCACCTTCTCCAACACCTTCCTCATCTTATACCTATTCACCCTGTTGTATGCTTTCTCTATGTCCAGGAACGCTATGTATCCCTTCTTTCCACTTTTATTCCACTTCTCTATCACCTCCCTTATCACGAACATGTTGTCTTCACCTCTTCTGTCTTTCCTGAACACATTTTGCTCTTCTCCCATCACCTTATTCCTCTCACATATCTCTTTTAACCTCTCGTTCATGATCCCACAGAACACCTTCCCCACTGTTCCAGTCAGACTGATTGGGCGATAGTTTTTTAGCTCACTCTTGCTCTTGTGCCTGCCCTTATGTAGCAGGGTCACTCTACTTTCATTCCATTTGCTAGAGACTCTCTCTTCATTCCATATCTTTTTAAACTGCTCAATAGGTGGCGTTCTGAGAGTGAGGGTCTGAGTCTGGAGGGTGAGACGGTGAAGCACTTGAGCGAAGCAACCAGCCGCTTCAGAGATGGAGCTGCTTCGAGCCATGATGGATGCTTCACATGTCTCACTCCCCAGACTGGAACAAGACCTCACGGGCGTCACCGTGTTGAGCAGTGGAATGTACAGGCTCTCATCCTATGCCCGAGAGGGAGTAGTTGGAATATAGAAAAAACAAAAAAACAAAAAAAAACAGTATAATTATACATACCTTCTATCACTCCCTTCTCTGTAAAACTCATGGAATATCGTCCAGCCCCGCAGCCTTTCCTGTTTTCAACCTTTTTACATACTTAGCTATCTCATCTCTGCTTATTTCCTCATCCATATTCTCGTTTATCTTTCTTTCTATTTCCAGATACACTTCATTTCTGTCTTCCCTTTCATTTGCACCGCCTACATTCTCCCAGAATTCTTTTATCGCTTGTGCCTTCTCTGTGTTTTCCCTTATTTACCTACCATTTACATTTATCTCTTCTACATTCACTCTCTCTCTGACTTGGTCACCGCTCAGGAAAGCATAATATTCTCTGCCCCCTTCTTCTCCCTTTTCTCTTAGTTCGTCTACCATTTCCTTTTCTGTTTTCGCTCTCGCCTTTCTGATAATGTGTTTCACTGTCTTCTGTTTCTTCTTGTACTCCTCCCAGGCTTCATTGTACTCTTGTCTCTCGTTCTCACTGTTGTCTTTGTTCTTCCTCAGTCTTCTACACTTCCTGTTACATTCCTTCCTCTCTTTTCTTGCGTTATCTATCTCATCACTCCACCACCTTTTCCGCACTCTTTTGCTTCTGCCTGTCTTTCTTCTTCCTACCCGTTGTAAGGCCACTCGTCTTACAGTTTTAACTAGCATTTCATTCAGTTCCTCTACACTCCCCTCGCTTCTCCATGTCTCTTGCTCCAGATCCTCCCTGAATAGTACCCAATCTGCGCTCTTGAGCTTCCACCCTGTTCCTTGGTCCCTAGGGACCTCTACCCTCCCTTCTCTCATGCACATATATTCCATCATCATCACATTGTGGTCACTCATTATGTCTACTTTACGCTCCTCGTCCACCCACATATACTGTACCTGTTTTCTTGCTCTCTCATTCACCAGGATATAATCAATTGCTGACTCACCCCATCTTCCACTCCAAGTTACTCTACCCTCAGCTATTGTTTGGTTTAGAATTTCCATATTATTCTCCTCAGCGAAGTCTCCGCGGACGTTAGCCCAAGGTCCGCGGCAGTAGCAGGGGGCTTACTGACTATTCCGCCCTCAGAAGATCCCGCCCGCTTAGCTAGGTCCTTCCCGCCCGAATGTTGTGGGCGGGAAGAGCCAAACATCAATCCTTCCTTGGCTGATTCCGCCTTCTAAGATTAGACCGTCCAGCCCGTTTGTAAGGTTCGCGTATACCTTAAACTGTGCTTGCCTAAATGTGCAATGAAAAAGCCTGTAACCTTGAAATTTGTGATTGTATCTAACCTTGTGTATATATATATGACGATCAGACTAAAACACGCCCATTAAGAGGAAAAATCACATCCAATTAATTTGCCAATTGTCCATTTTCAGCCGATGGTGATTAGCATATTTCCCATGTCTATAGAAGATTTTAAAAGTATGAAAATAGATGAAAAGCAAGACGTTTATGATCTGTCAGACCATTGAGGTATATTTTGAGGGGAATAATTCAAATAGTAAATCCTTTAAAGGGAAGAAATGGGAAACAAAAGAATACTATAAAACAAACGAGGAGACCATAGTCAAATTTATTAGGGAACTAGAAAACAGAATAACGAGGGAAGAGAGTAACGATATAAGAGTCTTCAATAGAGTAATTGTTACGACCGACCGGCACTACGAAATAAACACAAGGGCACTTAATAATGGACTAGATGATAGGCTATATCTTCAACAACGGTACGCTAATTCCAAACCCTCGAACTATTACGCCGGTGAACAAAACACTTAAACCCTCCAGAGTTAATCTACTGGATAACGGGATATCAATTAACTGGGTTTTAGTGCACTTCTACAAAGGCTTTCCGGTGACGGCAAAGCCTACTCACAACAGGAGTACTTTACGTTAATAAAATGCTCTTAACCCGGGAACTATGGGAAGACTCTTAAGAGTTCCCCCGGCGGACTGCGGGAAGACTCTTAAGGGGACCGACCGGTTAATTTAGGCTTAAAAAACTCGAAATCCTGAAAACACCAATAGGTGTTTACTCAACAAGAGTCAACATCCCTTCATAAGCCAGTGAAATGTTATTAGTGAAAACCCATTGGAAATAGTATTTTTTTATGTTTCCAAACTTTTCCTGTAATTCTAAAAACGTTATATAGCGAACTTTGAAATTAACATGCTCAGTAACTACTGGTCGTACGAGGAGCATACCTATATAAATCGAAAGAGCGTAAGCTACTCTACAACCTACCATACGCTTTATCTTCTACTTTGCCATGTTCCCGCATAAAATATTGTAAATCTAAAAAACAAAAGTAAAAATGTTCACCTAATGACCTTAGACTTTCACCTGTTTTTCTCAGAACCTATATTGCCGCACTATCGGATGTTATTTTACAGTTATTATAGGACCTATAGGAATGGTGTATATACCATTGGAAAGGTAATTAAAAACACTAAAAGGCCTATAAACCAAATTTACTCTAATAATTTAAAAAAAATCACAATATGTCGTCAAAGTTGTAATTTTCTATAAATATATTTGCCTGAATCCGTCATCACCTAAATCGAACAAATACACAAAATATATAAAATGTGTTTTATAGAAACTATAGATACACCTTTTGTGAGTTGTTTGATCACATAAAACATGTGCTATGGGTATTTCTGTAGGAGTTTATCATTTTCTGCAGTACTATGATTTTCAAAATTTTTGTACCTAAATTGCAAGAAAAAAGCAAAAATAAAATAAAATAAAAAAAATTTGATCAAGTTTTATGGTCATATACACCTGTGCCAAATTTAATTTAAATTGATAGTAAGACCTGGAAGTAGGGTAATTATCCGGTCGGTCCCCTTAACCCGGGAACTGCGGGAAGACTCTTAAGAGTTCCCCCGGCGGACTGCGGGAAGACTCTTAAGAGTCAGAGAAAAAAAAAATCAACTTTAAACATCGAAAAAAAAAAATTGTATTTATGTATTTTTTTTTTTGCCCCTGGGCCATGCAAAATATCACTCCTCTACCTCCCCTCCTTCCCCACTTTCCTCCCCTCCTTCAGTTATCACCTATTTTCCCTGTTATTCCCTTATTCTGAGGTATATTTTCGTGCTAACATTAGCGAGTTGCAAGCAGGGCATTGACATCACTGTTAGCAAGCGAGTGCAAGAGAGAGAGAGAGAGTATCGATCGACTGTGTCTCAGTGGCCTTGGGGGAAATTGGCGGGAAGCAGGTTGCCTCACCCATACATTATATAACTCGCGGCCTGTATCTCCGATTTTGACCATCCAAACGCTGTTTTCACTCGTTTTATTGTTGTTTCAGGTTAATACCTTTATAATCAACCCATAATAGGCGCGTATGGATAAGTATTAATGCTATATATGGTAAAATGAATATTTTAGTGATGGAAACAGCTCAAATACATCAGCACAGGCAGAGGTGTCTAATTACCCCCATGCGCACTTCTTAGGTTAAGAGTCAGAGAAAAAGAAACCAAAAATTTAAACGTCGAAAAAAAAAAAATAAAAAAAAAAATTGCCCTTGGGCCATGCAAAATATCAGTCCTCTACCTCCCCTCCTTCCCCACTTTCCTCCCCTCCTTCAGTTATCACCTATTTTCCCTGTTATTCCCTTATTCTGAGGTATATTTTCGTGCTAACATTCGCGAGTTGCAAGCAGGGCATTGTCATCACTGTTAGCAAGCGAGTGCAAGAGAGAGAGAGAGAGTATCGATCGACAGTGTCTCTCCAGCCTTGGGGGAAATTGGCGGGAAAGGAGGTTGCCTCACCCATACATTATGCAACTCCCGCCCTGTATCGCCGATTTTGACCATCCAAACGCTGTTTTCACTAGTTTTATTGTTGTAACAGGTTAATACCTTTATAATCAACCTATAATAGGCGCATATGGATAAGTATTAATGCTATTTATGGTATAATGAATATTTTAGTGATGGAAACAGCTCAAATACATGCACACAGGCAGAGGTGTCTAATTACCCCCATGCGCAGTTCAGAGGTTAAGTAATAACAATGCTTGAATAAACTATAACAATATTTAATAAAGGAGTATATGATTACGTTAACTTTAGTGTGAGTCTGTACTCAACACTAAACTCTTCAATGCTCTATGAAAACACTGAAAGTCTAGTCCTACAGCAAACAGATATGGAATCTTCTGAAAACGTCTGATGCTCTAAAATGCTTGTTAATATAGAACAGAAATAATGCAGGGGCAGGACACCAAAGCGTGTATCTTAAATACACCAATAAGTAGGATACATATATATAACAAGGGAGTGCAACAACTCTGTGACAGCACTAATAATAGCCATGCAAAACAGTATTTCCTTAGCCAAAGTAACAGCCATACTGGGTTGTGCACTATGCATCAACCTAGGCTAAAATAATATGTGAATAATTCCTAAAGCATACACAGTTAAAGTTAATAAACACAATGCTGTCTTTATCACTAATAAAGTCTAGCAGCGGCATCAAAGGTACCAGGAGGCTAGGCAGAGCGCAAGCATGCTCGTAGCCTACTGTCTCCCCTTGAACATATTTCCCTTATGTTACGTTAAGTGACTAGGAGTCTCTCTTGGTAAGTCCAGATCTCAAGTATCTGGTCTTACCCTGGCGCTCCACAAAGGTCAACAAAATGAGGTAGCGAGCATACAAGTAAGTGTAGGCAAAACCCCTTCGCTTGTATACTGCTACACTCGCAAAGGAAAAATATGCACAAGGGTTACAGTCACCTAGCTCCATCGAAGTCGTACAGGCTCTGACTTGCCATGTACATAACTCGGACAACGACTAAAGATACCCTCCACTGTCTAGCATTAAATAGTAACAAAGAACAACTCAATAATTAGAAGCACCCAATGATAATATGACTCATGTGACTATGACTAATAATCCCTAAAGCTAGTGCAAAACATATATGTGAGAACTGGTGCTGGTAATATGACTGGCCGACTATGGAAGTCGTATGCAGAACCAGAAGGGATAAGTAATTGAATAAAGGTGAGAAGTAATGGAAAAGAAGAAGTTCAGAGAGAGAAACAGTAGTACAGGGGGTTAGATTGGGGACAGATTGCAAGGGACATCTAGGATCAAACTCACCGTGCCAAGCTCTAAGGAGACACGCGGGCAGGAGCCCCCCCAGCACCAACACTAGGACAGCGGCACCCAATCACAGACCACTACGTCATGAAAAGCAAGCGTCCTAGGACACGCCAGGCCCGCCAGCCAATCAAGAGCGTGGGAAACCCCCCCCGAGCGAGGGAGGCACACATACATACACACGCACATAATACAACCTCGCTGCCTCCTCCGCTCTCTCTCTCCTTAACTTCACACTACACATCTTATACTCTATCACTGACATAAAATACTTCCAAGTGTCACAGACAAGAATAAAGACCACCACTGATCTGGCTGTGACTACATGAATACTAAGAAAGAAAGAACATCGTTCTACAATTATTATAGCCCATTTCACTGCCCTGGCGAGCACTAGCGAGTATGAGCACATTCTGGCAAGCTGGCCAGCGTAACACCCCGCCCAAGATGTGGGACGTTTTAACCTCAGGTAAACGCCACATCTGACCAGACAGAATGCTCATAAACCCCGCCTCACCCAGCTACCCCCCCAAGTTGTGAAAACAAAGCACAATCACAACATAAAACACTTCATTATATAAAAAAATCTACACAACACTTCCCCAAAAGAATAGTATCACTTAACATATTACACTCGACGAGCAAGCTTCAACAAGCCTAGCCTACTAAGACAACACTCAGAATGTCTTAGATTCTTGCTGTAACATACTGCACTTATATACTATCAAAAGAAAGAGTTTTTATGTGAGGTTTTTGTATTATTTTTAATAGTGTTTTTTGCGGCTTTGCACTACAGGGGCAAGCCTAATTTTTTCTCCACTCTCAAACAAACACTGACTGAACGGCGAGGGTGCTCCTTAAGACATACCCTCCCGTGACAAACAATCAGCCAGAACATTATCAGTGCCCTTAACATGCCACACATCCAACTTGTGTTCCGGCAGCAAAACAACACCTGACACTGATAAACTGCCCAGTCCATCACAAGACTGGCACTTCTCTTCGCTCTCTCCGGCAACGGAACCTGCCAATAACCTTTCACTAGTTCTACCTTAGTGATAAACGAGGCAGCCCCGATGCGGTCTATGGCATCGTCAACTCTGGATAAGGTATAGGCGTCTGTCAGGGATGATGCACCAACACTCTTGCAAACAACACAAACACGGATCTTGCCACTCAACTCAGGTTGCAAAGTCACTGGCAACGACCACTCACGATATCCTTTATCCCTCAGACCCTTTTCCAACATGTAGTCCAGCTCTGCTTTCACGACAGGTTGTCGAGCATGATTTATACGGTAGGGAGCCAACTTGAGCCTTGCACTGTCTCCAGCCTCCATGTCGGATTCCACCCCGTAAGGCCTGGAGAATCAACAAACATGCGGACGTACTGCCACAGCCTAGTAAACAACTTCTCTTGGCGCTTAGGAACAAGAGGTTGCAACTTATCTCGAAGAACAACATGCCTAGTGCCCTCCCACAATCCAGCCGGGACCATAGTTTCTACACTATAATCTCCCACCTTCTCCACCTTTGTCCCTAGAACAGCCAGGTCATGAAAGGGACAATCTGTACCACCTGTGCAGTCACTCCCATAGTTCATAATTGCTAAGGCTTCCCGGCCGATACCGTACCTGCGCACCCCGGCATACCTTGCGACTACACCTGCCCGTGCAGCATCACCGCCTTCAGCGCCACGGCCAGATACAGTCGGTCTATGGTAGGGCTGTTGCATTCGACTAGAGCAGCATTGGGAGGCTATGCGACGACCGGGCGCATCCACTCCACAGCCAACCTCACCAATCTGCTCAATGTCCTGATTCTGACCACCACCCTTAGCAGCCATGGGTCGACCCTGACCTGACAACCATGCCAAAGCCTCGTCGCCCACCTTGAACCACTGAAACAACGAGGCCAACGGTTTACTAACACTCAAGTGACCTGCCAGCGGAACATCGTGCACCGCATGAGTTGTGAGGCCTGGGTGCTCGGCACAAACAGTGGGGTATGAACCGAGCAGGGGCTGGATCGCTGCACGCTGCTGCTCAGGCAGGTGCTCAAGCGCTTCCACAGCCACCTGACTCGTGTCCCCCGCCCACTGTTCCGCCGAGACATGACAATCCCAACTTACCTCCACCTGTGCCCCACTGCCCCCCTCTCCTTCTCCACCTTGGCCTCTGCAGACCAACACAGGGACAGTAGGCTGCTCAGGTGGTTGCCTCACAAACTCCTTTAACAGGTTCACATGACATGCTTCCCCATTCTCATCGAGTTCAATAGCCCCGTTCCCACAACTCTCAAACCCAAGATCTTCTACTTGCAACCGACATATATCCGAGGGTGCCAACCTATCTAAATGCTCCTGAAGCAACTTGTGGCCACCCCCGATACTGGGCTGCTCAAGCCTTGCCTGCTTCGCCTGGGAACTACTCTGTCGCGGAGTGCCATCACGCCCTACCATGTCACTAGGAGGGACAGGTTCTGGGGCCACTCGGGAGCTCAACTTTGGTGCAAGTATCGAGTCACCAAGGAGTGTCGCTGGGTCCAAACTCTCAACCCGACCACCAGCCTCGACTTTCTCCTTCCGACCCTTCCTCCGCTGGTCTGAAGCCTGGGTACTAGGATGTGACACCTGAGCGGACTGAGAACTCTCGAGCCCCTCTTGCCCCTCCCTACTCGTGTCGGCCGCCCTCTCGGCAACGACTAAGGGTGGAACCTCGGAAGTAGGCACCGCAAAGTCATTACCGAGAAGGAGGTCGACCCCCTCAACTGGCAACTTCTCCACAACACCCACATCCAACTCCCGTGTCACACCGTCCACCTCAAGCTCCACTCTGACCAGCGGGTAAGACCGCGTAGCATTGATGCCTTGAACCACCACAACCCGAGCCGCGTTAATAGGCTTGCCAGTGAAGTTCTGAATAAGTGTCTGGGAAGCGCCCGTATCACGCAGCAACTCAAGCCTATGCTCCACACCAGCCCACCTCACAGTGCCGTGCCCCCTATGACCACAAAAAACATCTCGGACGGGTGTCGAGCCCTCCTGCTGCTTCTGCACCGGCTGTGACCTCGCAACCGACTGTTTACCCCGGGCAAACGCGGAAGACCTCAAAGACACACCGATGTTGCTCACTAGTGACACCACTGCTGTAGGCGGTGTGCTCGGACATGAGCGCGCAATATGCCCCTTCTCATGACACTTGAAACACTCCACTTCGCTCTTGGACTTCCCCTGAGGTGGGTAAGGGCCCTGGCCTTTCTTTAACGGGAAGGGTGTTGACTTGGGATCATAATTGGCAACAGTACTCTTAAATGGATAATTAGTTGTGTCATTAATTCGGGGGGGTGGAGTTGTACGCCCCTGGTTACCTGCCTCAGCTCTCTGTTCAGACCCGCACCCACGAATCAATGACACCCTGAGGTCAGCCAGCTCAGCCGCCTTCTGCAGAGTTTTTGGTTGCTTTTCTTTCAGGTAGTCAAGTCACTGCCAGTACATTTAAAAAATTGCTCTAACAACACTAGTTGCTTCACTGCATAAAAAGTAGTTGCCTTCTCCGATCTTAACCAATTCTCAAATGCATCTGACAACTCTCTAGCGTGTTCCTGGAAAGTACTCTCCTTTCTCTTGGGATTAGCCCTAAATTTCAGCCTATAGGTCTCTGGCTGCAACTCATACGCCCTCAGGACAGCCTCTTTCAACGCCTCATAATTCACGCAGGAATCCAGGGGCAAAGCATCATACGCCTTGAGTGCTTTCCCCGTCAATCATGACGAAACCAGGGCTGCCCACTTCTCCTCGGGCCATTGGTGCTCCTGGCACTTTTTCTCGAACCGGAGAACAAAATTGGTAACTCCTAACTCATCAAACACTGGAACCAACTTTAGTAGATGCGACAGGGACTGGTCATGGGGTCAACCCCCATGGGCGACCCGGTTCCTTGTCACCTCTACACGCATTTTCTCTAGGTCAACATCGGCACAATACCTTGCAGACTCAGCCTGACACCTATACTTGAGCTCAGCTTCTCGCTGCCGCTGCTCGAGCTCAGCCTCATGCTTCCGCTGCTCGAGTTTCTGCTGCTCAAGCTCAGACTGCTGCTTAAGTTTGGCGAGCTCGAGCTGAAACAACATCTCAGAAGACAAACCTTGAGGAGGGGGTGCTACTATTGGGGACCCACCCCGTGAATCACCTAGAGGCATACCCAACCGCCAGCGGGCATCGGCCTGCGGGAACGTACCCGGCTCCGGAGCCCGAGGGGGCGCCATGATAGGAGTCGAGTGGAATGGGGGCTGGGCCGAAGGTGCCCCAGCTCCCACTCCACCCGAAGCCCCATGCATCCCACCGAGCACACAGGTAACCAGCTCACCTCTCGACAAACCGCTCGTACCGGGAAACCCTAAGACCGTGGCTACACACTGCAGTCCGTGCCGGTCCAGCCCCGACACCCGGTCCGCCGACACAGGCTCCTCCAAAAAAATCCGAGCATCCTCCTCACTGTTCACCACCCGAACGCCGTTTAACAACTCCACCTTCTCCACCTCCTCGCCTGTCTCTCGCACTGTGCCCTCACTATGTTCAGACCCGTCCAGTGACATGATGGAGTCAACAACAAAAATTCTCAAGTCAAGATAAAAGTAGCCAAACTCTCGCGTAGCTTTATTCACAAAAAATATCTGAAGATATTCTTGAGTGCAATACTAGGTCACCAATAAACTCCAACATGTTCTATATATCCTCAAAACAATGTCCACTGCCAACACTGCGAGAAATAAATTCAACCCCAAATGGCAATAAGATTTCTCCAAAAAAAAACTGCAATATTCAGTTCACTATATACTGGTCTAAGGTCGCCATTTGTTACGACCGGCACTACGAAATAAACAAGGGCACTTAATAATGGACTAGATGATAGGCTATATCTGCAACAACGGTACGCTAATTATTCCAAACCCTCGAACTATTACGCCGGTGAACAAAACACTTAAACCCTCCAGAGTTAATCTACTGGATAACGGGGTATCAATTAACTGGGTTTTAGTGCACTTCTACAAAGGCTTTCCGGTGACGGCAAAGCCTACTCACAACAGGAGTACTTTACATTAATAAAATGCTCTTAAGTAATAACAATGCTTGAATAAACTATAACAAGATTTAATAAAGGAGTATATGATTACGTTAACATTAGTGTGAGTCTGTACTCAACACTAAACTCTTCAATGCTCTATGAAAACACTGAAAGTCTAGTCCTACAGCAAACAGATATGGAATCTTCTGAAAACGTCTGATGCTCTAAGATGCTCATTAATATAGAACAGAAATAATGCAGGGGCAGGACACCAAAGCGTGTATCTTAAATACACCAATAAGTACAGTGTGCCAAAATTCGCCCATTTTCTTCGTGATCCCGAACCTAACATCTGAACAAATATTGATACTGAAATTGGCTGTGACGCCTGTGAGCCTGTGACTGTCCCGGGGCGGCCGGAGCCCCCCTAAACCTGCCATTCTATTTCTACATTAAACTCATCAAACGATAGTTGCTTTGCTCTACACTGTACTCTACATTGGCTATGATCTTAGAACTATTATATATCACCTGTATTGAAGTCCAAATGCAGCTACTAATGTAAATATAAACGGATAAATCCAGAGCTCGAGTCATGTGAGCTACCTCGGATGAGGTGACTGACTTTAGCACCAATATAACAAATATAAATTACAATAAGGAAACAGCCATCGTTCATAGAACGAACTCCTGGATGGGAGAGTCCGCAAACAAACAAACAAACAAACAACCAATGTACCCCTACACTCCGATGTTATATTGCGCCGAAGGCTGAGTGAAGACGAACACAACTACCGTAATTGTATTGGCACTCGAATGCTCAATAATATGTAGATTAACCCGGGAACTGAGGGGAGACTCTAAAGAGTTCCCCCGGCGGATAGTGGGGAGACTCTTAAGAGTCAGAGAAAAAAAAAATCAACTTTTGACATCGAAAAAAAATATATATATTTTTTTTTATTTTTTTATTTTTTTTTGGCCCCTGGGCCATGCAAAATCTCAGTCCTCTACCTCCCCTCCTTCCCCACTTTCCTCCTCTCCTTCAGTTATCACCTATTTTTCCTGTTATTCCCTTATTCTGAGGTATATTTTCGTGCTAACATTAGAAATCCGGTTGCAGGGTGTGGTCATCACTGATAGCAAGCGAATGCAAGAGAGAGAGAGAGAGAGTATCGATCGACTGTGTCTCAGTGGCCTTGGGGGAAATTGGCGGGAAAGCAGCTTGCCTCACCCATACATTATACAACTCGCGGGCTATATCTCCGATTTTGACCATCCAAACGCTGTTTTCACTCGTTTTATTGTTGTTTCAGGTTAATACCTTTATAATCAACCCATAATAGGCGCATATGGATAAGTATTAATGCTATTAACCCTTAACACCTTACGAGCGGCCTATGCGGTTTATTTATGTGTACCGCACAGCGGGGTGTTTTTAGCCAAAATAGGGCTGTTTACGTGATCATTTTCATGCCTAAATAAGACCCAGAACGTAAAACAAGTACCTATCCCTGAAAGGGCATAAACAGAGCTTTCGAATGACACCATAACGATCCTTGTATGATGGATAGTTTTCTTGCAATAACCGTGCAACGCGAGTGCAAAAAGCAGGTAATTCGGTACTTTCAGTACATAATTGAGTATGTAGCGAGTGAGAGAGGGAGGAGGGAGCTGAGATTTGTGTCAGTAGGTTCGCCGCGGTGGTCTGGAGCAGTCATACGCTCGCTAGTCTCCTGCCACCACTTGTCTCTCTCTCTCAGCCACATTACGTGCTGAAATTGCCACTCGACCTATGTCGAGCGCCGCCACATAGTCCAGCTTTATTTAACTCGACTTATGTTGCTCGCCGCTAAATAAGGGTTAAAGAGCGGCTCGCAACATAAGTCGAGTTGAAAAAACTGGCAAAAAACGGGTGAAAAAAGGGTTGAAATCGAGTGAAAATGGGAGGGATAGTAATGATCCATACGTCCGACATCTGTGGCCTCCCGGCCCACACTAACTCCAGTTCCCCCACCGCGCGTGAGAATGACAGTGTAACCAATAGTTCGCTAAAAGTGAGCAAGGTAGCAAAATCAGCTAAACTTCCATCTTCGAGGTAACACTGTCAGTGCTCCACGAGTGCTACGTAGCTGTATGTGGCGTCATTGTGTAGCGATTTCCACCTAGTTTTCTGCGCAATACAGTTCCTTTCATACTGATGGTTGATATAGCAGTCAGAACGGCCCGGAAAGGTACCCGCTAGAGGAGGGTTAATGGTACAATGAATATTTTAGTGACGGAAACACCTCAAATACATGCGCACAGGGAGAGGTGTCTAATTACCCCCATGCGCACTTCAGAGGTTAAAGGATAATAATAGGTATTTATCTAAAACTATGTATATATTAACTAAACTACTCCACGTGTTTAATATATTGACTGAATTTCACAGAAATGAATAATGTAAAATATTAATTTAAGTTTGAATGTTAGTTTTCTGACGAAAAATGATCCCAGTACAATTACACGATATTTGTTCGTATGTATTAATTTTATGGGGTCTCTAATTTCTCAAAAATAGTGAATGAATATCAATTTTATGTGTTTGACAAAGAACGCAAGACCTTGAGGCATAAGGTAAGCTATAAATTAGTACGATTTTATGATGAATTATTGTTTTTTCAGGGGTAGGCCTATATATGTGGTTGGATTAATGGAAAACAACGAACCAATATTAGCTATGTTTTCCATTGTGGTGTTTCCGAGAATAATCCAATGATGACGTCAAATTAGCTTGCGATAAATCTACAGTTATACTACCCCTATTTTGTCGCTATTCTGTTGGTACTAATGGGTTAATATTATTAGTAGTAGACTTAGTATGGTTTGATGATGCGCGGAAATGTATATTTGACTTGAAATAGATACATTGAAGTATTACAAACCTTCGCGAACCCATAAACAGGGAACGTGAGCTGGGTTTAGATCGTCAGCGAGACAGGTTAGTTTTCGGTTAGGTTAGGTTAAGTTAGGTTAGGTTAGGCTAATGTTAAAAATACTAAAATGCGACGGTCCTCGGCATTAAACAACACTGTATATCAAATAAAAAATAAAAACAAAAACAAATTACCTGAAAAACTCGTATCTGGTTGGTGATAAATTTTTATCAAAATACGTTTTTTTTCAGTTTCCGCGTCTGCTGAACCATCCAAAAACATACTAAAAGGCGTGTTTTGAAGGGGGGATGTGGTGGGGGGTAGTGGGGGAGGGGTAGTATAACTGTAGATTTACCTAGCTTGCCGCCAATCAACTGTGGAACACTTGGAAATGTGTTTAGCTGTTATTTACCGATATATTTGTGGAAAATAGAGTGAATTAAGGGGCTGGAATATAACATTGACTTCATGTGAATTTCGAGTGCCCTACACATTCTAAAATTGTGCATATTAATCTTGGGGAACTCATTATATATAGGGTATAAGTTCAAGGTGATACTTTGGATAAACCTGACTTCTAGCAAGCACCAAACAGCGATTTTGTAAGTAGCCAAGCATATTATTTTTTCAGATAAGCCTAGGCCTAGTGTTGTATAGGCCTAGGCCTACTTGTATTAGCCTAGGTCTATGATGATAATGATGATTTGAAGCAGAAATGAGTAGCCTAGGCTGAGGCTAGGCGTATTAGGCTTAGGATAACCCATTATCCAACATCTTAGGACTGCCCTCACTAGTGGGGCTATGTATAATGTATTGATAGGCTAATGAAGATCAAGGAAGATTTGAGGTTAAAGACAGTAACAAATAAGGTTAGCCTAGCTAGGCAGCTGGTAATATGGTTCTGGTAGGCTAAAGGCCGCGTCATACAGAACTCGAATCCACCAGAACCCACTGGAATCGAACTTTTCACCGGAATTGACGAGAATTACGCGGCCTTAATCGAGTGTGACTTCAGAGTAGAATGCGACCCGTCAATGACCGGAATGTAACTCGAACGTAACTCGATGGACTCGAATGTAACCCAAATATGAGTCGATGTTAACCAGTAAGTGACTCGAAGGAAACCGGATGTGGAAAGAAGACTATTCGATCCCAAGTCAAATGCAACTCGAATGACCAGAATGAGACCGGAATGTCAGTATATCATGACCAGAATTACATGAAGTTAAGTCGAACGTAAGTGGAACTAAGTTGAACGTAACTCGAACGTAAGTGGAACGTGACTCGAATAGGCAGAAGGTGACTCGATGAGGAACCTTTGAGTATGTAAAGGGAGGATTGGTTCACAGGCACACCAGTAGTAACAGGGCACTCATCACGGCAACATAAGCACTTTCAATCACATACACACATACACGTACACGAGGGGAGTGGGGGGGGGGGGTGGAGATAGGGTTTTTCTGGACCCGCTTCTCCCTCATGTTTAGCCCCATTAGTTTTTGAGATGTTATGACGTTCATTCCATTAGTTTGGCGGTTATAAACAAAATTGCCCTATTTCTTTGTTAATATTGAACTGGCCATCGGCTGGGACACTTTTCTACCAAAAAATGTACAAATTAATCTCGAATTGAGTGTGTTTTTTAAGCTTTGATGGATGTCTAGCGAAGAAAGTAAAAACAAAAAATATATATAGGCTAAATAAAAAATAGACCAAAAAGTAACCCAACCCCCTTAACTCACACAGCTGGGGTGAAGGAAGAACACTTTTCATTGGTAGACACAACTGAGGGGAAGCCGGAGTTAAGGTGTGGAGAGTTAGATGAGTAAGTTTGATTCCAGGTACTACTTGAAATACAATGGCCTCGTATAGGGCCGATTTTATATTTTATTTTATTTATTATTATTTGTTTGTTTGTTTTTTCAATCCGTTATATATTTGGGGCCGCACCTAGTCGAGTTATATTCTGGTTGTATTCCAGTTACCTTCTAGTTGGATTCCACTTGTATTCTAGTACTTCTAGTCATGTTCGAGTCGACATCCAATGTACACTCGATACATCAAGCAAGTATGCAGTCATCTACTAGTCATATTCTAGTCGGCATCCAGTTGTATTCTTCTTAATTCGGGTTATATTCAACTCTCATTCCATTACATTCAATTTTAAAGTGGAATAATCAACTTGTCATCCAGTTGACTTCCGGTCATTATCGAGTGGCATCAAGTTACATTCAAGTAATTCGAGTCGGCATCGACTATAAAAATTACATCAGAACATGACCAGAATAGGTAGAATGCGACTCGAATGCGACCAGGATACGACTAGAATGTAACTCGATAATTTCTAACGGTTTTTTCACTCGATAAATCGTAGAAAGTTAACGCATGCACTAACTTTTTGCTCACTCACTCGATCAATCGAGTGACGACTAGAACATCACTCGAAACACAAGAATAGACAAGAATCTAACCAGAACACGTACAAGAATAGACCAGAATGGGAAAGAAGTGGCTAAAATTTGAATTTTTGAATTAATTCCGGTGGGTTCTGGTGTATTCGAGTTCTGTATGACGCGGCCTTAAGACTCAGAGCCCCCACCTCAGACTTAACCCGGGAACGGCACAGGTCCTCAAACTCCCTCAGACATATTATGTTCCAATAAGTCCGAGGAGGCGGGAGCCCCAGGATCATTGCCACTGCCTCGCACTACACTCACAACAACACTGCGGCCGTTAGAATTATCGGAGGAGACTGAGGTTGCCACCAACGGTTTTATCGTATGGTAACTTATCGGACTTACTGAGCTCATATGACGCAAAATCGCGTCATAAACTTATTGGAGAGGTATAGAGATAAGTCCATATGACGCGATCACATCATATGAGTTTTTGGTTATAAGTTCCATATGACGCGATTGCGTCATATATGTCTGAGGGAGTTAAGGTAATTATTTATAAGATGACCTTTTTTTCTAGTTATTAAAAACTTAATCTATGGCGTATTATATGATATATAGAAGCAATAGAACTGTTAAAATGACCTGGGAAGTGTATATTAAACTTAGCCTAGACCAACATTCCTGTATTATTATTATTTTTTTTTTAAGGCTAGGCTAGGCAGCTAGGCTACCATACTCTTGAGTTTTGGAACACAGTAGGCCTAGGCCTAGGCCTATTTTAGATGTCTAACTTTTAAAATAATAATATAAAAATACGTAGCCTAGGCTAGGATTAAAATTTTGTTATCATTATACAGAAAGTTCATTTGTGTTATCACTAAAAAAAACAGCGTCGTTTGACACCCTGGCTAGGCTATAGCCTATAGCCTAGGCCTAGCCTATGACAATAACAGTTTGCCGTCATGCCATGGGATTATAGGGAATAATAGGGGCTGCCTATAGGATTTATTGAGGAGCCCTCACCACCGCCTTGCCCCTCCCCAGGGCTTGTTGAAATTTTCATCTAGCCTACTGCCTAGTTCCTCAACGGTCAACCTATTATTGTATCCCACGACAGTCAAAATAGATGCGAACATGCAAGTAGTGTAAACAAGGCACGGCCTGGCAGGCGGTAGCCTAGGCCCGAATACTACATCCATACCATTATTTTTTAGGTACGGTACCGGTATAGGCCTATAAGCTGAAGCCTATGAAACGGTACAGATATAATCCTGTGTAGGGATTGAACCTGTACATAGGCTAGCCTATATCTCAATAATTTGGTAATGTTACAAAAAAAAATACATTTTACATTCATAAATATTCCACTAATAGGCTATACTAGCCTAGTTATTTAAGGTTAGGTTAGGTTTTGGTTAGGATAGGCTAGGTTAAAGATATTGTTAAATGTTTCTTAGTAAATAGGCATCTGAAAAACAGTTCCCGCGGGACGCTACACAGGATCTTATGAACGGTACGTAACAGACAGTCCTATCCTAACCTAACTTAGTGTCCAAAGTGAGGTCTGCTGCTAGCCTATGTTCTTATAACATTTTCTGCCAAAGTACCGGCACAATTTAATAAAGAGTGTACACTGTACCAGTACAGTACTGTACTGTATAGGCCTAGCCTAGGTTAACCATAGTGCATTTATAGAGTTTTCGGCCATGATTTGGGTAGACCTGTCACTGAAGAATACTTTCGCAGTCTTACCGTTTGTTTTTATTTTCAAGGTATAGGCTATAGGCAGAATAGGCTACAGTAGGTATTACTGGTATCTTATTTTATTGTAGTTTATATTATGAGTGGAAGATTTGCAATAACTTACCCTAACCAAAGGCCAAACTTAGTGTCCAAAGTGGGATCTGCACCCTTCCTTTTACGTTCTCATTTTGTATACCGGTAACTTTTTAGCCAGATTACCGGTACAATTTAATAAGTGTACAGCCAGCAGCTAGGCCTACCGCCTACAGTGCATTTACAGATTTCCCGGAATCCCGGCCATGACTTGGGTATCACTAAAGAATCTTTCCGCAGCCTTATGTACAATTGTTTGTTTTTATTTCTTCAAGGAATATAGTACTGTTATGCCCTGTTTTTCTACAGGATTAACATGGGTAATGTGGGTTCTATCTGACTGGGTATATAAGGCTGCATGCACAATACAAGGTATGAGGAATAGAGATCACAAAATAAACACACGGTAACACGACACACGATCACTTTTATTTACGTAGATGAATAAAGAACATAGAAAAATAGTAATACTAGTACAAAACAAATAATAGAAGGGAACTACTAGCATTAGCGGATCTGGATGGAGCCTAGTCTCCCACTTCCAACGTTCAGGTATACTCTTCTGATCACAGGTTTAGTTAGCAAGGTTTATTATACTGGAAGACCTCAAGGTATTTATGTATTCAATTTCACTAATTATATTTTCTACTGGTAGGTCGCGTGCCCAAGTAGCAGCTCACAGTTAGAATTAGACACGCGTATATTTCTGAACACGGAATATTCTAGTAACCTCAAGGGGGTACTGATCTAAGATTTATATTCTTATGGCAGAAATACGTAGAACACAAATCAGTGGGCGAACGTTAGATATCACTAGGGTTTTGGATATCTGAATAAGGTAATTACGAGAGTCAATGTCGCCTGTTAATTAATGAACACTGATACGCTTAGTACGTCCCAAATGGAATGGTTAAATATGAGTTACACTGGGCAAAGTTATAGCCACTTCATAGAAAAGTTAATGAGTGAATGTCGAACTGCTACTATAACACTTAGTACTAATAACGTGAATCTTGAATAGTATTTGTTGGTCTGGTCCTGGTTATCTTGCTTCCGGTGGTTCCTCAGCCGTCCCGGTGGTCCAAAATGTAGGAAGTTCTCAAGTCGGATCTCTTGACGATCGGTGCTGGCTACACACTTATATATCCACTAATTTGTGTGAAGGTTATAAGGTGCACGTTGGGACTTGTACATGGACAGCTCTTCTATTTAACTTCTGCCATGGAGTCTGCCGGCTCGGGAATCTCTCAACTCAGGAACAACACAAGGGCAGAGCTAGAGGTTAACTTCAGGGTAGTGACCACTGGTTGGTGTTTAACTTTCAACTGATTTGACTGGGGGCGGGAGCTAGGTTTATAGGCTCGGTTCTGGACCCTGTAGACAATAGGGATCTCGAGTCTTATGGACTTATTTGAGTTCTCAAATAGATATGGGGACTAGGTAAGATGGTGATTACTGTTGTGGCACATGGCTATAGGAAGCCTTCAATTTGTGATATAACTGAGCCTTAGTAAAAGGTACTATTTTGGCTATACTGGAAGTATTTATGGGAGGGAGACTGGATCTACTTTGCGGGGAGGACTGGGACAGCTGTGATAGGGGCGTCTCTCTTATATTGCTCAGTCTTCGTTCTATTGCCTAGCTGAGGTGCTAATTTGACTATCCGAGTATGCAAAACAGGTGAATGGGTTATTGTGGGTACAGAGAGGTGAGTAAGGGGGTTAGACATGCATGGTTAGTTCATTGATAGGAAGAATTCCTAGGCTACCTGGCAATGACCCAGAAGTCAAAACAGGGGTCAGGTATACCTCCGCGGGGGTGGGGGTCTCCCTCCTCGGGTGGGTAAAAGGGGTAGCCGGGCGCTCTCCCTCTGGGATGGTCGTCCGGCGGCTGTGGCTAGGGGCTTGCCATATCACCAGTGTTTGTAATAACCCTCTGTTTATGAGACAGATGTGGGTGTTCTTAATATAAAAAACCGAAGGTGCCTTGGCTCCCCCCCCCCCCCCCCCCCCTACCCTACAAAAAATATTTGGGGGGTAACCCACCTGACCACCCTACCCCTCCTTGCTCCCCCACCCCCACCCCAACCTTCCCATCCTTGCTCCCCCCCCCCCCCCACCCCCACACTCCAACCTTCCCATCCTTGCTCCCCCCCCCCCCCCCCCCCCCCACCGGTTGGCTGTTAATTGCATGGCTTGCTGGATGTGGTGGAGACTGGTTGCTAACTCTGCCACATTTATCTGGAAGTATGGCAATAGAAATTAATTACTGGCGAGGCGGCGAGCCTCGCACCGACGACCATGGGGTGCAGGGTTGTGAATGGGTTGTAAGAGAATAGATGGCATGCAAGGGGTTAGTAAAGTTCTAATGTTGTTCTGGCCTACTAAGTGATGGTAGGCTGGATAGGAGTATATATATAAAAGGTTGGAGAGCGTTAGCAACGGAAAAATCAAGGATCTTCAAGAGGTATGAGAGAGAGGCTAGGTCGGACAAGAGTCGAGAAGCGCGGGTATCTTAATGAGAGGGGGGGAAGCTCAGGGGGCTACAGGGAAATTTGACCCTAAGGTCTCTGGGCGTGGGGGTGGCATTAGGCTACAATTGATATTGGAGTTTGAAAGGACAGTGAAAGTACGTTAGCCAAATGCTACCGGGGGATGCAAATACGGGGTGGTATATGAGTCTGGAAAAGATAGAATCATGTGGACTGTGGGGCGGTGGGGGAGAAGGAGGTTAACTTCAGGTGTGTGCTTGACTGTGGATAAAGTAGGGAAAAACATGGTGTATTATTATTCGTCAATACGAGGGGTTATGGACCTATTATTTGACACGATTTCTTGTACGTATAGGTGTCCCTGGGAACTGCGTTTTCTATGAAATATAGACCAAAGAAAAACGGCAGTTCGTAGGGGTACTTCGTTATTGTTTAGGAATACTATGATAGATACTGGTAACAAAGGTTATCCATGCAATCTCTGGTTGGGGTAAGAGGTGTAGGACACGAAGCAAATTGGCGTAGTGTGGACTGTGGATACGAAGGAGGTAAGTGGAAGACGTACGACAATTGTGGAAAAGTAAATGGAAAAAGGTGAACACAATGGCGGATAAAGATACTTAACCTAAGGATTGCATACATAGATTTGATGGGGCGATGGGTCTTCAGAAACTTAGTCTGGCAAGACAAGATGTTAGGGAATGTTAATATTAATACTTAACCTAAGGATTGAATACATGGATTTTATGGGGGCGATGGGTCTTCAGAAACTTAGTCTGGCAAGACAAGATATGTTAGGGAATGTTAATATTGATACGTAACCTAAGGATTGAATACATCGATGAACGACGACATTATAGTCGTCGTCCTAATAAGGTGATGAAACCTGGTTGATCTGCACTTGGCACAATACGACACAAGGACAGTGCCGTTATGTCGTATCAATACTGGTGGCAGTTACTATTATAGAGACACTTAGTTACTAGAGGTACAATGCAAGGGGGCGACTGAGCACGGGTTACATATATCTATACTCGTCATGGGAAATGATATACGAGGTCTAGGGACAGGCGTGGGTGTTTTAACTTCTAAGATATATAACATCTACTTCTCGGATGTAAGAACATACATAGATATATGGCTGTCTGATTTGTTGGCTTTGGCTCAACCTAGGGACAGGGCATGGGTGTTTTTAATATGAATGTATATTCCTGTTCATCATTGTAGTTAGAAGTGTAGGACACGAGGGGGTAGTGTACGTGAGGTGTGGAAAATGGTCAGTTTAGAAGGGGTAGGTAGGTGCGGCCTGGAGCTGCTTAGCCCTGCGGGCTTGGGCCTGTCTGAATTGGCTGGCTCGGTCAGCTGTTCCTTTCGTTCTGTGGACCTTTCTTTCGGGTGTTTCTGTGTGGTGTTCGCTCGTGGCTTCTGTGGTGGGCTTCTTGTTCTGGGGCATTTTAAGTACAGTAGTTTATTGTTTAATTGTTTATCATGTTATGAGTAGATAATTTGCATTACCTTACCCTAACCTAACTTTACTTAGTCTTAGTGTCCAAAGTGGGGGCTGCCACTATCCCCACAGTCCACACACCCGCTAACTAACATATATAATTGGTATGTCTTGTCATTACTATAACCTGACTTCAAGGGGGTAACGGAGACTTGGTTGAATATTTTCGGTATTAGCCTAGCAGAATCTTGTGTCTTTTAAAGTTGTGAAAATTAAAGTAAGTTTCTACGTTCCTACTGATTGTACGGTACTTAACCCGAGATGGGAATAGCCTACCCAGGTATTTTTTACTCGGCCCAGGGAAAATAATAGACAAACAAATGTTCTAATCAAAGTTTATTCTTGAAACATGGTACTGGTATGTATTTTAACCAGTACTCTATAGTAACTCGTGTATCATATGAAAGGATATAAATTAAGTATGTAATAGTTCTTGGAATGCAACAACAAATATGCATGAAATCTTTATTGGACAAAAGTTACAAAACTAAAACAGGGACTACTAAGAATAATTTAAAAACCTGTTTTCAATGCCTATATTAGTGGACCTGAAGTGAATCCCTTTGAGACTGAAGTACAGGCAGCCAGCTCCCCTAGTATCCTGATTAAACACCATTAAACATACATAACATCCCCTTTACTTACAATATTATTCATTCCTTTTAATAAATTTTGAGCATGTATTGTGCGTATATTTACCTTCACATTTCAAAATTTCTCCGGCGACCGGGGGGCTACGCCCCCCGGACCCCCTGTTATATAGCGGAGGGCTGCGCCACCCGCACCCCCCGCGGTCACCGCGCAAAGTTGATCCTTGTAAGCTTAGAAAAATTATCCAGAACTGGATATTTTCTGTTTTGGCACCCTGAATAAGTAGGATACATATATAATTATAACAAGGGAGTGCAACAACTCTGTGACAGCACTAATAATAGCCACTCAAAACAGTACTTCCTTAGCCAAAGTAACAGCCTTACTGGGTTGTGCACTATGCATCAACCTAGGCTAAAATAATACGTGAATAATTCCTAAAGCATACACAGTTAAAGTTAATAAACACAATGCTGTCTTTATCACTAATAAAGTCTAGCAGCGGCATCAAAGGTACCAGGAGGCTAGGCAGAGCGCAAGCATGCTCGTAGCCTACTGTCTCCCCTTGAACAGATTTCCCTTATGTTACGTTAAGTGACTAGGAGGCTCTCTTGGTAAGTCCAGATCTCAAGTATCTGGTCTTACCCTGGCACTCCACAAAGGTCAACAAAATGAGGTAGCGAGCATACAAGTAAGTGTAGGCAAAACCCCTTCGCTTGTATACTGCTACACTCGCAAAGGAAAAATATGCACAAGGGTTACAGGCACCTAGCTCCGTCGAAGTCGTACAGGCTCTGACTTGCCATGTACATAACTCGGACAACAACTAAAGATACCCTCCACTGTCTAGCATTAAATAGTAACAAAGAACAACTCAATAATTAGAAGCACCCAATGATAATATGACTCATGTGACTATGACTAATAATCCCTAAAGCTAGTGCAAAACATATATGTGAGAACTGGTGCTGGTAATACGACTGGCCGACTATGAAAGTCGTATGCAGAGCCAGAAGGGATAAGTAATTGAATAAAGGTGAGAAGTAATGGAAAAGAAGAAGTTCAGAGAGAGAAACAGTAGTACAAGGGGTTAGATTGGGGACAGATTGCTAGGGACGTCTAGGACCAAGCACACCGTGCCAAGCTCTAAGGAGACACGCGGGCAGGAGCCCCCCAGCACCAACACTAGGACAGCGGCACCCAATCACAGACCACTACGTCATGAAAAGCAAGCGTCCTAGGACGCGCCAGGCCCGCCAGCCAATCAAGAGCGTGGGAAACCCCGCCCGAGCGAGGGAGGCACACATACATACACACGCACATAATACATCCTCGCTGCCTCCTCCGCTCTCTCTCTCCTTAGCTTCACACTACACATCTTATACTCTATCACTGATATAAAATACTTCCAAGTGTCACAGACAAAAATAAAGACCACCACTGATCTGGCTGTGACTACATGAATACTAAGAAAGAAAGAACATCGTTCTACGATTATTATAGCCCATTTCACTGCCCTGGCGAGCGCTAGCGAGTACGAGCACATTCTGGCAAGGTGGCCAGCGTAACATAATGAAGGAGACAGCTGATGATATACTTAAAACTACCTATAGGAGGAGATTAGGAAGAGACAAAATAAAACAAGAGGTACCATGGATGAATGACAGTATTAGAAAAGGTATAAAAAAGAGGAGATATTATAATAGATTAAGAAGAAATGCCAAAAATAGGGAGGAAAAGGAGAGAAGTAACATACTTTTCTTGGAACAAAAAAGTAAAGTACAGAAAGAGATCAGGGAAGCCATTTATATACATATATTTATATATACGGGGGCCGGGGGAGTGCTGGAGCGACCTTGGTGACCCTGGTCTCTGGGTCTTCTCCTGGGTGACCTGGATGTGTGTGAGTTTGTGCTTTTTATCTGTGTTTATTTGTTGTTTTATGTTGTTTTTGTGTTTTCCCTGTTCTTGCTCTGTCTTAAGTCGGCTACCCCCAAAATGGGGATTAGGCCTGAGCATATACAGTAGATAGATAGATAGATAGATTTATATACATGAGAGGAAAAAGACTAGAGAGATAATAGAGGGAGGAGATGCGAGTAAAAAGATGTGGACATATAAATAAACTAAGAAACAAAAGTCAAAACGAAATAAAAGAATTAAAACTTTATAACGATGGAGGAGAAGTATTGTCAGATAAAAGGGCTGTAGAGGAATTAAATATGTTTTGGAGTGGTATATATAAAATGCATGACAATAACATCGAGGAAGTTTGGAATGAGGATATAAATAGGGAGTATAGAGAATTAAAAGAGAAAGAAATGGAGGACAGGCAAGAAGGTAAATTATTTAAAATAGGGATGAATGTAAATGATGAACACAATAATAACATACAATTAGTCACAGTCAGGAGTTACGGGAACACATGGAAATGGCGTTAAGAGTTAATAAAAACATAAACTACATGGAGAAACCAAACATTACAGTGGGAGAATTAAAGGAAAATATAAAGAAATTAAAGAATAGAAAAGCAGCAGGCCCTGATGCAATGAAACCTGAGTTTTATAAAGCATTGTCACAAAGTGATAAGTGCTTAGAAAAACTTGCAATGTGCTTTAATAATATTATGGACACAAATGTAATTCCAGAAGAGTGGAAAAAGTCAAAAACTGTTATGTTACCAAAAGTAAATAAACCAAAGGTAAATGAATTGAGGCCAATCGCTCTAACAGACATATCATAAACTTTTCATGATGACAGCAATTAAAAATAAAATAGAAGAACACATTAGGGAGAATTGAGAGGTAAGGGAAACACAGAGTGGGTTTACAAATAAGGGTAGAATCGAAAATAATCTTTTTATATTGAAATACTGTATAGATAAAATATTTAAACAAAAGTCACTCATAGTAATCTCAATAGACTTTAAAAAATCCTATTACTCAATCAGAAGGGAGAAACTGATAAAAGTATTAAAAGATTACAATATAAATTCAAATGTTATAGACATAGTAAGTAACATATATAAAGAAGATAGTACAATTATAAATAAGGGGCAAGTAAATGAGACGGAGATTAAGGTAACAAGCGGCATCAGACAAGGCTGTACGGGGTCCACAACATTATTTAAATTAATAACTTATGAGATAATTAAGCAGTTAGAAAATAAAAGAGGGTTTGTAGATGAGTTTCAAAATAAATTCATTATTTTATGCCGATGACGGACTACTCTTGGCTCATACAATCCAGGAAGCAGAAAGAGTAATAGATAAATTAATAGAGATAGGGGGAGAGTGTGGCTTAAGTATAAATAAAGACAAAAGTAAAATCATAATATTTAATATGAAAAACAAACCAAACAACATACAAGAAATAGAAGTGGTAAAACAAATTAAATATCTAGGAATAAAAATTAATGATAATAAAAACAAATTTAAAACCCAAAAAATAGAAGCTTTGGATAAAGCAAATAGAATGGCTAACCTTACATACCCGGTAATATCACAAAGTTGTAATAAGATACTTATTGGAAAAACATATTGGAAAAGTATTGTGATACCAGCAGTCCTGTATGGCTCGAATGTTATAGGTTTTTCAAAAACAGAAATAAATAAATTACAAAATATAGATAATAGGGTTTTTAGACACATATTAGGGGCACTCAGATATGCCCAAAGGGTAACCTTAAGGGGTGAAATAGGAGCCTCATCAATGGAGGCGAGAATTATGGAAGGTAATATAAAATATCTTAAATATTTAGTAGGAGAGGAAAGTAATGACTTGCTAAGAAGAATCACAGAGGAAAAATTTAGAAATAGTAAAGATCCCTGGACTGCAGAAATTCGAAAGTATGTAGGGAATTTGAAATTAGGAGAAAAAAATTCAGCAAATATTAAGAAGGACAACATTAGAAAAAGAGTTCTGGACTGGGATTCGGGAAGATGGCGAGAGGAGTTGGCAGAGAAGAGTACGGTAGCCTAGAAGTGTATAGAAGTTATAAAAAGGAGATTAACCCGGGAACTGCTGGAAGACTCTTAAGAGTTCCCCCGGCGGACTGCGGGGAGACTCATAAGAGTCAGGGGGCAAAAAAATCAATTTAAAACACCGAAAAAAAAAAAAAAAAAAAAAAAAAAAAAAAAATTTTACCCCTGGGCCATGCAAAATATCACTCCTCTACCTCTCCTCCTTCCCCACTTTCCTCCCCTCCTTCAGTTATCACCTATTTTCCCTGTTATTCCCTTATTATGTGGTATATTTTCGTGCTAAAATTAGCGAGTTGCAAGCAGGGCATTGTCATCACTGTTAGCAAGCGAGTGCAAGAGAGAGAGAGAGTATCGATCGACAGTGTCTCTCCAGACTTGCGGGAAAGGAGGTTGCCTCAGCCATACATTATGTAACTCCCGGCCTGTATCGTCGATTTTGACCATCCAAACGCTGTTTCCACTTGTTTTATTGTTGTAACAGGTTAATACCTTTATAATCAACCTATAATAGGCGCATATGGAGAAGTATTAATGCTATTTATGGTAAAATAAATATTTTAGTGATGGAAACAGCTCAAATACGTGCGCACAGGCAGAGGTGTCTCATACCCCCCATGCACAGACGAGAGGTTAAGAGCGAGGAAGATATTTATGACAACACACAGGCATCTATAATATTTTACAGATGTAGGACAAATAACTTAAATCTAAAAGATAGAAATAGGCATGTGGGAGGAGAGACACAATGTGATCTGTGTAAGGAAGGAACAGAAGACCTAAAACATTTTCTACTACACTGTTCATTTTTTAAAGCATGCAGAATAAAAGAGCCAGGGTTCCAACAGCCTTATATTGAAAATGAAAACCAAGTCATCGGACATATTTTATTTAACAAAGAAATAAGCGATAGAGTGAAACAGACAATCTATCAAATGTGGAGAGTACGAGAGAAAAAATTGAAAGAACTGAAATAAGAAGAAAGAAGACTGAAGAGAGAAGATACAAGAATGAAGAAAGAAGAGAGAAGAAACAAGACTGAAGAAGAGAGAAGAAAGAAGATTTCAGAAAAAGGGATGAAAAATTAGATATATTTATTTTTAGACAAATAGAGCACGTCACAAAAAGTCACAAAACGAAAAATAACAAAACCTCTTAGGGAAGTGCCGACGTTAAGGCTAAACTTCCCGAATTCCAACTGAACTGAACTGAACTAGAAATCAGTTATTTTGCAAATAGAGTAGCGAATAATGGAGTGATCATGAAAACGTGACATTACCCCTTGAGGTTTATGTCACCTTTTCATTAATTCCGGCTGTCATTAGACGATCTCATACAGCTTAGGAAGGATCAGTGATAGTTGAAATGCTTAAGACTGTCTCGAATAACCTTCCTAATCTGAATAAAATTGCCTCATAATAGACAAAATAAATAATGCAATCACGAATTTCAAGGTTACAGGCTTTTGCATCGCACATTTAGGCAAGATCAGCTGAGGTTGTATGAACCATACAAATGGGCGGGACGGTCTAATCTTGGAGCGCGGAATCAGCCAAGGAAAGATTGATTGCTTGGCTCTTCCCGCCCACAACATTCGGGCGGGAAGGACCTAGCTAAGCGGGCGGGATCTTCTAGTCGGAATGGTCTGAGGGCGGGAAAGCCCTGCTCCCGTAGCAGGGGGTGGGGATATAAGTGTGGCCTATTAAGCTATTTTTCTAGTCAAGATTGTACCATATGTTACGACCGGGGCTCGTATAAAACAAGGGCTCTTAATCAATGGACTAGAAAGGCACACAGCCACAACGGCAGTGGTGGGCGCGCTCCGGTGGGACCGGTAATGCGGCAGCGCTCCGCGCTCCTCAGACATAAGGTAATGCGGCAGCGCTCACGCGCTCCTTTGGTCAGCCGACCCGATGCGCTTCCCGCTCTGTGCTCCTGCGCTCCGCGCTCCCAAAAATAGGTATATAATAAAAACAAGTAAAAAACAGCTTCTAGAAGTTATTTAATTATTTACCTAAATTAATACAATCTTTTGTCTTTCACTTCATTAAATTCAAAAAATTAAAAAAACCTCAAGTCATGGTGTCTTTCTGAAGTTTAAGTTTCTCACTTTTTCAGTTTCTGTAATTCTTTATGTCATATCAATGATATGATTGATATCATATCATGGATGACCCGCTGACCAGTCTTCGACGGTATATATACGGCCGGGACTAGGGTCTTGTCAGTTGTCACGCCCAGTGCCAGGTCCGTATATAATTATATACTGACTCGCCGAAAAAAAATCGTAGCAGCAAAACGACTGCACCTATGGCTTTCATATTTTTAGTTTTTTATCACATGTACCTTACCCTTCTGCATACCCACCACCACTACCCCAAACCCCACCTCCCACCCACTCGCTGACTATCGGTCGCCTCACAAGGAAAACAAAGGAAAATCTGTGGCGGCGAAACGATTCCACCAATCGGTTCCATATTTGTTTGACAAGTGCCTTACCCTTCTGCCTTCCCTCCACCACACCCCCAACTGCCTCCCACAACCCAATTCCAGCGTATCCGTACGAAGAAAAGGAAAAAAATAAAAATCTGTGGTGGCAAAACTACCTCACCAATCGGCTTCATATTTGTAACACGAGTCAATTACGCTTCTACCTTCCCCCCACCATACCCCAAACCACCCTCCCACCCATACATTCAAGTAACATTCCATGGTATTGATACCATAAAATGATAAAAGTCTCTGAAGTTTATAGTGTCTTTTAACTCTTTTCAGCTATGTTCCCCACTGCCTCCCACAACCCAATTCCAGCGTATCCGTACGAAGAAAGGGAAAAAAATATAAATCTGTGGTGGCGAAACTACCTCACCAATCGGCTTCATATTTGTAACACGAGTCAATTACGCTTCTACCTTCCCCCCACCATCCCCCAAACCACCCTCCCACCCATACATTCAAGTAACATTCCATGGTATTGATACCATAAAATGATAAAAGTCTCTGAAGTCTATAGTGTCTTTTAACTCTTTTCAGCTATGTTCGCGACTATCGGGGACCTGATTTCTGGCGAAAATGGACAAGGGGGGTGTTTTTTTTACCATTATCCTTCCTTTCTCACCCAACTTGATAGATTTAGCCAAAAAAAAAAAAAAAAATCTGGCACTGGCCAGGTTCTTACCATTCCAGGGTTTGAAGGTGGCACTGTCAGTCTGTCACTATCATAGTATCACTGTATCACAGTTCACTAACACCGTGAGTAACACTGTACGATGACTGTACATGATAATGACGTTCTTGAACCTGTTGTTGACAGGAAAAATCGCTTCCGGAGCGCCACAAAGGAGCGCAAAATTCATGCTGCGCTCCCCGCCTGCACTCCGAGTTCAGATTTTTGCTGCTCCTCGCTCCGCGCTCCTCTATATTGGTAGTGCGCACCGGATCGCAGAGCGCAGAGCGCCAAATTGGCGCGCCCACGCCCACCACTGCACAACGGTAACACTAGATCCAACCCCTGAACTTATAATGCCGGCGCACAAAAACACCTATACCCTCCAGAGTTAAATCTGCGATAACGGGGTATCCTATAACTCAGTATAAGTGCACTACAACTACAGGCTGATGATCTCCGATACAGCCTGATCACAACAACATACAATTACGGTAATAAGGTATACTAGGAAAAGATAGAGATCTTAATTAAATCACTGCAATGATTTAATGCAAACTAGAAGAAGGTATATTTAAAGTTACTCTAAACAATAATGAACTGTCACTCCTATACTAAAGAAAGTGAACGAAAGTCCCAAAGCACCGAGGAGGATTCTTCTGAAGAAAGTCTGATGCTGGGGTAAGATGATCGTATCGTTTTTTGAACTGTAGTATAAAGCAGGAACAGGATATGACAATTGTAAGGACATATAGGGTTAACTGGCACGGGAATAATAATAACTGCGCAAATAGTAGGAACTCAAACAGCAAAAGAAGTACTTCCTCATCAACGAAACAGCCTACTTGGGTTGTGCAACTCAACAACAACCTAGACTAATAAATGTTGTGAATAATAATGCATACATAACAGAAACAGTTTATAATCTAAATCTGGTGTCTGCTAGGCGAATAAAGTCTAGCTGGGATGTAGTAGGCTAGGAAACAATGGCTGAGCAAGCGGCTCGTAGCCTAGCGAAGTCCTTAACCCTTAACCCGGGAACTGCAGGAAGACTCTTAAGAGTTCCCCCGGCGGACTGCGGGAAGACTCTTAAGAGTCAGAGAAAAAAAAAATCAATTTTAAACATCGAAAAAAAAAATATATATATTTGCACTTGGGCCATGCAAAATATCAGTCCTCTACCTCCCCTCCTTCCCCACTTTCCTCCCCTCCTTCAGTTATCACCTATTTTCCCGGTTATTCCCTTATTCTGAGGTATATTTTCATGCTAACATTAGCGAGTTGCAAGCAGGGCATTGTCATCACTGTTAGCAAGCGAGTGCAAGAGAGAGAGAGAGAGTATCGATCGACAGTGTCTCAGTGGCCTTGGGGGAAATTGGCGGGAAAGGAGGTTGCCTCACCCATACATTATGTAACTCCCGGCCTGTATCGCCGATTTTGACCCTCCAAACGCTGTTTTCACTCGTTTTATTGTTGTAACAGGTTAATACCTTTTTAATCAACCTATAATAGGCGCATATGGATAAGTATTAAAGGTGGGTGTGCATGCTATTATTTTCCTCCACAATCATTACCGGCAGTGTGCACTATAGCTTTTGGTGTAATATTTTCTGCTACAATGGCTTAATTATTTATATAATGGCCAAAATAGGATATGGGTGACACTTTTCTGGATTCGGAGTTTAAGCGCTCTGATGACGTATGCCCAGGAACACAACAAGCTCTTCTGACAGGTGGAAATGGAGGATAGTGACAGTAGTTCCGATTCGTTTGCCAATACTGAGGGTGATAACCGTGATTATGGCGAAGAACCTCAAGTGATGAATATTGGTTGTGTCCAGGCTTATATGTATGAACCTGTAGGACGAGATCCAGCAGCAGGAGAGGAGGGAGAAGCAGCTGCAGCTGTACTTGTACCTGAGGTGGCACCAAATCAACAGCGTCTGAATATGCAGGCCACTGAATGGTAATTATAAACCTCTATTATATAATTGTGTGGTCCCACGTCATAGACTGTGATTAACACCTTACGAGCGGCCTATGCGGTTTATTTATGTGTACCGCACAGCGGGGTGTTTTTAGCCAAAATAGGGCTGTTTACGTGATCATTTTCATGCCTAAATAAGACCCAGAACGTAAAACAAGTACCTATCCCTGAAAGGGCATAAACAGAGCTTTCGAATGACACCATAACGATCCTTGTATGATGGATAGTTTTCTTGCAATAACCGTGCAACGCGAGTGCAAAAAGCAGGTAATTCGGTACTTTCAGTACATAATTGAGTATGTAGCGAGTGAGAGAGGGAGGAGGGAGCTGAGATTTGTGTCAGTAGGTTCGCCGCGGTGGTCTGGAGCAGTCATACGCTCGCTAGTCTCCTGCCACCACTTGTCTCTCTCTCTCAGCCACATTACGTGCTGAAATTGCCACTCGAGTTATGTCGAGCGCCGCCACATAGTCCAGCTTTATTTAACTCGACTTATGTTGCTCGCCGCTAAATAAGGGTTAAAGAAGTGTTTTCCCGATTTTTATAGCTTGTAGATTAGGCTATAGCCTACCGGGTATAGCCTAATATATTTATCAGTGTTTACTTTATGACAACAATTTGTTGGTGTCTGTAATATTTAGGACAATCACAGCTTTTGGTGATATTTATTTACTCTTAGAAACATTCACTGACACGAATGTAGGCCTAGCCTATTATTAATGTAGGCCTAGCCTATTATTAATTGTCATATCCAACGTCACTATTGAGGCCTTGGGTCATATTGGTAATTATAGGGAATAGGATCACACTCTTATTTTTCATGTTATATCCTCCAGATTTTGATAAATGAGTGTTTTCATGGTTTTAGTTATAATTCCAATGTGGGATATAAGATGGGTTGAGGGGAGGTCTCAACACCCCCCCCCCCCCCCACACACACACACACACACATGACTTAGTTGAAATAATCATCTATGTTGTCAGCAGGGGGTAAATATCGATTATACTGCATAAAGAAGGCGTTTGAAAACAGTAAGGATGTCCGAAGGAGCTCTGAGACTCGAGTGATTAGACTAAGCATTCTTTCTATTAATATCGGGTTTTATAATTGTTTTCAAAATTATTCTCCCACAGTGGATTATACATGAGTACAGTAAAAGGATTCTACAGACCTATATTGTCCCTAATAAAGTATGTATAATAAGGCGCCTAGCCTATTCCTTATAATTCTCCTATTTTTCAGTAAAGATAGCTTAGTTAACCCATTCACTACGGGAGACGTTCTGGAACGTCCTAGCAATTTACAGGCTTTTAAAGCCGTAGAATTGAGTTTCAGTGGGCGGGAGCACGACAGACCACCCGTCCGCCTCCCAGCCCTCAAGCCGCGGCACTGAGACATCTACCCCGTCCTGCAGCGCTGCCAAATACAAATGTAGCGCGCCGCTATTCATATTTAGAAAATCTTTGCCAATGTCTATGGGAGCGCTGCGGATGAGTCCTGTGTGCTACGAAGCTCGTTCTGGTATCAAACAAATAATGATAAACAAAACCATTCTTAGAACAAAAGTAAAAATTGTCAATTACAGTACCGTACTTACAGAAGAAATCACCCTTGTTGGTATATGAAAGAAAACAAGGAATTTATTACCGAAACTACTACTAATTTTCTCATGGTTTTTTTTTTCGGTTTTAGGTAGTTTTCAACATTATAAAGTAGTTAAAATTAGTTACAATCCCCGGCTAAAGTGTTTTCCCCATTTACCAACGATCTTAAAATACTCAGATGTATGTCATTTTCAGAGTAAAATAGCAATAATGTTTTGCCTTTGGATACAGGATGGGTTGAGGGGGGGCTTTTCCCCCCCTCACCCTGCCATGAATTATTGAAATCAGCATCTATTTTGACAGTAAGGGGCATAAATAAGAGTTTTACTGCCGTCAATATGGAGAGTTTTTCTGTTTTTACAGTGCTTTATATAGTGCACATAAAATGTTTCTCCGGTGGTTAAAACAAATGTTTATATAATCTTTGCAACATCCTTATCCTATAATAGCCTTCAAATATTGAGAAAAAATTAGTGGTAGTTTCGGTAATAAGTATCAAAAACAAAATATTTTATATCATGCAATATTGTATCTTATCAGCTAAGAAACAAAGTTATGTTAGGTTATATCTATATATCTAGGCTATTGCCAGATGCCTTGATCCCCAAAGTGGTGGCCACAAATGAATCACCTCCATGCACCTCTGTCAACCAGCACCCCTCATCCCACCCAGCACCACTCACTCATATACTTGTCAACTCCATCTTTCCACCTCACTCTCGGTCTGCCTCTTCCTATCATCTGCCCTTCCACCTCACTCTTGTACACTCTCTTAAGTCATTCTCTCACTCACTGTACGTTGCACATGACCAAATCACCTCAAGGTGTTTCTTTTCACACTCCAGCACATCCACACCACACCGCTCTCGTACTTCCTCATTCGTCCATCTATCTCTCCTTGCAACTCCACATGCACTTCTCAAGTTACTGATTTCCACCCTCTCACTCTTGATCTATATATCTCCATCTCCAACAACGTCCAGGCTTATCTCCCGTACGTCAATGTCTGGATTACCACACTATCATGCATTGACTTCTTTACTTCCATGCTGATCACCCTCTTCCTTGTCACTGCTTTCAGCGTTCTTACAACCCTCTTCCCCTATTGTACCCTCTCCTGCACTTCATCCTCTATACTCCCATCTTTACTTGTCACACTGCCCAAATTATTAAATGAGCTGACATTCTCCATAATCTGACTGTTTAATCTCACCTCACACTCTGTGACTGCATCCCTTTCACAAAGACCATAACCTTACTCTTCACCACATTTATCTCAGATTCCTTTTCTCACACGCAGTTCCAAACTTATATACCAGACCCTGCAACTCCCATTCATTGTTACTCATCAGAATTGTATTACAGTATAAGCAAACAGCAGCACTGACAACTTCCACTCTTTTCCCTCCCTTAGTAACATAAATATATATAAGCTACTGTACATAGGCTACATAAAATAAAAAGAAATTAAATAATACCCAGCTTGCTATCATGTAGTTCACAGCACTGCCTCAACCAAAAACAGTGGTCATCAAACTACTGTGTTACCAAAACCACTGTCCTAATTGTGTACAGTACCATGCCTCACATCATTTAGCTTCCGGTACAGTATGTTGCTACAGTACAGTATAGGAATATCGGTACTGTACTGCACTATGAGGTTCAGTACCGGTATGCTAATTCTGTAGAGTAGCAGACCTGAAATCATTACTTAAGGTTAAATATAGAGCAACTTCCTCCAGTGTGCCTGGATCCTAGAGGTGTACACTATGCTTGGAGTTTGTAGCATTTTAATGATACTGTTCTCAGAAGTGTTAAGGCGCTGAATGAATTTATATGTTAGCTTTCTAATGAGTGATTGGTAACAGTGTAAGTTCATATAGGCACATAGCGTACTTGTACTCTCATATTTTGAGAGCCCCAGAAACATTTTCATGATATTGTGATATGAGATACTTAGTCTATTCACTGTCATTTTCTTATAGTTATTATGTTATTTTCACTCAATAAAGTTATTTACATGAACTGATTTGTGTCTCTGTCACTTATTACTTCGTTTTATTATTATTATTATGATTATAGTGTCACTTTCACTGGACTTTGATAATTGGTAGTGTCATTTCCCCTTTTATGTATTGTTAGGTAAGCTAATAATATATATAGTGTCACTGTCACTTGTTCATATTGTTATGAAGGCACTTATTACTACTTGTGTGTGTCTCTTTCACTTATACTTAGTTTTATTATTATTATACTGTCACTTTGACTGGCCTAGGCTTATTGAGTGTAATTTTCACTTATTTATTGTTAGAAATATATATTTTAGTGTCACTTTCACTTGTTCATATTGTTATTGAAGGCACTTATTATTACTTATGTGTCCTTTTCACTTATACTTAGTTATATTATTATTCTTAGCCTACATTTGAGTGTCACTTTCACTGTTGTCACTTCCACTTCAAAAGTTTGTTAGAGTGTGGAAGTCGTTGAAGCAGGTGCCAGCACACAGTCCAACTTGACACTCGAGGCATTCCCAAGTGGTTTTGTGGGTTTGCGGGGTCTGCGAGTTGTGTGGCTGCACACATGGCACCTCTTCTGACTCCTAACGTTACTACCTGGTGCTTTGAAAGGAAGGGCGTTGAGCTGGTGCTTCCTGAAAAATTCAGCACACCCCGTTCTGTCCAGCTGGCCTGGTCCTTGTAGTGGCCTCCCTGGTGTAGCCGCATGTTTAGCCAGGAGCTCAAGTAGCACCTGCTTGTGGAACTTCCGCAGGGACTTGTACTTCTTGGCTCCTGGAGTCCTCAGACGGTAGATGTTGTAGGCATTGAGGACCGAAATATCTACCGTATGCAGGATAAACTTCTTGTACCACCTGCAAGATGTTCGCAGGCAGTCGATGAAGCCCATCTGCATGTCGGACTTGTCAACGAGGCGCATGTTGAGGTTATAATCCAGGACAGCAGCTGGTTTTTGGACGGGGTTCTTGGTTCTTCGGTCCACCTTCCCTGTGGCGACCATCTGGGCCTTGTGGCATGTGGTGAGGAGGGTGACCTTGCGCTGGTCATGCCAGTGGATGGAGAGGATGGGGCCACTCTTCTTGTGGAAGATGTCCGCCTTCTTCGTCTTGGTTGGGTAGCCTGGCATGCCCTTCCTCTTGCCCTTGACTGTGCCGACAGTTCCGGTCTTGCGGTCATGAAGGTACTTGGTCAGGAGAGGAGACGTGTAATCATTATCTGTGTAGAGGATGTGGTTTTTATTGAAGTGCCTCTCTGTCATCTTCTTCACTACAGCGCCACCAAAACCAATGAGGGGGTCAGTCTCAATTTCTCCAGCCTTGCCGCTGTAGACTATAAAGTCCAGCACATACCCCGTCAAACAGTCGCAGAGGATGAAGAGCTTGATGCTGAAGCGGTGTCTCTTGGACGGGATATACTGTCGGAAGTGCAGCCTACCACGGAACAGGACCAGAGACTCGTCGAGGCACATCTTCTGGAAAGGAATCAGGTATGTGGTGAACCGATGACGTATCATGTCATACAGCTTCCTGATCTTCCATAATGAGTCGGGAAGGTGGACTGCCATGTTGTTTGTCAGGTGGAGATAGGAGAGGATGTCGAAGTACCTGTCCCTGGACATGTATTTGCCAAATGCTGGAGTCGTTATGATGTCGCCAGTGATCCAGTAGTCGGCCAGAACGTGCTTCCTTATATGTGTCATCAGCATTGTGAGTGCCAAGAACACATATAGTTATGCCACAGTGACAGCTTTCCATGCCACCATCTTGGCACTGGTCTTCCTCCCAAGAAAGTTGGCACAGATAGCATGGTGGTGATTTGTCTCTTTGACGAGGTATTCCATGACTTCATTGTCATAGAAGCCACAGAAAAGTTCACTGGGGGTAGCATCTGGGCCACAGGGATATGCTGGTGACACCCCGGAACCCATCTATACCTCGTCAAAGGCAGGACAATCTGGCTCAAAATCAGCCCCATCTGTCCACACAAACAGGTTGGATGCTGATGCTCGAGGTCGTGCAGGTGCAGCAGGCACACGCCCTGGATGCCCTGGCACACGCCCTTGGCCACGCGGACGCCCTGCACGCTCACGCCCATGCCCAGGGGCAGCGGCGTCGGCAGACTGACCACGTCCACGACCTCGCCCTCTCGCTCGTCTTGTCGGGACTTCCTCTTCCTCTTCCTCTTCCTCTTCCTCCTCAGGCGACGTCAGGTCATCTGGGGCAATGTTGGGGTCGTCAGCATCCTCTTCAGGAGACAATTCTGGTGAAGAAGTGACCGAGCGTCGGCGGTGTGGGGCGCGGGAGGCTGCGGGAGCTTCAACAATGGGAGCCTCGGCCTCGGGAGTTGGGCTCCTTTTGCGGCGAGCCGAGGGCTTCTCCGCAGCAAATAATGCTCTGCGGTGTGTTGAGGGCTGTGGCACATCACCAATACCACTTGAAGTGGCCCTTTGGTCATCCTGAAGGAGAGATGAAGCCGAGGGCTGTGGGTGACCCACGCGGCGTCCCGGGTCAAGGCGTCTGGACAATGGAATGCGGGTGGTTGCTAGGCCAGGGTCGGCGTCATTATCACTGTCTTCAGCTTCCCTATGCTTTTCTGCGGCTGCCCTGCGTGCTTTTTTAGCTGCACTTTTCACCAACGATTGTTTGTAGAAATATTTGCCCACTTTCAAGGGCGTACGGGCAGGCAAAGGGGAAGGTCCTGGGCTAGGGCAAGGGCTAGGCCTAGGCGGACCTAGCAAAGATGGCGAGGGGGTAGGCCTAGGTTCTAGCACACTTGGAAGCTCAATGGCACCTTCCTGAAACACTTCCACATCAGGATCATCACTACTGTTTCCCCCCTCAAATAAATCGACATTATCGTCGTCTCCAAAGCCCACGAAATCGTCATCTTCACTTGCACTTATGAATTGTTCCTTGTCCACCAAGCTTTCGCCACTGCTCTCTTCACTATAAAAAAGTTTTCGCTGTATAGCGCTATCACTCAACAAACGCTTAACTTTCTTTCATTGAGCTTTCTTCTCGGTTGCAACAGGCGTTGAAGTTGCGAGCGGGGTAGCACTGGGGCCCGCGGGAGGTTGCAGCGAATCGAACACGTCGGATTTTTTTTTTTCTGTATTACTCGCTATGGCGGCCACGTACGAACTGATAACACTAGTAGTTGAGGCTTGGTGGCGCTGCGGTCGCTCCTACAATGCAAAATTTGGCCGCGCGAATTTTGAAGCACGCTTTCAAGCACAAGGATTTTAAAATGACACCCGGGTACCGGCCCTTTTTTTTGGGTGTCCTTAGAAAATGACACCCGGGCTGGAAGGGTTAATGCACAGAAAATGAAGTACATACAATTTTCAAACAGGCAGAATCTTTCCGAGTCCAACATAATTTTTATGGATTGGTTGCATCGAGGCAGTTAAGCAAAATTAAAAATAAAGCTATTAGAATAATCAATAACCCTGCAATGCAAACATTTTTATGATGTATATTTTTAAAATAGCAGGAATGTTCATAAATTGGTTCAGAAAATGTATTACAAAAACATTTGGAGAAAACTGGGTCACCCAATTCAGATATTTTACAGTAGAGTACTGTATTGGTGAGCTGACTCTTTGTCAGAGTGACGGTTGGTGTCCTCTACCTCCCATAGTCTTTTTCTATCTTTTTATTTTTCTACATTTCTAATGGCGTAGGGATGCGGCGACCCCAGCGCCCGCCACTAGCCGGTGTAGATAGCCTTCTCTGAGTTGGAAGGGAAAGAATTTTCCATTACCGCATTTTTCTGCGAGGCGTAAACGTCGGCTGAAAGGGGCTTGGGGCGGGAGCTAGGAATCCTCCTTCCTTTGAAAAAAATTACCTACTAAAAGAGACTAGAGATAGAGGCAAGGGAACCCGATCGTGGTCCCGGACGCTATTTTGTTTCACTCAGCGAAAGCACGTCATACTTCTTTCAAACAACCTGCCAATGTCCTCTCTCTTCTCATTCATTCGACAACCCGTACATTTAAAGCTACATTAAAGAGAGGGTGAAGTGGATTTTTGGAATGTGAAAGGTAAAAAGTCTGGAGTAGATGAGAGAGTCTGAGCAAAAGAGGGCATGGCTATTATTGTAACAGGAACTGAGAGTTTATATAAGAGTGGAGAGAGCGTTTCATCAAGGATAATGTGGGTGCGAATGTGGTTTACGGGTGAAAGGTTGGTATTTGTGTGCATATGAGCCAGGAAGTGAAAGGATAATAGAGGACATGGAGTTTTTTTTGGAATATAGGGATTGTCTACAAGGGTTTGAGGAAAATTAAAATGTGATAGTTTTAAGGGACTTGAATGCTAGGTTAGGCAATGAATCTGTTGAGGGAGTGATAAGTAGTTCTGGTGTGGATAGTGTAAACAAGAGTGGAGAATGAATAATTATATATGTGGAGAGTAGAATGAGTGTAGGTAATACATTCTTCAAAAAGAGACGTATACACAAGTATAGATGGCATAACTTGTGAGGGGAGAGATTGTAGAGAAGGCGTTAATGGATTATATATTGGTGATAAGTGGAAGATTGTAGATTGTGTTGACTGCTGGATGTGAATGTGCTGAGAGGTGAGGCTGAGGGTATGTCTGGTCATTACTGTATCTTGTGGAGGGAAAGCTGAGAGGAGGAGTTGCAGGAGAATGCAAGACAAGCAAGAAGTAAGAGAGGTAATATCTAATAAAAGTTAGTGAGTTAGAGAAAACTACAAAAGAGAGGGAGCACCGGGAGAGGCTAAATGAGAAATGGATGGAAGAGAGGGAGATAGAGGATGAATGGCAACAGTTTAAGGAAGGAGTGAAAGCAAGCGCAGAGGAAGTTTGTGGTAAAAGTATAGTAGGTGGCAGAGGTATCAGGAAGGGAAACAAGTGGTAGAATGAACCGGTAAGAAAGGCAGTTGAGGAGAAGGGACTGTAGTCTGAGAGGGTTTTGCAGGATGGAAGTGTTGAGGTATGGGAGAAGTACAAGGAGAAGAGGATATAGGCAAAACGGAAGATTAGAGAAGCGAAGAAAAGTGTAAATGAAAGGTGGGGTCATGTGATTGAGTGAGAATTTTGAGGAATGTAAGAAGATATTCTGGAAGGAGGTAAATAGAGTAAGGAAAGGAGAACAAAAGAGGGAGGAGTCGGTGAAAGATGCAAATGGAGAGTTATTAGTGGAAGGTATGGAAGTGAGGAATAGATATGTTGAGTATTTTTAATCTTTGCTAAATGTAAGAGATGGAAGAGAGGCAGTGATTGAAGCAGTGGCTGATGGAGGTAGGCTATAGAGGCGGGAGGGAATAAATGAAAGGATTGAGAAGAATGAGGTGAAAGAAGCAGTGAGACAAATGTGAGCGGGTAAAGTATAAGGTATATGGATGGTATTGCTGTGGAATGTATTAAGATGGGTGGAGATGTGATAATAGATTGGCTGGTGAGAATTTTCAATACAGTATGTGTTTTGATGTGTCAATTGTACTATCAGACTGGAGGAGTGCATGTATAATGCCTTTGTACAAGGGGAAGGGAGACCGGCAGGAGTTTTCAAGCTATAGAGGTATTACTTTACTGTCAGTTGTTGGAAAGCTGTATGGCAGGGTGTTGATAGAGAGGGTAATAAAGGGTACAGAAGGTGCAATAGGAGAAGAGTAGTGCGGTTTTAGGAGGGGAAGAGGGTGTGTAGATCAGTTTTTGCAGTAAGACAGCTATGCAGTATGCAAGAAGTACTGTATTTATAAAATATATAAGGAGATATTTATTGGGCTTCCATGGATTTGGAAAAAAGCATACTGTATGCTCGTGTGGATCGAGAAGCAGTGTGGAAGGTACTAAGGATTTACAAAATTGGAGGATATTTGTTAAGAGCAGTCAAGAGTTTTTAGGAAGAGAGCAGATCATGTGTTATAGTAGGGAATGAGTTGAGTGAATGGTTTGAGGTGAATGTAGTTCTGTGACAGGGTTGTGTAATATGTCACTGTGGTTGCTTAATGTATATATGGATGGTGTGATGAGGGAGGGAAAGCTGAGATCTATGGGTAGAGGATTTGGATTAGTAGGAAATAATGGTTGTGATTGGGAGTTTAATCAGTTGCTGTTTGTTGATGACACAGCATTGGTGGCAGATTCTGAGGAGAAGCTGCAGTGAGTAGTAATAGAGTTTTTTTTCTTCTATATTCCAACTACTCCCTCTCGGGCATAGGCTGAGAGCCTGTACATTAGTTGCGCACTCATGGCTCGAAACAGCTTCATCTCTGAAGCTGCCTTACTCCAGTGCTTCACTGTTTTACCTCCTAGATTCGGACCCTCACTCTCAGAACGCCACCTATTAAGCAATGAAATCACTAGGCATTGTCCTCCTGTAGCCTATTTTGAATATAGGAATATTCATACAGTGCTATTAATCGGGGAACAATGAGGGTGTTTATTTGGCGTTTCAGTGGGCTTTGTGGTAATGCACTGATACTAGATACAGAATAAATTCCATCCCAATACTATCTTCTCATTGACATATCAGGATTCGAAGCCGGGTTCAATGGATTACCAGTCTAGTGGCAAGACCACTCCACCACACTTCCCCTGTATGTGATATGTAGGAAGAGGAAGTTGAGGGTGAATGTAAATAAAAGTAAAGTGATGGTGTGTATCACCATCACGTAGGGTGAACCTAAATGTATGACTGGATGGGGAAATGCTGGCATAAGTGGAGTGTATTAAATATGTAAGTGGAGTGATAAGCAGGGACGCAGGTGTGGGAATGGAAGTAAGACAGAGAGTGTGTGAGGGAAGGAAAGCTTTCGGAGCAATGGGAAGTATGTGGAAGGTGAGAAATCTTGGAATGAAAGGTAAAAGTGGAATGGTTGGAGGGACCAAGGGATAGTTGTACCAACAGTGATGTATGGGGATGAGACGTGGAGTCGAAATATACAAGAGAAAAAAGGTTGGATTTTTTTTCTTTTTTCTATGGGAATGAGGGAGACAAAAGGCAGAACTGCCTGCAGCGAGTGCCTCACCCAGAGTTGAAAGACTGACAGGGCCAAAATCAAGGGACATTCGAGCTAAAATGCTTGGACACATGGAGTTTGAAGCAATTTAAGTCATAGGAAGAGGGAAAGACTGATTCTGGGAGAGAGTTCCAGAGCTCAGCAGTTGAATAGAAGAAAGTCTGAGAATAGCGTTTCACTCCTGAGTTGGAGAGATGCACAGAGTAAGGGTGGGGTTGAGCACACCCAGCTTCTGGGAGGCTGCCTTAGCAAGACTGGTAATATGGTCCCTCCAAGTGAGATACTGATAATAGTAATAATAATAATAATAATAATAAATAGATTGAATATAGAAAGATGTCCCACTATTATATGGTAGATATGACGTTCACACTGTGGCTACCTGTGTCAAAATATGCACTTACAGTTAACTAGGTCATTAACCCCTTCTATACCGGCGACGTCTTGTATTTTAATCTTGCTATATCTAGATTATTATGTAGAGTTTAGGAAGGATCTGTGGTTGTAAAAAAGGTTAAGTGAAATATTTCGAAGCATGTTAATTGATGGAGGCCCTTTATAAACTTTATACAATCGTCTAATAGTAGCCAGAATAAAATTAATAAGGCGTCACTGGTATAGAGGGGGTTAAACATATCAGCATGATGATGACTTTATAATTATTTACTCCGTCATATCTGTTAGCTTATTTGAAATTGGCGCCAAATTCCCCATGTCTTGTTTACGTTCTTTAAAATGAGAGGGCGCGCTATTTAAATGAGAGAACATGCTAAGAGAGGATTTGAATTTAAACCTCTGTTCTTTAACCCAATTCTCTTATGAAAATCTGCACATATTAGCAATGTGCTTCTAAACATCAAGCAACGATTTCCCATATTAAATTTTAAGCATAGATAAATCACTTAGAGTTATAAAGTAAATATCTATTCATTGAAACGTTGTACTACATAAGACAATTACTTAGTTGAAAAAAGCTATAATGGGTTTACCAGAAAATTATGGAAATCAATATAGTGTATTAACCCGAAAACGGCGAGGGGGGGGTATTGAACTAGCTCCCCATGGGCGAGCATATTGGCTCCATTCAGGCCTATAATCGTCATTTTACGATAAATATCGTTATTACTTATTCATATGAGCCTATTTTACCTTCACTATGAAGATAGTAACCTGTAACAACAATAAAACAAGTGAAAATATAATTTTTCTGGTCAAAATCGCGAATATAGATGGACCAGCCCATTCATGAATTATGGAGAAAATTGAGGCAACCCCTCCCTCCACGAGGCCTCAAGCCACACTGAGCCTACTCATACACACACTCGGTCATGTAACACACCCGCTAGGCACGTAAGCACATCTTCCACACAGTTTGCTAATGTTAGCACAAACATATACCAACGAATTAGGGAATAACAGGGAAAATAGGTGATAATTGAAGGGGGAGGGGAAAGGGAGGAAGGAGGGGATGTGGAGGAGTGATATGAGGTATAGGGGAAAAAAAAAAAAAAAATTGTTTAGTGCTACTGGGGCTGTTTAAATGTTTTTTTTAGGCCTCCCTCTTAACCCTCTCACGACCATAGGATGCAGAGGTTGCCAGATTAGCAATAAGAAATAGATTACTCTCACTGTTAAAATTACCTCTCCAAAATTAGTTTTCTGCCCACAGCTAACTCAAAGACAACTGCAGAGGTTGAAGTAAACAAACTAAAGGTTTATAGATACCCCTGACGGTAACAAAGGCTTTAAAGTATCCCTAATAGGCTCAAAAATCGCATCAGGATGTGAGAGAGTTAAGAGCTTTGCCGCCGTCGCCCAGTAAAACCTCTTATGAGCTTTGCAGCCGTTTACGGGTTAAAGGAGCTAATTAGGTTGCATCCAATAGGCATATTTTTGCCATTAAGACTGTCAAACATACAACAAACTCTCTCTCTGCCGCACTCCATTGACACCATTTTCACTGTGCTGTCAGTTTTCCTTTCATACATTTCAACAGTCAACATTCTGCTACCAGTCTCTGTCAATGACACCATTCCTCAGTTACTTATTAATTCTCATACTGGCCATTTTTCATTTCCAGGTTTAGTAATCATCCTCAATTGCAACATCATTCCATGCAATCTTTGTCAACCAATTCGTAGCAAATTTCAGAGTCCATTATATGGCATAGGGGGAGATCAGCAGCTTATTGGTCATAAGGCATGGCAAATATTATAAAACATAATTAAGCTGACATAAGAAAAACAAACAGGCAACACCTGATACAGTCACCACTCATTCATCAGCCCCACAAATTGTCTCACATGCTCTAAATATCTATAACAAGGCCTTTTCATGACATCATCTAGAGCACAGACCGTCAAGTTAGTCAAGTTAATGCAGACATAAAACACTCAAGCAGCATCTCTTACAATGATCCTCCAATCATTCCTCAGTGGTTAATGTTTTATCTAATCATTCCTCAGCTGTTAATGATTATTGTTTTATCTGATCCTTTTTTACACTATGACACACACTGAGCCACCTTGTCATACCATCCTTTTCATGGCCTTCCATATGTCATCTCTTTGCTTCCAATACACTTCCCCTCACCCTTTATCTGAAAGGAAAAACTCATTTTACGGCTATAGTCATGTGGACATAGGCTACCATTTAAGAAAAACTTTTGTTTTCGAAGACCAGACTTATATCCTAGCTTCACGCACCTACTAAATATCGCTATTTTCTGACTCATTAGATTTTAAGGTATGCACTACACAGTATGTACACTAGACAGTATGTACAGTATATTTATTTCCGTAGCTCTCACTCGAATTATCATGATTATGCCAGAATATACAGTGTTTACTTCCATAATAGTCGAGAGGACTGAGGAGTAGGCTACATGCTGAAATACATGGTGCACATAATTAGTATGGAATCCTTCTCTTATTGGAAACTTTCAGTCACTTCCTGTCCCTCGTTTTTCAGTATAATACATTTACTGGTTTGCCTTTGTATTTGTGTTGCTTTAAAATGTATATTGTCAGGTGGTTTCTCAAACCTCACTTGTATCTGTATCATACTTCCTCCTATCACACATCCTATTTTAATCAGTGACCACTGAGACTCTGTGGAGTTCCTCTACAGCATACAGTTTCTGCTATTTGGGCAATAGCTTTATCTGAATGCCAAGCTTTTAGCATGTTTAAATGTTCTAATCCATTCCCCTGTAGATCATAGGTTCCTTGGTCCAACACTCCTGATATATATATATATATATATATATATAATATATAATTATATATATTTTACCGGACGCTGTGATCCCCAAAGGGGTGGCCACAAACAAAAGGCCCCATGTACCTCTGTCCCCAGTCAGTCGACTCCCCTCCACCCATCCAGCACCGCCTTCACTCATATACTTCCTAACTCCATCCTTTCACTTGGTCTACCTCTCCCTCTCTGTCCTTCCACCTCACTCTCGTACACTCTTTTACTCATGCTCTCACTTCCCATGCATTCCACATGACCGAACCATCTCAAGGAGTCAAGGTGTTCCTTTTCACACTTTCCACCACATCTACATCCACACAACACCTCTCTCGTACTTCCTCATTAGTCTGTCAATCCCTCCATGTAACTACGCACGCACTTCTCAAGTAACTTATTTCCACCCCTCTTACTCTTGGTTTGAGTCTCTTCACCAACGTCCATGCTTCGCTCCTGTAAGTCAATGTCGGGACTACCACACTGTCATGCAAGGACTTCTTTACTTCCATGCTGACCACCCTATTTCTTGTTACTACTTTTAGCATTCTTACAACCCTCTTCCCCTATTGCACTCTCTCCCGCACTTCTTCATCCATACTCCCATCTTTACTCAACACACTGCCCAAATATTTAAATGAGCCGACATTCTCCATAACCTGACCGTTCAACCATACCTCACGCTCTATGGCTGCCTTGCTCTTTCCCGCATTTACCTTCAGATTCCATTTTTCACACGCTGTTCCAAATATATTTACCAGCCCCTGCAACTCCCATTCACTATCGCTCATCAGAACTGTATCATCAGCAAACAGCAGTAGCCTACAGGCAACTTCCACTTGTTTCCTTCCCTTATCAGAGGTACACCAACATCCACTGCTCTTCCTTGTATTTCTTTCATGACTTCATCCATACATATATATATATTGAACAGCTATGGGGACATCACACACCCTTGCTTTAACCCAACATTCAGATCAAAGAACTCACTCTGCTCTTTCTCCACACGTACTGATGCCTATGCACCATCATACGTGCTCTTCATTGCTTTCAGCAACTTGCCGTCTACTCCGTATATTCTCAGTATTTTCCACAGACCTTCTCTATCAACTCTGTCATAGGCCTTCTCTAAGTCCATAAAGGCAGCATACAACTTATGTCCTTCAACCCGCCCTGCTCGTCACCTATCCATTTCTCCGTTCTCACTCTCACTCTCTCAATCACTACCCTACTGTACTGTAAACCTTCCCTACTACGCTTAGAAGGCATATTCCCCAGTGGTTACCACAAACTCCTCTTTCCCCTTATACAGGGGGACTATTATGCCTGTCTTTCAGTCATCCGGTGCTCTCCCCTTCTCCCATGCTAGTTTACACATTTTCCATACCCATTCGGTCACTATCTCACCACCATACCTCAGCCAGAAGTCTGTCAATGGTTGACATCTTGGGTGTAAAACAGACAGGTCTCATACCTTTTAGCAAGTGGTTTCAAATTCTATCTATTTATTGCCAGATGCCATGATCCCCGAAGGTGTGGCCACAAATTAATCGCCCCCATGCACCACTGTCCCTAGTCAGTCTATGCCCCTCCTCCCATCCAACACCGTTTTCACGCATATACTTCTTAACTCCATACTTACACCTCTCTCTCGGTCTACCTCACCCTCTGTCACACTTCACTCTCTCGCTTCCCATACGTTACACGTTGCCAAACCATCTCAATGTGTTCCTTTTCACACTTTCCAGATCTACATTCACACCACACCACTCTTGTAATTTCTCATTTGTCTGTCTATCCCTCCATGTAACTCCGTAAGTAACTAATTTCCACCCCTCTTACTCATGGTTTCTGTCTCTCCAACAACATCCATGCTTCAATCAATCATACATCAATGTCGGGATAACCAAACTATCATACAAGGACTTCTTACTTCCATGCTGACAAACCCTATTTCTTGTTACTGCTTTCAGCGTTCCTACAACCCTCTTCCTGTCGCACCCTTTTCCGCACTTCTTCCTCCATACTCCCGTCTTTACTCGACACACTGTACAGCACAAATACTTAAATGGGCTGACATTCTCCTTAACCTAACCGTTCAACCTCACCTCACACTCTGTGACAGCACCTCTTTCAAGGACCATAACCTTACTCTTCCCCTCATTTTCCTTCAGATTCCATTTTCACACACTATTCTAAACATACTTATCAAATTTGTATCAATAATATATGAGCAATGACCGTGCCTGGTATAATAAACAATACAACACCATGGTAGTTGTTGCAGTCTTGGTGATCCCCTATCCCCTACCAGCCTGCCATGCAGAAGGACTTCAGGCCGGCCGCTGCATACAACCTGTGGACTATTGTCTTGCCCTCAGCTATCAGATGCTTTCCCAACCTTCAACCAAGCCACAGCCTCCTTAACCTCAGCAAAGTATGATGGGTTTATCGTGGATTGATAGATCAGCAACTAATGGCTAGTCATTTAATAGTTATTTTGCTTGCCAGGAAGAGCAGCCATGTACTGCCACTCAATGTAGGTTATTCACCCCAGCAGGCCCTACACTTACAGTTGGCTATTATCATCCAATGGAACTCTGCCAAGTGCCATGTGTATTGAACCTTTGGTCTGCTTACCAAACCCTGAAGAAATTCTGCTTTAAGTTTGCATAGCAGATGGCAGAATTGCATCACAATAAAAATTAATACATTCATTAATTTTTCCAGATCGCTATTCACTTTCCAGTCTCACCAATTAAACTACCATATACAGTATTACCAAAGGTAAGGATAATGACCTTAAATACAGATGATAAGGCAAGGTGAGACATAGACAGCAAATAATGGAGATATCTTAACAGATGTGGACATAAGTTACATTATTTCAGAATGGCATCTGGTGTAAACAGAGTACTATAGATGGAATAAATAATGAGGAAGTGTAAAGTCTTTGAAATGAAAGGTATTCTGTAAGAAAAAAATAACATGTCTGGATAAAGTAGTATGGAAGCATTTCTGCCAAGGATATTCAATATTATGATAATTTTAATGATAGCAAGAAGCTAAATTAACTATTTCTCATAAATACACAACTGCATTGGTTCAGTTAAGAGTTATTAATTCTTTATTGGACAGCATAAGTGACTGAATATTAGTTATATGGAATACTAAGGTATTTTTATCCTAACTGTGTGTTTCTTTTTTTAGTCTATACAGTAAAATTAGTCTGTGATAATCAATAATACCGGTACCAGTTTCTATGTGTGACCAATCCACCATGAAAAATATACAATATATTTACAATAAATGTACAGTAAAATTAAATGTTAAATAATACATCATAAACCAATGTTTACATCTTCATTTATCTGACAAATTTACTTAACATTAAAATGCAGTGCGAAAATAGCAATTATTGTGATTGTATCACAGCACACAAGTATTAAAATTAGCACCAATGTCTTACCCTGCACCTTACATGACTACTGTACTGTATTTTAGACTATGAAACTGTAGTGCTTCACTTTACTAGCAGACCTTGGCCTACAGTAGGGTAAAACAAAACAAATAATATAAAATATATAAAATAAATAAAAGTGATTTAGTGAATAAATACTTACCAATCATTTGAACATTTAGGCCAGGCCTAACATAAGCTAGCTTGGACCTTAAAAAAGGATCAATACAGTACAGTATAAGTATACCACATATTTTTCGGCTTTTTAAAACGCTAACTATTGCTCAACAATTACCCCTCTACCTGCGTCTTACGAGTTGAAATTTAGGTACAGTACAGTACTTGTGTCGGGAATGCCTTCTAAATCATGATCCATGAGTTATCTACTGTAAGTTTCAAAGAACTAGCAATGCTACATTCCTCCATTATGCCTAGCTTTTACTGACCTAATATTCCATGATAAATAGACTTGGGAATGTTTCTGGGCCGCTATACTACGTAAAGTTCTGGATGTTAATGTAGCAAATAGAGTACTGTACAGTACTGGTATTTTATAAAATACTGTACAGTATAAAGAAATAATTATGAAGTTAGGCTCTGTCTCGAGTCGGCCACCCCCAGCTATGGTGTATGTGCCTGTGTATATACAGTACATACATACAAGAACTTTTGGAAAATATGATAGATAAACAGTGCTATCAAGTGAGGTTCAGTACTTAGATGACAACATGAAGAACTTATAAGGCCCAGAGATTATTGAATGAAGCTTTCTAGATCTTATTTTCTTTATTATTCTTTACCACAGTAGATGACAGCACCTAATATACATAGATATTGTTGAACTCAGGAACCCTGGGATCACCTATGAAAAACCAGAGCTGCTTGGCGAAGACTTGAACCCAGGAACAGTTGGTCTGCAACCAGCGACATTATCGACTCTGCTATGCCTTGAATTATCTGTAGATGAATACTTTTGTTAATTTTTGGGAATTCTGCATAAAACTTTTTGAATCACCAATATCAACGATTTTGGTCACTAGATACGTTAGCCATCATACTATCCACTGCATATTTTGAAGATTGGAGGGCATTTTATGATTTGCAGGTAGCTGGGGTATGGAGGTGGCAGATCCCACTTTGGACGATAAATTAGATTAGGCCAAGTTATTGTAACCTACACTAGCCTAACGTAGTGTCCTCAGTGGGAGCTGCTGCTAGCTGACAAAGGAGAGGAGATGGGTGGGTGGGGGGGGGGGGGGGGGATGATGCCATAAAAATTCACAACAATCTTCAATGACCTATCCAGTAAACAGTGACAACAAAAGTTGTCGATACTAGCTACACAACAATGGGTGCAGATTTACTATAGAAGCGCATCCTCTACATCAATGGTTATGTCAATGGGAGTATCGGGGTAAACGCGCGGGATGGATGTAGTGTTCGGGCGTACGGTCATCATGTTTACATAGGTCGATCGCCGCGGTTAAGTTAGAGTCTATTTTGACGGCAATTTTTTTCGGTTATTTGCTCCCTGCTGGCAATATATATGATAATGACAATATGTCATGGGGGGGGGGGGTGAGGGGGGCAAAGCCCGGGTACAATGTAGAGTTCGGGTGTACCGCCAGCCTTGTTTACACTACGCGGAACAGCGTCAATGTTTGCCATCTTGGACCGTCTATTTTGACTGCCTTTGGATACAATAATATGTTGAGGGCAGGGTGTCAATCCACAAAATGTGAATTGTGTTATCATTATGGTTTATTATTTTGTTATCATTATAGCGCGACGGAGCGGCGAGCGCCAAAGGCGCGAGCTCTAGGGGGGTACGGGGCATGCCCCCCGTAAAATTTTGAGAATTTAGGTGTCTAAAACAGCATTTCCTGCAATCTAAAAGCAATCAAGATGGAAAATATGGAGACCAAAATTGTCTCAATTTACTTTTTTTTTTGTTTTTTTTTTAATTAGGCCATAGGCTACTGTATATACTGGTATATATATATATATATATATATATATATATATATATATATAGCGCAACGGAGCGGCGAGCGCCGAAGGCGTCGCGCCTTCGGCGCTCGCCGCTCCGTTGCGCTATATATATATATATATATATATATATATATATATATATATATATACCCGTATATACAGTAGCCTATGGCCTAATTAAAAAAAAAACAAAAAAAAAAGTAAATTGAGACAATTTTGACCTTTAAAGAGGTCAGGGCGCATGCCCCCCAGGATTTTTTTTGAGAATTGAGGTGTCTAAAACAGTATTTCCTGCAATCTAAAAGCAATCAAGATGGAAAATATGGAGAACAAAATTGTGACAATTTAGGCCTACTTTTTTTTTTTTTAATTAGGCTTGGCCTAGGCAGCACAAGGCTAAGCCTATTCCAAAACTTAAGAGTAGGCTTAGGCTAGGACCTAGGTTAGCCTAAGCTGACCGTTTTGGTGGGGTCAGTACTCAAGGTATTAGTGAGATGGGTCTATAATTGGGCCTTGTAATTGGGTGTGACAGGGATCTGCCTTGTATGGGCCGATCGGCTTTTTGCAGACTCCCATTTTCTTATGTTCTTAGGCCTAGGCTATGTAGCCTAGTCTTTAAAAGAAAAAAATACAGGTAACAGGAATGTTAGGTTAAATAGGCCTAGGCTTGGCATAGGCTATAGGCAAGCCTAGGTTAGGCTAGCCTAGACTAAAATCCAAAGGTACCGGTAGGTTACGAAACAAAATTTACGATAAAAATATATTAGGCTATACCTATAGCCTAGGCTAGCCTAGGCCTATTCCCACAAGTAGGCTAGGCATCGTCATATCTGTAATCTAACCTCCAAGGCTAGGCCTAAATAACACTTACCTGGCTAGCCTAGGCTTAATTTCTTCCACTGTCCACCTACACAATCAGGGTGCCAAAACAGAAAATATCAAGTTCTGGATCATTTTTCTAAGCTTACAAGGATCAACTTGGTGCGGGGGGCACAGGCCCCCACTACATAACAGGGGGTCCGGGGGGCGTAGCCCCCCGGCCGCCGGAGAAATTTTGAGATGTGAAGGTAAATATACGCACAATACATGCTCTCTTCTCTTCTTCTTCTTCACGATGCACAGTGTCAACAGGGATGTAGCCCCGAGATAACTGCGCAAGTAGTACAAGACATGCTCAAATTTTATTAAAAGGAATGAATAATATTGTAAGTAAAAGGGATGTTATGTATGTTTACTGGTGTTTAATCAGGATACTAGGGGAGCTGGCTGCCTATACTTCAGTCTCAAAGGGATTCACTTCAGGTCCACTAATATAGGCATTGAAAACAGGTTTTTAAATTATTCTTAGCACTCCCTGTTTTAGTTTTGTAACTTTTGTCCAATAAAGATTTCATGTATATTTGTTGTTGCATTCCACAAACTATTACATACTTAATTTATATCCTTTCATATGATACATGAGTTACTATAGAGTACTGGTTAAAATACATACCGGTACCAAGTTTCAAGAATAAACTTTGATTAGAACATTTGTTTGTCTATTATTTTCCCTGGGCCGAGTAAAAAATACCTGGGTAGGCTATTCCCATCTCGGGTTAAGTCCTAACCTAACCTAACCTAACCCTAATATAATATAATATATAATAAGTTATGTCATAACTTAACATTACCTGGGAAAGCGAGGGCAGGGACCCTGGGTGACCCATAGCGCATTTTAAGACTGTTATTTCTCAGTAAATACTGGTTTCCGACATTCAATTAAGCATCCTACAAGTTCTAACCAGTCCCCTGAACAGTTTTTAATAGGTTACTTGAGGATATTTTAACGGGACCATAGGTAAACATTTATCCTGTATATATATATATATATAGGCTATATACTGTATATATATAGTGCAACGGAGCCGAAGGCGCGTGCTTTAAAGAGGTCAGGGGGCATGCCCCCCAGCCCCAGGAATTTTTTGAGAATTGAGGTATCTAAAACAGCATTTCCTGCAATCTATATATCTTGTATATCTCAAGAGTAGCCTAGGCTAGGTTAGCCTAGCTGCCTAGCCTAGCCTTACAAAAAAAAAAAAAAATACAGGAATGTTGGTCTAGGCTAAGTTTAATATACACTTCCCAGGTCATTTTAACAGTTCTATTGCTTCTATATAATTATCATAGAATACACCATAGAGTACGTTTTTAATGACTAGAAAAAAAGGTCATCTTATAACTCATCCTAACCCATAGGGAACAGAGAGTATCGGTCCAAGGACACCTTTCAGACCCAAGCGAGGTAATAAGTGGCGTTCCGCAGGGGTCTGTACTAGGAGCACTTCTGTTCCTTATCATGATAGGGGATATTGATCATGATCTCCAGCACTCCATGGCCACCTCATTTGCAGATGACACAAGAGTAATGAGGAGGGTAGAGACAGCGGACGATGTGGCCCTGCTACAAGAAGATCTGAATCGCCTTCTGGACTGGGCAGATTCCAACAACATGAGGATGAACGGCGAGAAATTTGAATTGCTAAGGTACGGCCCTCTACAAACCATCAAAGAGGGCACCAGCTACCAGGCCAATCAAGAAACCATCACTCCAAAAGAACATGTGCGGGACCTGGGAGTAACAATGAGAACTTTTTCTCGCCATATCAACCAAACCACCGAGACAGCTAGGAGACTCGCAGGATGGATCCTCAGGACCTTCCAAACTAGAAAGAGGGCCTGTATGCTGACACTCTGGAAGGCTCTGGTTCTCCCAAAGGTGGAATACTGCTGCCAGCTATGGACTCCCCACAAGATAGGTGACATCGGCAAGCTGGAGTCTCTTCAGAGGACCTTCACCAGCAGGATCTGGGGTCTCCAACACATGAATTACTGGGACCGCCTGAAGGAGTTGCGACTCTACTCCCTTCAGAGACGACGAGAACGTTACCTAGTGATTTACGTGTGGAAGACCCTAGAAGGGCTGGTACCTGACGTGGGACTAGTCATCAACAACCACGTTAGAAAAGGGCGGCTGTGCTACATCAAGAGGACTGAGGCTACCTCTCAGAAAATAGCAACAGTCGCCTTAACCCCTTATCTCTCGCGTTTATTATAACCTCAAGTACATCTAGTGATAGGGATGGTTGGCCTGGTGGTAGCAATGAATGAATTTCATGCTCAAAACACAGAGCAAAGACCAGTCCATGTCGGACGAAAGCGATTGAAATGCCTAGCCTAGACGATGTTAGCCTAGGCTAGGCTAAATATGACAATGATTTATAATAAAATCTGTGGTAAGTAATCTTCTCATAATACGTATTTATACGTCTTTTCCTCATAATATGTATTTATTGGATGTATTTGGGGTGAAATGGGTACTTGGGTGGCTGGACGAATTTAGAACCTAGGCCTAGGCTAGGCCTAACATTTTTCGCATGATAGAAACAATGCCCCAATCTACAGTATTTATGGTTAGGCCTGTTATTTAGCCATGTCTACTGTGAGAAATAAATTGACTACACCGGTATCTGGTGAATGTTGGCAACAACCTTCCGATAGGGTAACCTCACTAGAGTGAACAATTTCCTACCAGAACCCGGTGATTGTATATATTGTAGAGATTAATTAATGTAAGGTAATTTAGTACTGTATAAGATTACCTTGATCAAGTTAATTTAGTTATAAAACCTTGTAGAAATAAGTTTAGAAGAACTGTAAAGAGGATCAGTTTAAATATTCCCGCGACCGCATACGCGATCCACCGTTTGCTTTAGGGTCGTTAATATTTTGATATTATGTTCACTAAATCGTTGTGAAACGATGTTCACCTTTATAATTATATAATTTAAATGCTGATAATTATTTATATGATTTCGTGAAGAGGGAATGAACCCTTGGTAACGAATTAATATATAGTTTATTTAAGAGTCGGAAATTGAAGTTCCGATCAGACGCTAGTAAACATCTGAACGGTAGAGACGTGTCCCGTGATCTCCTCCACCACAATTCCCACGCCCGGCCCGGAGTCCTGACCTATAACCCTTATCTACCGAAGCCGGAATCCTCTGAACTAAACCAGGACCCTAGTTATAGCTAAGTCATTGATATATATGGCCATTTATACAATGTTTAGTTAGGGCATCCTGAGAGATAGGCTACCATAGTTCATACCATAAGGTAGGCGATCTCAGACTTTATTTTTATTTATGTTGATTAATTTAATATTTCGATTGGTGTGGTAAGAGATAACCTTTGGCCATATTATCCCCCACATCTACATTATTATTTACAATGCATAAGATTTAGGCCTAGGCTACTTGATGTAGCCTAGACAAAAAACATGTTTTCATAGCCTAACACTGGGTAAAAGTGCGGTAATTGTTTAGATATTGGGCCTTTTTTTTCTAGTTATTAAAAACTTATTCTATGGTGTATTATATGATACAGTATAATGCATAAAATTTAATTTGTGTACAATAAAACATGTTTTCATAGGCAAAATATAGAAAAAGACGCAAATTTTGGCATGAGCACGGAACCGATTGAATTTTCCCCATAAGATCAGTGCCCCGATCTTGGCTGTTTCAATCCTAGCTCTATTTCTGCGGAACCAATTAGCAGCTAGGATGGGGGCTCCACTGTAATCTATTTTTTTTCCAACTGATGGTAAATTGCTATGTTACTATCTTGGTTACTCAGCTAGTACGTAGATTTTATAGCAAAATGTGTTGTTAATTATGAAAAATTGGCATTACTATGACATAGAGACAAAACAGATTCATATTTTTCCATTAAATATCGAGAAATCAGATAGTAAGGGATTCAATTTACCATCAGCTGAAATAAAACCGACCAGTGGTAAGTGTAAAAAATAGAGGGAAGGATGTAGTATCCGGGCGTACGATCGTCATGTTTACAAAGGTCAATCGCTCGCGGTTAAGTTCCCGTCTATTTTTTCTGTTATTTGCCCCCTGCCGGCAATATACAGTATATGATGATGACAATAAGTCATGGGGGGGGTATCCCACGGCAGTCAAAATAGACGGGAACATGATCGCGAGCGCTCGCCTCGCACGGTCGCACTGCCTCCCATAAGGCTCCATTTTTGGGAAGAATGTAGTATTCGGGCGTACAGTCATCATGTTTACATAGGTCGATCGATCTCGGTTATGTAACTTAAGTTCCTGTCTATTTTGATGGCTATTTTATCTATTATTTGCCCCCTGCTGGCAATATATATGATGATGACAATAAATCATGGACATGGGGGGATGAGGGGGGCAAAGCTGACAAGAATGTAATTACCATGTGTTCCGCCCGGCGCCCACCTTGTTTACACTATGCAGAGCGGCGGACGCTCGCGATCATGTTCCTGTCTATTTTGACTGCCGTGGGATACAACAAAGCCTCCCCTCAGCCCCCCCCCCCCCATGTTATTGTCATCATCATATATATTGACGGCAGGGGGCAAATAACATAAAATAGCCATCAAAATAGACGGGAACTTAACCGCGATCGATCGACCTATGTAAACATGACGACCATACGCCCCGATAATACATCATTCCCAAAAAGCCCCGCCTCAACCTATTATTGTATACCACGGCAGCCAAAATAGACGGGAACATGATCGCGAGCGTGTGAATAGTGTAAACAAGGCGGGCTGTACGCCCAAATACTACATTGTTACCCCATTTCCTGTTGACTAGGCTAGGCCTAGGCTATACGTGCAATGTCGGGTGGGTTTTTCTCACATATTATTTTCTAGTAATTTGACACGTTTGCGGGGTGTGGGCCTGTGGGGGCAATAATAATAATATTAATAATAATAATGCTTTATTCCAGACTCACACAGTACAGAGAGGACCATCTGGGGTCTATATATAACTTACAGTAACATAAATATACATACTGTACATAGGCCTAGGCTACATAAAATAAAAATAAATTAAATAATACCCAGCTTGCTAGCAGCTTAGCTGCAGTTAGTTTGTAGTTCACAGCACTGCCTTAACAAAATACAGCCCCCACCTATGGTATCATAGGCTGCTAGCCTATCTACTAGATTAGGTTAGGTTAATGACACTATAGCCTATATAATTTGTGGCTTTACATTGGCAGGGGGAGGAAGGTAGCCTAGTTAAAATAGTATATAGCCTATAATCCTACATTACTGTTACAAATTACTCATCACACTCAGGAATAACTCCAATAACTTCTACAAGGCTTCAGTGAAGATAAAACAAAATATAGGCTAGCCTAGGCTAAGCCTAATATTGCAAAAACAAATAGAGCTCTAGCCTAGTCTTGTCAAATCTTACCTGGATAATTAGGCTAGGCCTAGGCCTATTAAAGTTTGATGTGCTCTGGCAACCAAGAATAAGGCTAATTAAATTAATGTGGCATCTTAATTTCATCTAGGCTATTTCCTGTCCTCTACCTGTGCACTCTGAAACATGTAAGGCTAGGCTATTATCAGGTCAGTAGCCTACTGCACTCTCAAATCTCAATCCTAATTTTAAGATGCAGAAACAATATAGGCCTAGCCTAATTCCACTTTGTTTCTTTTCAGGTGACAATAAATCAATTCCCTTAACAGCTAGGCCTAATTTCTCGATATTTATGCTAGGCCTAGGCCTAATGGAAAAATGTGAAACTAGGCCTAGGCCTAGCCTATGTCTGCATCATACTAGGCTAGCCTAAGACCAAGTTTATATTATTAGCACCACATTTCACTACAAATATTCAGACTAATTGAGAATTCTTGATGGGAACTGCAATTTACCGTCAGTTGCAAAGAAACAGACTAGGCCTAGTCTATATTAAAGTTTTGCCTTTTCGCAGGGATCTGCCTTGCTTAGGCCAATCGGCTTTCTGCAGACTCCTATTTTCTTATGTTCTTGTTCTTAACCCTTGTCCAGTGGGGTGTTTTGGGCTATTTTGGGCATATTCAGGCCCTCCTGAATGATCAATCAAGTATCTGCATGAAAAAAAAATTATTTAGCAAAAAACTAGGCGCTAAAAGCTTCAAAATGAGACCAGAACGAGCTACGTAGCACTCGTGGTTCTCATACAGTGATACCAGTAACATGGGAGTTTAGCGTATTTCGGCATATTTTTCCCAGCTATGCTCACTACTGGCTACACTGCCGGCCTCTTGAGAACACAGGGTACATGAGTTAATGGGCGGCGGTAAGCCCTGGGAGTTGGCTGTCTGGCCCGCTGCGCTCCAGGCCCTTTGCACTCTATTTTAACCCTTTAAAAGCCTTAATAATGCTCCTAACTTGCTGCAAATTGGTGCACGACTTAAGTCGAGCGCCGTTCTTTAAGGGTTAAGTCCTGTGAGGAAGGTCTGGCATAACATTTGGGTTGCTTGAAGATATTTTACCCAAATGAGGCTCTATCAAGACATTACGGAGAGTTCATTGTACATTTACTAAAGTGTTATGTGCTATGACAACCAAGAATATAGCTGATTGAAGCACTTTAATCTTATATATTTCCTGCTCTCACTGACCAGTGACCACCCTCCCTAAGAATTATTGCAGACGACGCACTTATTATTATTATGTAGTTTTACATATTACCTACATTTTAAGTTCTTTTAAGCGTCGCTGTTATATTATATATATTTATCATACCTTATGTGTGACGCCTGCAGCTCAGCAGAACGCCACGTGGGCTCAGCCGCTCGCTTGGCCACTCGCTAGCACTCGCCGGGGCAAGGTATTTGGCTACAGTCTATCTACAATGTTGTTCTTTCTTTCATAGTGTTCGTGTTGTTACAGACAGTCCCGTGGAGGTCTTTATTTCCGTCTGTGACAGCGGGAAGCATTTTATATCATGAGTTGAACATAGGATGCATTGTATATAGTTAAGGAGAGAGAATAATATAGGCAGTGGGGTGGTAGTGTGTGCGTGCGTATACATGTGCTGCCTCCCCCCTCGCTTTGTAGGCTCGCGCGTGTGCCGTCTCACGCCTCTTGATTGGCTGGTGGTTCCTGGCGCCTTCTGCAGCCCTGCTGCCTGGTGACGTAGCAGCTTGTGATTGGCTGACCACCATGCCTTTGTGTGTGATCCTGGAGGGGTCCCGAGGAGTTCCTTCCTCAGAGCTTTCCTGACTAGCATACCCTTCACATGTCCCTTGCCCCCCTGTCTCCCGACTTCTACCTATAGAGCACTTTCTCTCTCTCTCAACTTCTACTCTATTTAATATCATAACTTCCCTTTGGTTCTGCACGATTTCATATATCGGCCATCGTATTATATGCTGAAGCTCTCAGATAACACATGTTTAGTTAGGCATTTTGGAAGGGTTACCATTTTTGTCTGTAGAGGTTCGACACACTCACGGTTGTGTCTTGTATCTTGGTGGTCTGCTGGGGGATTTAATGCTAGACTGGGATAAGGCTACTGGTGTTGTGATTTTCGATGTGTACTAGGTTTTGTTGAACCTGTACAATCGCAACGGAGACGTGGGAAGCCTAGGTGGTCTTTCTGACTGTGTACCTTGTGAGTTCAGCACTGTGTTGCGAGTGAGGGCTTTTGCCTCTGCCACCCAACAATGTGCTAACTCGTTTGCTTTGACTTTGAGAGGGTCGCCAGGAGAGAACCAGATACTAGCGATCTGGATCTCTCAAGAGAGCACCCCGTCAATTAACGTAATTTGGCCGCACAGCCTTAACCTAAGAAGTGCGCATGGGGGTAATTAGACACCTCTCCCTGTGCTGACGTATTTGAGCTGTTTCCATCACTAAAATATTCATTTTACCATAAATAGCATTAATACTTATTCTAATGCGCCTATTATGGGTTGATTATAAAGGTATTAACCTGAAACAACAATAAAACGAGTGAAAACAGCGTTTGGTTGGTCAAAATCGGAGATACAGGCCGCGAGTTATATAATGTATGGGTGAGGCAACCTGCTTTCCCGCCAATTTCCCCCAAGGCCACTGAGACACAGTCGGTCGATACTCTCTCTCTCTCTCTTGCACTCGCTTGCACTCGCTTGCTAACTGATGACAAGGCCCTGCTTGCAACTCGCTAATGTTAGCACGAAAATATACCTCAGAATAAGGGAATAACAGGGAAAATAGGTGATAACTGAAGGAGGGGAGGAAAGTGGGGAAGGAGGGGAGGTAGAGTGATATTTTGCATGGCCCAGGGGCAAAAACAAAATAAAAAAATAAAAATATATTTTTTTTTTTTTATGTTTAAAGTTGATTTTTTTTTTCTCTGACTCTTAACCCGGGAACTGCCGGAAGACTCTTAAGAGTCTTAAGAGTCTAGTTATACTAGGTATAACTAGTAGGATAAGTAAATTCGCAGACGATACTAAAATAGGGAGATCAATTGATTCAGATAGCGATATAGAGTGCCTCCAAAGGGATCTAGATACCTTACATGAATGGTCAGTAAATTGGCAGATGAAGTTTAACATTGACAAATGCAAGGTATTAAAGATAGGGAAGATGCAAACAAATGTTAAATATAAACTTGCTAATTTAGAATTAGAAAATTCAGACTGCGAGAAAGATCTAGGTGTGTTTGTTAGCAATGATTTGAAGCCTAGAAAACAGTGTATAAGCGTTCGTAATAAGGCAAACAGGATTCTCGGGTTCATCTCTAGGAGTGTGAGTAACAGAACTGCTGATGTTATCTTAAAACTTTACTTGTCATTAGTGAGACCCCACATGGATTATGCTGTCCAATTTTGGTGTCCTTATTACAGAATGGACATAGATTCATTGGAGAGAGTACAGCGTAGAATGACAAAAATGATCCATAATATTAGAAATTTTTCGTATGAAGAAAGGTTGAAGAAATTAGGTTTACATTCGTTAGAGAGACGCAGAGTTAGAGGGGATATGATAGAGGTGTTCAAGTGGGTTAGTGGGATTAACAAAGGGGACATGACAAATGTACTAAAGCTCAGTGATAGCGAAAGAACTCGTACCAATGGTTTCAAATTAGATAAATTTCGTTTCAGAAAAGATATAGGCAAGTATTGGTTTGGTAACAGAGTTGTAGATGGGTGGAATGGACTACCAAGTGCTATAGTGGGATCTAAAACTGTAGGGAGCTTTAAGATAAAATTGGATAAGCATATGGACGAGAAGGGTTGGGTGTGAAGGGGGATCAGCCGGGTTGGGCCAATCAGCGCTCTGCAGACCTCCATAATCCTGCGTTAATCTCTAACCGTTTTGGTAAGATGATCCTCAGGGTATTAGAGTGTGAAGCCTATAATTGGGCTTTGTAATTGAATTGGGGTTGTGTGGGACAGGGATCTGCCTTGCTTAGGCCAATCGGCTTTCTGCAGACTCCCATTTTCTTATGTTCTTATGTTCTTATAAGAGTTCCCCTGGCGGACTGCGGGAAGACTCTTAAGAGTCAGAGAAAACAAAATCAACTTTAAACATCATAAAAAAAAAAAAAAAAAAAAAAAAAAAAAAAAAAATTGTTTTGCCCCTGGGCCATGCAAAATATCACTCCTCTACCTCCCCTCCTTCCACACTTTCCTCCCCTCCTTATGTTATCACCTATTTTCCCTGTTATTCCCTTATTCTGAGGTATATTTTCGAGCTAACATTAGCGAGTTGCAAGCAGGGCATTGTCATCACTGATAGCAAGCGAGTGCAAGAGAGAGAGAGAGAGAGAGTATCGATCGACAGTGTCTCAGTGGCCTTGGGGGAAATTGGCAGGAAAGCAGGTTGCCTCACCCATACATTATGCAACTCCCGGCCTGTATCTCCGATTTTGACCATCCAAACGCTGTCTTCACTCGTTTTATTGTTGTAACAGGTTAATACCTTTATAATCAACCCATAATAGGCGCGTTAGGATAAGTATTAATGCTATTTATGGTAAAATGAATATTTTAGTGATGGAAACAGTTCAAATACGTCAGCACAGGGAGAGGTGTCTAATTACCCCAATGCGCACTTCTTAGATTAAGAGTCTTCCCGCAGTCCTCCGGGGGAACTCTTAAGAGTCTTCCCGTAGTTCCCGGGTTAAGGACTTCGCTAGGCTACGAACCGCTTGCTCAGCCATTGTTTCCTAGCCTACTACATCCCAGCTAGACTTTATTCGCCTAGCAGACACCAGATTTAGATTATAAACTCTTTCTGTTATGTATGCATTATTATTCACGGCATTTATTAGTCTAGGTTGTTGTTGAGTTGCACAACCCTAGTAGGCTGTTTCGTTGATGAGGTACTTCTTTTGCTGTTTGAGTTCCTACTATTGCGCAGTTATTATTATTCCCGTCCCAGTTAACCCTATATGTCCTTACAATTGTCATATCCTGTTCCTGCTTTATACTACAGTTCAAAATCCGATACGATCATCTTACCCCAGCATCAGACTTTCTTCAGAAGAATCCTCCTCGGTGCTTTGGGACTTTCGTTCACTTTCTTTAGTATAGGAGTGACCGTTCATTATTGTTTAGAGTAACTTTAAATATACCTTCTTCTAGTTTGCATTAAATCATTGCAGTGATTTAATTAAGATCTCTACCTTTTCTTAGTATACCTTATTACCGTAATTGTATGTTGTTGTGATCAGGCTGTATCGGAGATCATCATCCTGTAGTAGTAGTGCACTTATACTGAGTTATAGGATACCCCGTTATCGCAGATTTAACTCTGGAGGGTATAGGTGTTTTTGTGCGCCGGCATTATAAGTTCAGGGGTTGGATCTAGTGTTACCGTTGTGGCTGTGTGCCTTTCTAGTCCATTGATTAAGAGCCCTTGTTTTATACGAGCCCCGGTCGTAACATATGGTACAATCTTGACTAGAAAAATAGCTTAATAGGCGAAATTAAGATCACCACACTTATATCCCCACCCCCTGCTACGGGAGCAGGTCTTTCCCGCCCTCAGACCATTCCGACTAGAAGATCCCGCCCGCTTAGCTAGGTCCTTCCCGCCCGAATGTTGTGGGCGGGAAGAGCCAAGCAATCAATCTTTCCTTGGCTGATTCCGCCCTCCAAGATTAGACCGTCCCGCCCATTTGTATGGTTCATACAACCTCAGCTGATCTTGCCTAAATGTGCGATGCAAAAGCCTGTAACCTTGAAATTCGTGATTGCATTATATATTTTGTCTATTATGAGGCAATTTTATTCAGATTAGGAAGGTTATTCGAGACAGTCTTAAGCATTTCAACTATCACAGATCCTTCCTAAGCTGTATGAGATCGTCTAATGACAGCCGTAATTAATGAAAAGGTGACATAAACCTCAAGGGGTAATGTCACGTTTTCATGATCACTCCATTATTCGCTACTCTATTTGCAAAATAACTGATTTCTAGTTCAGTTCAGTTCAGTTGGAATTCGGGAAGTTTAGCCTTAACGTCGGCACTTCCCTAAGAGGTTTTGTTATTTTTCGTTTTGTGACTTTTTGTGACGTGCTCTATTTGTCTAAAAATAAATATATCTAATTTTTCATCCCTTTTTCTGAAATCTTCTTTCTTCTTGTTTCAGTTCTTTCAATTTTTTTTCTCGTACTCTCCACATTTGATAGATTGTCTGTTTCACTCTATCGCTTATTTCTTTGTTAAATAAAAGATGTCCGATGACTTGGTTTTCATTTTCAATATAAGGCTGTTGGAACCATGGATCTTTTATTCTGCATGCTTTATAAAATGAACAGTGTAGTAGAAAATGTTTTAGGTCTTCTGTTCCTTCCTTACACAGATCACATTGTGTCTCTCCTCCCAAATGCCTATTTCTATCTTTTAGATTTAAGTTATTTGTCCTACATCTGTAAAATATTATAGATTCATGTGTTGTCATAAATATCTTCCTCGCTCTTAACCTCTCGGCTGCGCATGGGGGGTATGAGACACCTCTGCCTGTGCGCATGTATTTGAGCTGTTTCCATCACTAAAATATTTATTTGACCATAAATAGCATTAATACTTCTCCATATGCGCCTATTATAGGTCGATTATAAAGGTATTAACCTGTTACAACAATAAAACAAGTGGAAACAGCGTTTGGATGGTCAAAATCGGCGATACAGGCCGGGAGTTACATAATGTATGGCTGAGGCAACCTCCTTTCCCGCCACTTTTCCCCAAGTCTGGAGAGACACTGTCGATCGATACTCTCTCTCTCTCTCTCTCTTGCACTCGTTTGCTAACAGTGATGACAATGCCCTGCTTGCAACTCGCTAATGTTAGCACGAAAATATACCACAGAAGGGAATAACAGGGAAAATAGGTGATAACTGAAGGAGGGGAGGAAAGTGGGGAAGGAGGGGAGGTAGAGGAGTGATATTTTGCATGGCCCAGGGGCAAATTTTTTTTTTTTTTTTTTTTTTTTTCGGTGTTTTAAATTGATTTTTTTTTTCCCTGACTCTTAAAGAGTCTTCCCGCAGTCCGCCGGGGGAACTCTTAAGAGTCTTCCCGCAGTTCCCGGGTTAATCTCCTTTCTATAACTTCTCTACACTTCTAGGCTACTCTTCTCTGCCAACTCCTCTCGCCATCTTCCCGAATCCCAGTCCAGAACTCTTTTTCTAATGTCGTCCTTCTTAATATTTTCTAAATTTGTTTCTCCTAACTTCAAATTCCCTACATACTTTCGAATTTCTGCAGTCCAGGGATCTTTACTATTTCTAAGTTTTTCCTCTGTGATTCTTCTTAGCAAGTCATTACTTTCCTCTCCTACTAAATATTTAAGATATTTTATATTACCTTCCATAATTCTCGCCTCCATTGATGAGGCTCCTATTTCACCCCTTAAGGTTACCCTTTGGGCATATCTGAGTGCCCCTAATATGTGTCTAAAAAGCCTATTCTCTATATTTTGTAATTTATTTATTTCTGTTTTTGAAACACTTATAACATTTGAGCCATACAGGACTGCTGGTATCACAATACTTTTCCAATATGTTTTTCCAATAAGTATCTTATTACAACTTTGTGATATTACCGGGTAAGTAAGGTTAGCCATTCTATTTGCTTTATCCAAAGCTTCTATTTTTTGGGTTTAAATTTTGTTTTTATTATCATTAATTTTTATTCCTAGATATTTAATTTGTTTTACCACTTCTATTTCTCGGATGTTGTTTGGTTTGTTTTTCATATTAAATATTATGATTTTACTTTTGTCTTTATTTATACTTAAGCCACACTCTCCCCCTATCTCTATTAATTTATCTATTACTCTTTCTGCTTCCTGGATTGTATGAGCCAAGAGTAGTCCGTCATCAGCATAAAATAATTAATTTATTTTGAAACTCATCTACAAACCCTCTTTTATTTTCTAACTGCTTAATTATCTCAGAAGTTATTAATTTAAATAATGTTGTGGACCCTGTACAGCCTTGTCTGATGCCGCTTGTTACCTTAATCTCCGTCTCATTTACTTGCCCCTTATTTATAATTGTACTATCTTCTTTATATATGTTACTTACTGTGTCTATAACATTTGAATTTATATTGTAATCTTTTAATACTTTTATCAGTTTCTCCCTTCTGATTGAGTAATAGGACTTTGTAAAGTCTATTGAGATTACTATGAGTGACTTCTTTTGTTTAAATATTGTATCTATACAGTATTTCAATATAAAAAGATTATTTTCGATTCTACCCTTATTTGTAAACCCACTCTGTGTCTCCCTTACCTCTCCATTCTCCCTAATGTGTTCTTCTATTTTATTTTTAATTGCTGTCGTCATGAAAAGTTTATGATATGTCTGTTAGAGCGATTGGCCTCAATTCATTTACCTTTGGTTTATTTACTTTTGGTAACATAACAGTTTTTTATTTTTTCCACTCGTCTGGAATTACATTTGTGTCCATAATATTATTAAAGCACATTGCAAGTTTTTCTAAGCACTTATCACTTTGTGACAATGCTTTATAAAACTCAGGTTTCATTGCATCAGGGCCTGCTGCTTTTCTATTCTTTAATTTCTTTATATTTTCCTTTAATTCTCCCACTGTAATGTTTGGTTTCTCCATGTAGTTTATGTTTTTATTAACTCTTAACGCCATTTCCATGTGTTCCCGTAACTCCTCTGTAACTGTGACTAATTGTATGTTATTATTGTGTTCATCATTTACATTCATCCCTATTTTAAATAATTTACCTTCTTGCCTGTCCTCCATTTCTTTCTCTTTTAATTCTCTATACTCCCTAGTTATATCCTCATTCCAAACTTCCTCGATGTTATTGTCATGCATTTTATATATACCACTCCAAAACATATTTAATTCCTCTACAGCCCTTTTATCTGACAATACTTCTCCTCCATCGTTATAAAGTTTTAATTCTTTTATTTCGTTTTGACTTTTGTTTCTTAGTTTATTTATATTTCCACATCTTTTTACTCGCATCTCCTCCCTCTATTATCTCTCTAGTTTTTTTTCCTCTCATGTATATAAATATATCTATCTATCTATCTATCTACTGTATATGCTCAGGCCCAATCCCCATTTTGGGGGTAGCCGACTCAAGACAGAGCAAGAACAAGGAAAACACAAAAACAACATAAAACAACAAATAAACACAGATAAAAAGCACAAACTCACACACATCCAGGTCACCCAGGAGAAGACCCAGAGACCAGGGTCACCAAGGTCGCTCCAGCACTCCCCCGGCCCCCGTATATATAAATATATGTATATAAATGGCTTCCCTGATCTCTTTCTGTACTTTACATTTTTGTTCCAAGAAAAGTATGTTACTTCTCTCCTTTTCCTCCCTATTTTTGGCATTTCTTCTTAATCTATTATAATATCTCCTCTTTTTTATACCTTTTCTAATACTGTCATTCATCCATGGTACCTCTTGTTTTATTTTGTCTCTTCCTAATCTCCTCCTATAGGTAGTTTTAAGTATATCATCAGCTGTCTCCTTCATTATGTTACGCTGGCCAGCTTGCCAGAATGTGCTCGTACTCGCTAGCACTCGCCAGGGCAGTGAAATGGGCTATAATAATCGTAGAACGATGGTCTTTCTTTCTTAGTATTCATGTAGTCACAGCCAGATCACTTTATATACACTTTCTCCTCCACAATGCAGAACTTCTGCTTATCAAAATTCATTTATCCCTAGAACTACTACTCTTTGGAATTCACTTCCCTCGAATTGCTTTCCACAAACTTACAATCTACAAATATTTAAATCCAGTTGTTACAAACATTTTATGAATGGAGGATGCCTTTAGGCACATGGACCTTTTTGTTTTATCTGTGTTTTTCCTTCCTCCGTTCATTGTCTCTTTAAAAAAAAAAAAAAAAAAAAAAAGATCAGTGGTGGTCTTTACACTTGGAAGTATTTTATATCAGTGATAGAGTATAAGATGTGTAGTGTGAAGTTAAGGAGAGAGAGAGCGGAGGAGGCAGCGAGGATGTATTATGTGCGTGTGTATGTACGTGTGCCTCCCTCGCTCGGGCGGGGTTTCCCACGCTCTTGATTGGCTGGCGGGCCTGGCGCGTCCTAGGACGCTTGCTTTTCATGACGTAGTGGTCTGTGATTGGGTGCCGCTGTCCTAGTGTTGGTGCTGGGGGGATCCTGCCCGCGTGTATCCTTAGAGCTTGGCACGATGTGCTTGGTCCTAGACGTCCCTTGCAATCTGTCCCCAATCTAACCCCCTGTACTACTGTTTCTCTCTCTGAACTTCTTCTTTTCCATTACTTCTCACCTTTATTCAATTACTTATCCCTTCTGGTTCTGCATACGACTTCCATAGTCGGCCAGTCGTATTACCAGCACCAGTTCTCACATATATGTTTTGCACTAGCTTTAGGGATTATTAGTCATAGTCACATGAGTCATATTATCATTGGGTGCTTCTAATTATTGAGTTGTTCTTTGTTACTATTTAATGCTAGATAGTGGAGGGTATCTTTAGTTGTTGTCCGAGTTATGTACATGGCAAGTCAGAGCCTGTACGACTTCAACGGAGCTAGGTGCCTGTAACCCTTGTGCATATTTTTCCTTTGAGAGTGTAGCAGTATACAAGCGAAGGGCTTTTGCCTACACTTACTTGTATGCTCGCTACCTCATTTTGTTGACCTTTGTGGAGCGCCAGGGTAAGACCAGATACTTGAGATCTGGACTTACCAAGAGAGCCTCCTAGTCACTTAACGTAACATAAGGGAAATCTGTTCAAGGGGAGACAGTAGGCTACGAGCATGCTTGCGCTCTGCCTAGCCTCCTGGTACCTTTGATGCTGCTGCTAGACTTTATTAGTGATAAAGACAGCATTGTGTTTATTAACTTTAACTGTGTATGCTTTAGGAATTATTCACGTACTGTTTTGAGTGGCTATTATTAGTGCTGTCACAGAGTTGTTGCACTCCCTTGTTATATATATGTATCCTACTTATTCAGGGTGCCAAAACAGAAAATATCCAGTTCTGGATAATTTTTCTAAGCTTACAAGGATAAATTTTGCGCGGTCTCCGCGGGTGGCGCAGCCCCCCGCTACATAACAGGGGGTCCGGGGGGCATAGCCCTCCAGCCGCCGGAGAAATTTTGAGATGTGAAGGTAAATATACACACAATACATGCTCAAAATTTATTAAAAGGAATGAATAATATTGTAAGTAAAAGGGATGTTATGTATGTTTACTGGTGTTTAATCAGGATACTAGGGGAGCTGGCTGCCTGTACTTCAGTCTCAAAGGAATTCACTTCAGGTCCACTAATATAGGCATTGAAAACAGGTTTTTAAATTATTCTTAGCAGTCCCTGTTTTAGTTTTGTAACTGTTGTCCAATAAAGATTTCATGTATATTTGTTGTTGCATTCCAAGAACTATTACATACTTAATTTATATCCTTTCATATGATACATGAGTTACTATAGAGTACTGGTTAAAATACATACCGGTACCAAGTTTCAAGAATAAACTTTGATTAGAACATTTGTTTGTCTATTATTTTCCCTGGGCCGAGTAAAAAATACCTGGGTAGGCTATTCCCATCTCGGGTTAAGTCCTAACCTAACCCTAATATAATATAATATATAATAAGTTATGTCATAACTTAACATTACCTGGGAAAGAGAGGGCAGGGACCCTGGGTGACCCATAGCGCATTTTAAGACTGTTATTTCTCAGTAAATACTGGTTTCCGACATTCAATTAAGCATCCTACAAGTTCTAACCAGTCCCCTGAACAGTTTTTAATAGGTTACTTGAGGATATTTTAACGGGACCATAGGTAAACATTTATCCTGTATATATATATATATATAGGCTATATATATATATAGCGCAACGGAGCGGCGAACGCCAAAGGCGCGTGCTTTAAAGAGGTCAGGGGGCATGCCCCCCAGCCCCAGGAATTATTTTTGAGAATTGAGGTATCTAAAACAGCATTTCCTGCAATCTATATATCTTGTATATCTCAAGAATAGCCTAGGCTAGGTTAGCCTAGCTGCCTAGCCTAGCCTTACAAAAAAAAAAAAAAATACAGGAATGTTGGTCTAGGCTAAGTTTAATATACACTTCCCAGGTCAATTCTATTGCTTCTATATATCATATAATACACCATAGAGTACGTTTTTAATAACTAGAAAAAAAGGTCATCTTATAACCCATCCTAACCCATAGGGAACAGAGAGTATCGGTCCAAGGACACCTTTCAGACCCAAGCGAGGTAATAAGTGGCGTTCCGCAGGGGTCTGTACTAGGACCACTTCTGTTCCTTATCATGATAGGGGATATTGATCATGATCTCCAGCACTCCAAGGCCACCTCATTTGCAGATGACACAAGAGTAATGAGGAGGGTAGAGACAGCGGACGATGTGGCCCTGCTACAAGAAGATCTGAATCGCCTTCTGGACTGGGCAGATTCCAACAACATGAGGATGAACGGCGAGAAATTTGAATTGCTAAGGTACGGCCCTCTACAAACCATCAAAGAGGGCACCAGCTACCAGGCCAATCAAGAAACCATCACTCCAAAAGAACATGCGCGGGACCTGGGAGTAACAATGAGTACCGATGGAACTTTTTCTCGCCATATCAACCAAACCACCGAGACAGCTAGGAGACTCGCAGGATGGATCCTCAGGACCTTCCAAACTAGAGAGAGGGCCTGTATGCTGACACTCTGGAAGGCTCTGGTCCTCCCAAAGGTGGAATACTGCTACCAGCTATGGACTCCCCACAAGATAGGTGACATCGGCAAGCTGGAGTCTCTTCAGAGGACCTTCACCAGCAGGATCTGGGGTCTCCAACACATGAATTACTGGGACCGCCTGAAGGAGTTGCGACTCTACTCCCTTCAGAGACGACGAGAACGTTACCTAGTGATTTACGTGTGGAAGACCCTAGAAGGGCTGGTACCTGACGAGGGACTAGTCATCAACAACCACGTTAGAAAAGGGCGGCTGTGCTACATCAAGAGGACTGAGGCTACCTCTCAGAAAATAGCAACAGTCGCCCACAACAACTTCAGCAAAAATGGGGCTCGTCTCTTCAATATTGTACCAAAGGCCGTCCGGGATCTGACGGGAGTCACGACCGACTCCTTCAAGCGTCAGCTGGACCGATGGCTGGCCACAGTACCAGACGAGCCCCCAACACCAGGATACCCCAGCACCGCATCCAACTCGTTAGTAAATAGACAGAACGAGGGAGTTGCGGAGCTGCCTGGCTGCAGCGGAGGTCCACTTTAGCTGCGTCCACAGAGGACGGAATTCTACCAAGTATGACCAAGTAAGTAAGTAAGTATAAATAATTATCTTACTTGAGGACCTTCGCCGTTCCCGGGTTAAGAGGTGGGGCTCTGAGTCTTATGCTGGGGTCACACATTCACGTATATCGCTCCCGACAGCTCCCGTCAGGCGTGATCGCCAATTTTGTGTTCTGACTGGCGTAGTCCGGCCGTGTACGCCCATATAGACCACGACTATTGCACTTCCCGACAGACGTACCGTGACGGGGCCAGTGTTACGTCAGACGTAATGTAGTCGTATGGAACTACGTACGTGCTTGCGACTTGCGTAAGCATGTCCCCGTTCGTCCGCCTGGGCTGCCCGATTTGCGGGAACACAGGCCACGCCCATGGCCACGCCCCCACAAGACCTGCGTAGCTGAGGCCGTACGTCTTGGGAGTTTGTAGGACTTACGTGGACCGTTTCCGGACAATCGTAGGCACACCCCGTCTGTCCAAACACAGACAAAGACAGTCTTTGTCAACCACGTAGGTCTGGGTTGGAATCTGGGAACTACAAAAGGGCAGGGCTGGCCACAACGTTCCCATTCCCACTCCTGACTCGGCACCATGAAGAACATCACGGAATACATCCTGGAGGAGTTCAAGATGGTGAACTCCGTAATCAAACCGGAGAACAGGCATAACACTCGGCTCATTCAATGGATCATTTCCTACATAGAAATGTTAGAACTGCTAGCAATAGCAAACTACATCCATGAAGATGAACAAGAGAAGAAGAAGGAAAGGAGCAAGAGGACAGTGTGGGTGTGGCCATATCTACAACGAAGGCCTGAACATGGCCATTATGAGAAGTTGATGCAAGAGTTGGCCACAGAATGTCCACAACTGTACAAAAACTTCACCCGGGTAGACAAACAACTATTTGATGAGATAGTGGAACGTGTCGCCCCCCTCATTCGGAGGAAACCTACGTTCTGGCGGAACCCCATTCCTCCTGGTCTGCGGGTGGCCATCACCCTACGTTTCCTCGCTACGGGTGATTCCTATAAGAGCCTGCAATACAACTTTCGTGTTGCCCACAACATCATCAGCCAAATTGTTCCAGACACCTGCCAGGCCGTCATTTCTGTCTACGGAGATCAGTAGATCAAGACGCCACAATCGCCTGCTGAATGGAAGGAGGTTGCCAGCGGCTATGAGGAACGCTGTTGGTAGGTGCAGGTTCTTCTTCTTCCTCCTCGTCTTCCTCACTCTCATCCACTTCAACCTCGAGCTCTCCACTATCGGGGCCGAGGTCGAGAACAACTTCATCTTCCTCAGGCGTTGAGAGGGCAGGCGGTGAGTTGGAGGGGCCAGGCTGAGAGGGGTCAGAGTTGGAGGGGCCAGGCTGAGAGGGGTCAAAAGGTGAGGTGTTAGGCGGTGAGGTGGCAGACGTCGAGGTGGCAGGGGAAGCCTTCCTGGCCTTCTTCATGCCTTTCTTATGCATGGTACAGGGCAGGGCAGGGCAGGGTGCAGAGGGTGACAAGCAGGGCAGGGCAGGGTGCAGAGGGTGGCAAGCAGGGCAGGGCAGGGTGCAGAGGGTGGCAAGCAGGGCAGGGCAGGGTGCAGAGGGTGGCAAGCAGGTGGCAGGGTTGGCGTGTTGTTTGCTGCTCCGGTGTGGTGAGAGGTGTGACGGGAGTGTCCCCCGCTGGTCCTTATATACCCCCCGTACAACGTTGCCGCGTCTTCCCGCCAACACGCAGTGCGGCGGTGCTGCCAGATGCGCCCGGACTAACTTTAACTGTCCTGTTTGACGGGAATATTGTACGATTGGCGGGAGAAGCTTACGTTTGACCGGGCTAGCTGCTACGTCTTATGGGGCTGCTCCCGTAAGACGTAGCAGCTAGCCCGGTCAGACGTAGGATTTCCCGACTTTTGACATACGTGAGCGCGAGCCACGTATCTGATTCGAAATCCAATACATACCGGGCGGCCTTGGCCGCACCCACCACCTCTCCGACCAGCGTGGCTACTCCCGCCATGCGTACCAACCCCCACGACTAGACACAATTTCATTTGCGTTTTGCGTACTAAGCCCTTACGTTTTACGTATTCGGTTGCCAACTACCAATAAACCTTCGTACGGGAGCATACGGGAGCATATACGTGAATGTGTGACCCCAGCATTAGCCTACCAGAACCAGATTCCCAGAAATAATGAGAAATTCTCAGTAACGCACAGTAACACTAAAACACAGATCTGAAACAATGGGGGTCTTCTGGAATCAGGTCACTGTGCCCGCACTGATGTAACACTATTTTCAGCATACACACGAATATCACTAGTCAGGCAATAGTCTCCAATATCTAGGTGATTTCGGCCTTATATATGTAAACACTACTAAAGTCTATGACAGTTTAAAGCACACACAAATGCTATTACAATTACTGTCTACACAAACTATTCAGCAATATGGCGGGACTGGGGTCAGAGAATATTGTTGGAACTGGACTAGAATGAAATGATAAATGATACTTATAACTTATAATTTCACGCAAACATCGCACTTGAGAGTCTGATAGCCTTCAGTTTTAAGGCTATAAATCCTTAGTTTATAGATCACATTAACGTTTGTATGCATGAATGATGTCTATAGACCTTACAGCTTCCGTGTTTGATATTATTATTGATACAAAACCTTATATGGTGCTATACGTGATGCGATATTTCTTTGCGTGCTTCTCGATAGTCCACGACATGTTGTTTGTTTACATCAGTCAACATTATATAGATGCCATTTATTTGAGGCGAAATTAATTTAATATGTCAATGTTTACCATTTTAAAATAATTATATATTAATAAAAGCTATTTAGAGAAACTTATAATGCATTCTTACATTATTATATAGACACATACATTATTTTTACAAGCGTTGATATTTCGGGAGCAGAATATTGGCCTTCTTTTTAATCTGCCATTGGCTGCTTATACAAGGCGCCAATTTTAAATAACCATATATAAAAGTGTATTAAGATAGTAGGCCTATTAATACAAGACCTATCATTAGGGAAAGCCTATCCAGCCTACTGTTTGACTGGAAAGTTGCCCAAATGAAAATGATTTGGAGATACGAATTAGTACAGCAATTTATATTATGCATTTATAATAGTCAATTAAATTTGGTAAGTAGCCTACTAGGGAGTTTATATATTTCAAAATTGCAGCCTCTCATGCAGAAATTATAAGGTCAGACATTCCCTAAATCGAAATAGTCGAACAAGTTCCAATAGTTAAAGAAGCCTAATGTTCTTTTAATTTTCATTGTGGATGGGTGGATAATATATGCAGGTAGGAGAAGGATACTTTAACTGTAGGCTTATTTCTTACCGATTCTCCACCTTACTGATGCTGGAGCCTGGATATTCGTTGCGATGAAAAACCTTCCTCTCCAGCGTTCTTCCTGGAATAATCTTGGCCATTTCATAATCACAAACAGCATGAATTCTCTCTTCTAGATTTCAATCAATTTCCCTTCGGAATTATTGTACTGTATAACTGTATTCCATAAGTTAGACAGTCATGAATGACTACTACCTATTCAAGAAGTGACAAGACCAAACATTAAATCTATATTATTATTATTAATATTATTATTATTGTTATTTTTATTGGCATCGAAGTATAAACATCATCTATGAGTATCTGTGAGAGAGATGCCATTTCATTCTGTGTCACACAATTTTTGGACTTATATACCTCGGTCTTCGAAGGTATAATACTTACCATAACATATATTGCAATTAATGTGCGGAAGAGTAAGGTTATGTAATGTTTGACAGGCTGAGGTTGGTAACTTGGGAGAGAGGTATCCTGACCAGGATTCGAACTCACTCACTCAGGTATGTTTGTGGGAGTTGGGCACCATATTCACTCAACCATGAGCGACAGTAGCATTAGATTTGTTATCAGAGAGGTTCCATATTAGTACCAGGACGATTAAAATTGTATCACTTAGCCAAGTTGGCAGGGCCAGGGGCAGGGGGAATGTGTAAAATAGTCATTGTTGAAGTCAAGTAAACTCGCCATGTGTATGAAGGCATAAACCTCCGCAACACTATAACCTGGTTCTCCAAATATGAACTAAGGTTGGTTCCCTTGTATCCGCTCATGGTTGAGTAAATATGGTGCCCAACTTTCACAAACATACCTGAGTGAGTAGGTTTGAATCCTAAACAGTAATGTTTTGGCCTTTAAAACAGGGTTGCTCACCTGGTAGGGCCGCCAATCGGTAGCGCATGACAGGCCAAGGATTAGGCAGCCCAGGAGATAGCATGACACGCCAGTGCTTACCTATGAATTGGTAGTAGGGAAATAAGAATTGGTTTCTTGTGTGGTCCCCACCTCTTAAGACGTGTCAGCCTAAATGTTCTCTATACCCGTGTGTCTGTCGTACCGTGATTTGAATGTGGCTATCGTGGGCGCAGTTACTATCCCGTCTGGGAGTGAGTTCCAGTCATCGATCACCCGGATCGCAAACCAGTTCCCTTTTAGTTTTGTTCTCCAGTGGTCCGGTTTCGCTAGTTTCAGTGAATGTCCTCTCAGATTGTTTGTGTTGAGGCAAAAGAATCTGGTGTAAGGGATGTCGTCGAAGCCATGCATTAGCTTGTAGGTTTCGATCATATCAACTCTTTTTCTCCGGTCACTGAGTGTCTGCAGTCCCAGTCGCTGACATCTCTCCTCGTAGGGCAGGTGTGTTAGTTTTCAGATGCAACATTTGATGTACTGGAGATGCTTGACAATGGGGTGACTGGTAGTGTGTGTCGGACCAATAATATGATGGGGTATCAGGGGTTGAGATGTTGCTTAAAAATGGGAAAGGGGATTTTATGGGTTGAAGAGTGAGTTGTGGAGGTGTTGGGTCAATTTAGATTTGAATTGAGCAAGGGAGGGGGAATCAACTATTTCAGCTGGTAGGGAGTTCCACTGATGGATTATACGACAGGAGTGGTGATGGGCTGGTCTATCAGAGTGAAAATTGAGCGATCTCTGCCATACCCATAGCTTACTCCGACTGTTCCTTTTACTTAAATATTTTCTAGATCTCAAGTGACGGCGTCTCTTCCGTGGATTGACCTCCCAATCTACCAAGATTGGAAGCCAAAGCGTCACATTTTTCCTTTGCCCCTCGACTTTCTCTTCATAATTGCTGAGGGGCACAGGGCACTGGGTGGGGCTTTGATTTCCCGGGCGTTTCCACACCCTCCTCAGCTCCCCGCCATGGAGTGGCTTCGGTCACCCAGGCTTTATTGTGGTCGGCAGGGAGGGATCTGTGGGGGCGCTCGGTTATGGCCTTGGCCTTGCTCCGGGCCTTGGAGCTGTTCGGCCAGGCAGCTTGGGGAACAATGACAGGAGAAAAACCTTTTTCTTGCTAACGTTTCTGTGTGGGGAACAAAGATCTTGTATTTATGACCTCTTACTCCTTGGTGGGGTGACATAGTGAACAGGTCATGGTGTTTAATGGGCGAGAGATTATGGAATATTTTGTAACACTGAATAAGGTCGGTCCTCAACAATCTGCCTTTAATTGAAAACAGGTTTAAGGTAGAGAGACGGTCATGATAAGTGAGACTTGAGTGGTTGGTTACTTGTTTCGTCCACCGACGTTGAACAGACTCTAGAAGATTAAGATCGCCTTAAAGGCTTGAAAACCAGTATTCCAAACAGGAGAAGCAAAGTCAAGCAAGGGTCTGACGTCGGAGATGAGGAGGGAGATTATAAAGGAAGGTGAGTGGCATATGGTAGATTTTAGTAGGTTTGTAGCTATACTCCTCCAGCTTTAGCCACGGTTTCTCGAATGTGTGAATGGAATCTTAATTTAGTGTCTATGGTAACCCCTAGGTCTTTGTGTGAAGATACTGTACTTAAAACATTTCCATCTAGATGATAGATAGCATTGTTTTGTAGCTCGAGTCCACGCTTAAATCGGAGATGGACACACTTGTTGGGTGCGAACTTTAGACCCCAAGAGGAGGCGGTAGATGCTAAAATGTTGATATTTTGTTGGAGATCTTGAGAGCTTGATTGTGGTGACTTACTTGGATGCTGGATGTAGAGTTTGAGATCGTCAGCAAACAACTTGTAGTGCGGTCACAGAATATGAGGTTAGGTTGAATGGTCGGATTATGGAGACTGTTAGCTCATTTAAGTATTTTAAGGCAGTACCGTGTGGAGTTACCTGGGGAGATAGACAGACAAATCAAGAAGTACGAGAACATTGTGGTGTGGATGTGCTGGAGAGTGTGATATTAAGGAACACTTTGAGATGGTTCGGTCATAATCAGCCTTGTAGTAGTTCCTGGGTTATAATTGTAGGCCTACAATTTATTTTTGGATCTGGGTTCCAGACTAACTTCCTTATAGAACGAATCTCGCAAGTGATTAATTTCCTCATTCAGTGTTCATTTTTTACACAGGGGGATAGTTTCCTATTCATTCCGATATATTTGTCAATTTCTAATAGTTTAGGTCAAGCTTCGAATAGATAGAATAGAATAGTTGGGTAAATCTTTGCCCCCTACATATGGCTGACTGATGAAGGATAATATTCTACACCTAAACTTGTTCTCTTGTAAAAATAATGTATAGTGCCATATAATATACAATAGATTGTAAGAATGCATGTAAAGTTTCTCTAAATAGCGTCTATTAATATATAATTATTTTAAAATGGTAAATATTGACATATTAAATGAAATTCGCCTCATATTATTGTCCCCAGAATAATGTTGACGAATGTAAACAAACAGAAAATGGACCCTACTTTGGATAGCTCGCAAAAAAAGCTCGCAGCACGCATACCGTCATATAAGTTTTGATAAGGGTTGTGTATCAATAATTATATCAAGCACGGAATCTGTAAAGCCTATAGACATCATTCATGTATACACACGTTACTGTGATCTATAATCTAAGGATTTATAGCCTTAAAACTGAAGGCTATCAGAGACTGGCGAGGGAGATTTGTGTGAAATGATACGTTATAAGTTATCAGTTATCAGTTTATTCCAGTTCCAATAATATTCGGTTCTTCCCCAGTCCCGCCATATTGCTGAACGTTCGTGTAGACAGTAGTTGTAATAGCATTTGTGTGTGCTTTAAACTGTCATAGACTTTAGTAGTGTTTACATAATCAGTATAAGGCCGAAATCACCTAGATATTGGAGACTTGCCTGACTAGTGAGAAGTGATATTCGTGTGTATGCTGACCTGAAAATATAGTGTTAAATTTATCAGGATTATCAGGGCGGGCACGATCATGGATGACCAGATTCCAGAAGTCAACCCCATTGTTTAATTGTTATGATAGGGCCCTAAGGCCCTAATGGACTGTGTAAATTGTAAAATTTGTAATGTCTGAATGTCAGTGTTTTAGTGTTACTGAGATTTTCTCATTATTTCTGGGAATCTGGTTCTGGTAGGCATAGACTCTCAGAGCCCCCACCTCTTAACCCGGGAATCCCGGGAATGGCAAAGGTCCTCAATTAAGGTAATTATTTATTAGATGACCTTTTTTTCTAGTTATTAAAAACTTATTCTATGGTGTATTATATAATATATAGAAGCAATAGAACTGTTAAAATGACCTGGGAAGTGTATATTAAACCAAATACAAAACTAAGAGCAGCTGCCACCTGCAGTGGGAGCCTAATTATTTGCTTCTATATAATTATTATTATAATAATATAATATATATATAGCCTATCATATATAAAATAATATATCATACACCAATCACCATAGAATAAGTTTTTAATTTTAATTGTAAATTTATAATTCATGTATTATCATAGGCCTTAGGGCTAATATTGTAATATATTTTGCCACTTGTTAAGTTGTTACTACATTGCTACACTATAGGCTAGAATGTATAATATGTATTTAGCCTATAATCCTATTATTCCTATATTATAATATTTTTCTATTAACTATTTGATTGCTTTTAGAGTTTTAGAAATTTAGAAGGCAGGAAATGCTGTCAGACTGTCTTGGACAGTAGACTGTGGAGTGGTCCGAGTGGACACCCTTCATTCCAAAAGTGACAAGTCCAAAACAAAATCCGGGGGGGGGGGGGGCCCCAACCCCAATCACTTTGGCAATTAGGCACTCAAAATTCTTGTGAAGTTGTTTTCTGTAACATTAATACAAACCAAAAAAAAAAAAAAAAAAAGTTAGGGGAGTTTCTGTTATCATTATACAAAAAATTCATTTGCGTTATCACTAAAAAAAACAGCGTCGTTTGACACCCTGGTTGAGGGGAGGCTTAGCACCCCCTCACCCACCCATGACATATTGTCATGATCATATATATTGCCAGCAGGGGGCAAATAACAGAAAAAAATCGCCGTCAAAATAGACACGAAGTTAACCATGGCGATCGACAAATGTAAACATGACAGTGGTGGGGGAGGCGTTGGACGCTTGCAACATGTTCCCGTCTATTTTGAATGCCATTGGATACAATAATATGTAGAGGGGGGGAGAAGCCCCCCTTGACCCCCCCCATGACATATTGTCATCATCATATATATTGCCAGCAGGGGGCAAAAAAAAAAAAAAATCGCCGTCAAAATAGACGCGAAGTTAACCGCGGCGATCGCCCTATGTAAACATGACGACCGTACGCCCGGAGTCTACATCCATCCCCAAAGCCCCCCCCCCCTCAATATATTATTGTATCCAATGGCGGTCAAAATAGACGGGAACATGATTGCAAGCATCCGCCGCCACCGTCATGTTGACATGGTCGATCACCGCGGTTAAGTTCGTGTCTATTTTGCTGGCAATATATATGACGATGACAATATGTCATGGGGGGGTGAGCGGAGGCCCTCAACATATTATTGTATCCAACGGCAGTCAGAATAGACGGGAACATGATGGCAAGCGTCCGCCGCCACTCCGCGTAGTGTAAACAAGGCGGGCGGTACGCCCGAACTCTACATTCTACCCGATCGTCCACCGTAACAATAGAAAACGAGGGTAAACTCGAGCGCGAGGTTGTCAATGCCCACACATAATTTACTGTATCATAAATTTAGCGTTTCCATTCAAAATTTAAGTATTGTATGCGTCTCAAATGCCATCTCATATAATCTGGAATAATTTTTAAAACAAGGAAGCTTACAGTTTCTTACAGTAGATCCTCTGGAAAAAGGCAAACTAGGCCTGTGTATCCAGCTCAGTACCAGTACTTGCACTGCTGCGGTTGTTCACGGTGTTGGCGGCGGCGGTATCAGACGCAACATTTTTACTATTCTGTATTTTTGTTTTATAATCAAACTTCAAATTTTGTCTTCCCCATGCTTTATCAAGATTACTCTCAAACTCCCTTATTGATTCGGAATCGACTACATACTGGGGCAGTGCGTTCCACTCATTTACCACTCTATCACAAAATGAGTTCTTTGCCTTCTCAAGCCTATTTCTTTCTTTGTAAATTTTCTTAGAGTGTCCTCTTGTTCTTGTTCCCTCCCGCATCAAGAAGACACCTTCACACACTTCCTCATCATACTTTCCTGACACTATCTTAAAAGTCTCTATCATATCCCTTCTCTTTCTCCTATATGCCAGTGTCGGAAGCCCCAGTTTCCTCAACCTCTGCTCATAGACCGCGTTCTTCAACGTTGGTACCAGCTTGCTAGCTCTCCTCTGCACTTTCTCCACTGCTTCTATATCCTTTACCATATATGGAGCCCACACCTGGTTCGCATATTCCAGGTGCGGCCTAACCAGCGCTGTATAGAGATTCCTGAAGATTTCTTCGTCTAGTGACACAAATGTCCTCCATATCAGCCCCACAATTCTATTGGTTTTGTTTATCTTTTCCGCTAAATGTTCTGAGAAATTTAACTTATTGTCTATCACTACTCCTATATCCTTTTCTGCATTCACTTCCTCCATCGCTTCATACATACTGTATCCTACCTTGTCTATCTTGCTTGTCCCAATCCGCATGTACTTGCATTTTTTTGGATGAAAAGGCATTAACCAATGCTCAGACCATCCCTTCATGCCCTCCACATCTCCTTGAAGCAAACCCACATCTTCCTTACTCCTCACTCTTCTATACAGCTTAGTGTCATCCGCATACAGGTATACCTCACTTCCATTAGTTATAACTTCAGGTAAGTCGTTGATAAATATAACGAACAGCAGTGGTCCCAACACAGATCCCTGAGGTACCCCACTTGTAATTTCCCTCCACCCCGAGCCTATTCCATTCACCAGTACCCTCTGTCTCCGATCTTTCAGGAAGGCTTCTATCCATTTCACACATTTCTCCCCTATATTATAGCTTCTAACTTTCTCTATTAACCTTTTATGTGGGACCTTATCGAAGGCCTTCATAAAATCGCAATATACCACGTCTATTACATCACCATCTTCTAGAATTTGCATCCAATCATCTACCACCTTAATTAGCTGTAGTACTGTCGACCTCCCCAGCAAGAATCCGAACTGTCTCCCACTGAAAAGTTGGTTTGACTTCATATGATCCATTATTCCTTCTCTAATTACCGTTTCCATTAGTTTACACACAACAGTTGTCAAACTGACTGGTCTATAATTCCCTGGGTCATTTCTCTTTCCCTTCTTATATATAGCTGTTATGTTCGCCTCTCTCCTGTCCATCGGGATTTGTCCTGTATTAAACGATACCTCAAATAACATTTTCAATGGCTCTACTAAAAACATCTCACCTCCTTCCTTTATGATTCTTGGGTGTATCCCATCCGGTCCCGGTGACTTCTATCTATTCTATCTATTGCCTGACGCCGTGATCCCCGAAGGGGTGGCCACGAACGAACCGCCCTCATGCACCTCTGTCCCCAGTCAGTCGACGCCCCTCCCCCCAACCAGCACCGCCTTCGTTCATGTACTTCCTCACTCCATCCTTCCACCTCATATTCGGTCTACCTCTCCCCCTCTGTCCCTCCACCTCGCTCTCGTACACCCTCTTAGTCATTCTCTCGCTTTCCATACGTTCCATATGGCCGAACCATCTCAAGTTGTTCCTTTTCACACTTTCCAGCACATCTACCTCCACACCACACCTCCTTCTTACTTCCTCATTAGTCTGTCTATCCCTCCATGTAACTCCGCACGCACTCCTTAAGTAATTCATTTCCACTGCTCTCACTCTTGGTCTGAGTCTCTCAACCAACGTCCATGCTTCGCTTCCGTAAGTCAGTGTCGGGATTACCACACTGTCATGCAAGGACTTCTTCACTTCCATACTGACCACCCTATTTCTTGTTACTGCTTTTAGCGTTCCTACAACCCTCTTCCCCTGTTGTACCCTCTCCCGCACCTCTTCATCCATAGTCCCATCTTTACTCAACACACTGCCCAGATACTTAAAAGAGTTGACGATCTCCATAGCCTGACCGTTCAGCTTCACCTCACACTCTGTGACTTCACCCCTTTCGAAGACCATAACCTTGCTCTTCCCCGTATTTACCTTCAAATTCCGTTTTTCGCACACTGTTCCAAACTCATTTACCAGACCCTGCAACTCCCATTCATTATCACTCATCAGAACTGTATCATCCGCAAACAGCAGTATAGGTAGCTTCCACTCAATTCCCTCCCTTTTCAGCGATACACCAACATCCACTGCTCTTGATAGTATTTCTTTCATAACTCCATCCATATATACAGTAAACAACCACGGGGACATCACACACCCCTGTTTCAAACCAACATTCAGGTCAAAGAACTCGCTCTGCTCACTCTCCACACGTACTGCCGCCTTTGCACCCTCATACATGCTCTTCACTGCTTTCAGCAACTTGCCCTCTACTCCGTATATTCTAAGTACTTTCCACAAACCTTCTCTATCCACTCTGTCATAGGCCTTCTCCAAGTCCATAAAGGCAACATACACCTTTTGTTTCTTCTCCAGATACTTCTCCACAACACAATTCAGGGTAAAAATCTGATCTACACATCCTCTTCCCTTCCTAAAACCTCCTGCTCGTCGCCTATCCATTTCTCCGTTCTCACTCTCACTCTCTCAATCACTACCCTACTGTATACCTTCCCTACTACGCTTAGAAGACATATTCCTCGGTGGTTACCACACACTCCTCTTTCCCCTTTGCCCTTATATAGGGGGACTATTATGCCAGTCTTCCAGTCATCGGGTGCACTCCCCTTCTCCCATGCTAGTTTGCACATTTTCCATACCCATTCTATCACTTCTCACCACCATACCTCAACATTTCCCCACACACTCCATCTGTTCCTGGTGCTTTCCCCAACTTCACTCTTTTCATGGCTTCCCACACTTCTGACCTCCTGATCCCCACCTCCTCCTCCACTACTTCTCTTCTTCTCCCTCCCATACCATATCCAGCTATGTTTGCTGGCTCTTCATTCCTTTCATTTAGCAACTCACTGAAGTACTCCCTCCATCTTTCGACTCTCTCTTGCTTCTCGGCTAGCATTCTCCCATTCTTATCTTTCACACCCTTACTGTTTCCCTTGCTACCTTCCCTAACTTGACTCCCGGTGACTTACTTCTGTTCATTTTTTCTATAGCCCATCTTATTCTAGCATGGGAAAACTCTATTATTTCTAGTGCCGGTGCCTGTTTGATGGGAATAGTAGGCACTGCATCATCCGACTCCACTGTTAGTACGCCCCCCCCCCCCCCCCAAAGTATTTCCCCAGCACCTCTGCTTTCTCCTTATCAGTCTCCACTCTACTCCCATCGTTCAACCCCCCTACCAGCTCTGGGATCCCTACTCTTCTTGTTAACATTTCCTGAATGTACTTCCAGAATATTTTTGGATTATCCTTCACATTTCTAGCAATCTCTCTCTCCCTCTCCTTCACCCCCCCCCTCCCCCCCTCCTTGTTTCCCACCTTATTTTATTGTTTATTTGTCTGCGTTCCAGATCCACTTCTTTAGTTTCTATACTAGACCCCCTGTTCTTTTTTAACAATTTTAATCTTTCCCACAATCGTTTCTTTCTTCTAATCAATGTCCAAAGTTTTCTTTTCATTGGCAATTCTGGGTTCGTTCTTTTCCTCAATTTTTTTTTATCCTTATATTCCCTTACTGGTACACTTTTGGATACAGCATTCTCCAGCGTAAGGCCCCAAGCTAAAGAAATACGATTAAAGTTTAAGCTGAAAACTATAGGCCTATTATTGTTTAAGAATGATTAAATAGATACTGTATTATGGTATTTTTTAATAAGGGTCCCATAATTTATTAAGAAATGTAAACAGGCTTTTCTGATGTGATTATAATTTGACTTTAATTTCTGCCTAAATTCACTTGTTACCTAATAATAACTGATAAGGATGGCGATAGCGGTCGTACACGTCGCCTTGTATACATAAGTCGTATGAACGAAGTCATGTTCCCGTCTAATCATGACATTATTGCGAGCGTCCGCATAGTGTAAACAAGGCGGGCGGTATACCCGGTAACTACATTCTTGCCTATAGGCTATTACCAGCAGGGAGCAAATTACAGCTGGCCGTGGGATACTTTTGGAAAAAATAAAAATAAAATCAAGGTAGGAGTTGTGTTACGGCGTACCATCCGCTTTGTTGTTCTTGTCGTTCCCTAAGCTGCCTGGCCGAACAGCCCCGACAGGGGTTTGTTTACTTAGTTACACGCTCGCAATTACATTCGCGTCTTAATTTGACTGCTATTATTACCCCTGCTGGTAATATACTGTATATGATGATGACAATAAGTCATGGGGAGTGAGGGAGGTAAAGCCCCCCTCAACCCATTATTGAATCCCACGGCCAGGTGTTGGGTAGGCCTAAACTGTTTTGTTACCGGCCGTGGGATACAGTAATGGCTTGAGGGGGGCTGTGCCCCCTCCACCCCCCCATGACTTATTGTCATCAACTCATCATGCTACCGGTACCGTATACATTACCAGCAGGGGCAAATAACACCAGTCAAATTAGACGCGAATGTAACTGGGAGCGTGCGACTATGTAAACAAAGCGGACGGGACGCCTGCTAACACAACTCAGTAAGAGTTGTGTTAACGAGCGTACGCTACTGTCCGCGGCAAGAATGTTAAGTGCGGGCGTACCGCCAGCCTTGTTTACACTATGCGTAGTGGCGTCGGACCTTTGCCATTATGTTCCCGGCTATTTTGACTGCCTTTGGATACAATATTATGTTGAGGGAGGGCTTTGCCTCCCCTCACCCCCCCATGACATATTGTCATCATCATATATATTGCCAGGCCAGCAGGGGGAAAATTACCGAAAAAAATCGCCGTCCAAATAGACGCGAACTTAACCACGGCGATCAACAAATGTAAACATGACGGCGGCGGCGGGGGAGGCATCAGACCTTTGCAATCATGTTCCCGTCTATTTTGAATGCCATTGGATTATTTGGATACAATAATATGTTGAGCCCCCCTCATGACATATTGTCATCATCATATATATTGCCAGCAGGGGGCAAATAACCGAAAAATTCGCCGTCAAAATAGACGCCGAGTTAACCTTGGCGATCGCTCTATGTAAACATGATGACCGTACGCCCGAACTCTACATCCATCCCCTGTCCGCTTTGTTTACAATTTACAATGTCGCATGCTCGCAGTTACATTCGTGTCTAATGCTATTATTTGCCCCTGCTGGTAATATATATGATAATGACAAGAAGTCATGGGGGGTGATGGAGGCAAAGCCCCCCCTTGACCCATTATTGTATCCCACGGCTGGTAAAAAAAAATATATATTTACCCAACACCTGGCCGTGAGATACAATAATGGGTTGAGGGGGGCTTTGCCGCCCTCAGCCCCTCACCCCCCATGACTTATTGTCATCATCATATATATTACCAGCAGGGGTAAATATCAGGAATAAATAAGCAGTCTAATTAGACGCGAATGTAACTGCGGGCGTGCGAATATGTAAACAAACCGGACGGCACGCCCACTAACACAACTCTTACCAAAAAAAAAAATTCAAATTAGGCTAGACACCTAGACACCAGGGAACCGAGATCGTACGATTTATGTAAACAAGTCGACGACGACGCGTACGTCCGCTAACACTATCTATACTGCCTAACTTAATCTAAACTTACCTATTATAGCCTATAACCATAATTTACCTAATCTAGCCTAGGCTACTCGACCTAACCAATTGCAACCATGTTTATGTAAATCTATAATCTAACCTAGATGGACAATTAGCCTTAGCTACCATATAGCCTAATTTTGAATTGAATAGGCTATAAGCCTAGAGGCTAGAGAAGGCCAATTCTCCCTACCAATAAATGCCTACAGTGACCGATAGAGGCGCTGAACACCAGGTTTACCGCGGTGCATTGTGGGAAATGGGCGACATCGCGGAGCTATCCACCCTCCCTCTCCTTCAATTCTATAATATACCGGTATGCAGTTAGTTGAAATTTCTGTAGCCGACACATACTTTGGTCTATGCATACTGTTGTTTTATATATTTTAAAATCGCCCATATTCATAAATAACGTATATTTACAATACAAAGTCAGCAGGTATTTTCGCGCCAATTGTGTTATAATTAATCAGCTTATAATTATGTTTGTAGTCATTATCAGCTGCATATGGACTTTCCCTTTATTACTATACTATATAGGCCTAGGCCTAAGTACTTAGTGTAGTCGTATACTGTATAATAAAAACGTGTAGAATCGCACAAAAATTGAGATAAACTGTGCATATCCTAGGTGTTGGGTATAGTGATGTCTACAGTCGTAGCTCTGGCGCTAGTTCAGAAGCGTCCACCAAAGGTCTCAAGAGAATTGTTGGTAGGGAGAATCGGTGGCAAACTTGGAAATAATGGAACACTTGCAAAATAATACAGAATAACAGAATACTCCACTTTAATGTTAGGCTAGCCTACTCCGAAGATTATCATCAAATAGCTAAGAGGACATTTCAGTTCTCGTTGGCAATTAGTGAAATTGTTCACAAGCCTATAGGTCTATGACTGTCACCGACTCACCTATGATAATGATACTGATTCCCTATGGTATAATTTACATTGGTAAACTATATTAATATAGGCTAGGCTAGGCTACTAGGCCTAGGCTATAGGCTTACTGTTTTTTTTTCTTCAGGTGACAATAAATTGAATCCGGTAAGATTAGGAGTAGTGGGCGTACCACTACCGACATACAGCATAAATCATCTATAAAACATTAACCTAACCTAACCTAGTACTACATGAATACTAGGTTAGGTTAGGTTAGGTTGTTTGGTTAGGTTAATGTTTTATAGATGAGTTATGCTGTATGTTGGTAGTGGTACGCCCACTAGCCTACTCCTAATCTTACCTTGAATCCCTTAGCAGCTAATTTATCAATACTTAGGGCCTAGGCAGAGGCTAGGCTAGGCCTAATGGAAGAAAATGTGAAACTATAGTCTATTTTTTTCCAGCTGAGGGTAAATTGTCATGTTTCTATCTTTGTTACTCAGCTATAAGGTAGATTTTGTAGCGAAATATGATGTTAATTATGAAAACTTTACATTAATACGAGACACAGCCATAGCCTAGTAGTTTCATATATTTCCATTAAGTATCGAGAAATTAGCTACTAAGGGATTTAATTTACCATCAGCTGGGAAACAATAACTAGGCCTATAATAGGTTAGGCCTAGGCTATGTCTCTGCATCATACTAAGACCAAGTTTATAGTTAGCCTAGCACCACATTTCATTACAAACTATTCAGACTAGGCCTAATTGAGAAATCTTGATGGGAACTTGCAATTAACCGTCAGTTGCAAAGAAACAGACTAGGCCTAGGCCTAGTACTCTAGTAGGCTAACTTTTGCGAAAGCTGTGAGGAAGGTCTGGCATAGCATTTGGGTTTGAAGATATTTTACCCATATGAGGCTATATCAAGCCATTAGAGAGAGTTCCTTGTACATTTGCTAAAGTTTTAAGTGCTATGACAACAAAGAAAAAGGCTAGCCTAATTAAAGTAAATACAATCATATATAGGATATTCCCTGCTCTCACTGAGTCACTTCTTCTTGACCACCCTCCAATAATCCTCCATCCCTAAGAATTATTGCAGAGGACGCACATATTATTATTATTTAGTTTTATTATTGCCTGCATTTAAAGTTATTTTAAGCTATGCTATTATATTCTATATATTTTTCATACATTATGGTACAATCTTGACTAGAAAAGAAGCTGAATAAGCGAAATAAAGATCATCACACTTATATCCTCACCCCCCCCCCCTTTATTATTGCAGCATCTGTGACTTACCTTCAGTGAAGCAGACGACGCACCTTATTATATTATTTAGTTTTACCTAATTTGCTGTATGTAGAGCTCTTTTAAGCTATGCTATTATAATGTACAATCCGGTACAATCGACCGGAACTATAGCTGAATAAGCGAAATTAAGATCGTCACACTTATTTCCCCACCCCTGCCGCGGACCTTGGGCTAACGTCCGGGGAGAAGGTGGCGGGGATCAGATGCCATAGAGGTAGTCTCATGCCCTGGCGAGGAGGGAGGATGGAAGCCCCAGACACCGCCAGACTACATAATAGAACTAAGCTATGCTCTCACCAATAACACAGGAATAATCAATAAAACATAAGACATCATTGGGTAACTTATGATAAACTGAATTAATCGCACAAGGGCAAAATAAACTAAATAATTATACTCATAGCCGAACGGCAATGTTACTGGAGGGCGCCACATTGACAACAACAGGCCCTCACGTGGGAAGTTCCCACTGGGAACATAGAAAGAAGAACAGAAGGAAAAACAGCTCCTTTCTCCCCCTAGACACGTAGGCTTCGTGAAATATACAACACTTGCAACTGAAATAGGCTACAAGCTCAGTTAGAAGTGACAATATATATATATATATATATATATATATATATATATATATATATATATATATATTGAAATACTGGGTGTGAAGGGAATTTTTCTGTCCTGACAACTCCCCAGGCCCACTTAGGGTCAACCTTTCCTGGGGCCTGGCGCGGGGCTCGAACCTCTGAAGGGAGTTTAACCCTCCTAAAACCCCACAGGTTTTGAGATGCCTTGGGTGGGGTTTGAACCCTGGTTAGTGACCATGACCCCTCATAGGTCAACCAGGCCCGCGCGCTAACCCACTGTACTACCACGGACGTACAAAAGTATAGTAACCTTAGTCCGATTTGTAAGAACCAGGTGATAGTCTCGTGGTGTTTCACGTGATGAGTTTATTGGACTTCCCATCAACGACTATTTTACACTATACCTGACGTCAACTCGGGTAGTACATTATTGGGGTTGCGGGATATTTTCGAGGGCATTACATTACATCCTTCTTTAACTAGGCTAGTCCCTAGCCTCTTTAAGGTCGTAAGGTATCGTAGCTGTATCACCTCAGCAATCTCAATATTGTTAGGGTCCGCGTGATGGGTGCTCTATGTAGCTACCAGATCACGTTCCGTGACTGCCACCAATGAAATGCTGGGTGTGAAGGGAATTTTTCTGTCCTGACAACTCCCCAGGCCCACTTAGGGTCAACCTTTCCTGGGGCCTGGCGCGGGGCTCGAACCTCTGAATGGAGTTTAACCCTCCTAAAAACCCACAGGTTTTGAGGTGCCTTGGGTGGGGTTCGAACCCTGGTTAGTGACCATGACCCCTCATAGGTCAACCAGGCCCGCGCGCTAACCCACTGTACTACCACGGACGTACAAAAGTATAGTACCCTTAGTCCGATTTGTAAGAACCAGGTGATAGTCTCATGGTGTATCACGTGATGAGTTTATTGGACTTCCCATCAACGACTATTTTACACTATACCTGACGTCAACTCGGGTAGTACATTATTGGAGTTGCGGGATATTTTCGAGGCCATTACATATATATATGCTGTATATACCGGGTATATATATATATGTATATATATATATATCATCATCATCAAATCTGACGCCTCGCTTCCAGAGGAAGCACCCCAAAAGGGATGGCCATGGCAGAAACTGCCTCCAGGCTCCCAGACATGCCCCGACTAACCCACTCCACAGTGCCATTTCCACTAAGTGGATTATAACCATGAACACTGAAAGAGCAGACCCAGAGCAGTCCCTCACCCGGATGGCAGTTCCACCACTGTTTTGCTATTTTATTTACCCCAGTGGGGCCCTGGCTGGAAGCATACCAAGCACAGGAATTTTCTGGAAATAGGAACCAGTGGTCCACTGCTCCAGAGGCTGATTGCACCACCAAAGTGGCAAAGTGGCATAATACACTGTATATATATATATATATAATGTATATATATATATATATATATATATATATATATATATATATATATATATATATATATATATACAGTATATATATATATTTTATTATATATATATACAGTATATAACTATATATTATATATATATACTGTATATATATATATATATATATATATATATTACCCTATATATATATATATATATATATATATATACCAGTATATATATATATATATATATATATATATATATATATATATACATACAGCAGGAATAGAAGAACAAAGTACGCTACGAGCAGTTCCATACTTTATTATCAAACGTTTCGACATCACACTGGTGTCATCTTCAGTGGTCTACAAATCAAAAGATAATATTACAAATATGAAAGCTTAAAAGCTTATTGAAAATAATTAGAACATAACAAAAACAAAAACAAAATATATATATGGGGCAGAATGATAGGGTTAATACAAAGGAGGGGTAATTTAAACAAAGTTAAGCGGGTGTGATGATACAGTAGAGTTAAGGGAGGGTTTTAATTTTGAAATATAGAGGGATTCTAAAACTCTAATATCAACACGTTGACAGGAATCCAAAATATCAAAATGATCCTGTTTCACACCAAAACCACAAGATATAGCGTGTTCCTGTACAGCTGAGTAAGAAGGCGACTTGAAAGGCAGACCTGTTCTACTAGACTGACCTATGTGCTCGTCAATTCGTGTTTTGAAAGCTCGGTATGAGCTTCCAATATACCCTGCCTGGCAGCTAGGGCAAGCGAACTTGTAAATAATTGACGAACGAAGGTCAGTGGGTAGTCGATCTTTAAACTTAAAATATGAACCAATTTTAAATGTATTCTTATGAATGAAGCTGAAAGTAATTTGCAGGTAAAATTTGAGCAAATATCTTCTTAATTATTTTCTATTTTACTCGAGACTTCGCCTAGGTAAGGAATGACTAAAAATATCTCCTCCTTTCTAACTGTCGGAATACTATGTTTTGGTTGGTAAATTCTACACAAATAATTATTTACAATTTTATAAAAGATGTTGGTGCTATAACCATTCTTAACAAAAAAGTCTTCTAGAAACATAATTTCCTTATGAAATAATTGGTAACTGGATGTGAGTGAGTAGGCTCTGTGAAGCAGTGTCTTTATCGCATTAATCTTGAATTTATTTTGACAATAGCTAAAACAAACTCGTCCCTAGTCCTGAAAACGTACCTTTACGGAAAATTGAGAAGCAAAGTTTACCATTGATTTTCGTGATTAGTATATCTAAAAAAGCAAGTTTATTTTCGGATTCGGTTTCCATTGTGAACTTTATATTCTTATGTTTTGCATTTATATAATCAAAAAAGAGTTGGGCGTGACTGGGATCCTTGAATATTACTAGCGTATCATCAACGTACCTCCGGTACAATAAGGGTTTAAAATTAGATGGGCATTGATCAAGCCAAATTTGTTCCCAATAGCATAAAAATACGTCAGCTAAGGTAGGGGATAAGGGGGAGCCCATCGCGGTACCATCAATTTGTTTATAGAGCTCACCGTTAAATATAAAAAGACCGTCTTTAACACACAATGAGATTAAATTTGTAAAAATACGTTTACTCATACACATGAATGTATCTACGCCTTCAAAAATTAAGTTTGTACAAATATCAACAGTTTCGTTTACAGGAATGTTAGTGAACAAAGACTTGATGTCGAAGCTACACATGTAAGAATTCTCTGAAAATTCAAGATTAGATAAGGAATTCACCAGTTCATAAGAGTTCTTAACAGTAAACTCGTTTTTTGTGAGACTCGAGAGTAAAGGGACTAAGAATTTAGAAATGTTGAATGAGGCAGTGTTATATGCAGCCATAATAGGTCGAAGAGGGACTGAGGGTTTGTGTATCTTAGGAAGGCCGTACATTATTCCTGGGGAGGATCCTGATAGTTTTAGGCTCTTAGCAGTCTCATCCGTTATTGTGCCTAAGGAGACTAATTTATTTATGAATCTAATGACCTTGTCTTCAATTTTTAAAGCAGCTTTTATATATTGACGTTATCGAGTTTAGTGAACTTGGTGAAGTCTGTAAGCAAATCTTTCATTTTTGCAACATAATCACATTTATTAAGTAATACAACTCCCTTGCCCTTGTCGGGTCTGCAAATTACCAAATCATTATTACTACCTAATTTTTTCAGAACATTAAAATCAGCTTTCGTAAAGATGGGAGAGAACACTTTATTACTTTTAAATCCATAAAATTCTTTACAAACTACATTGCGGATCGAAGTAATGACATTGTTGAATGAGAATCCGTTAGCGATTTTGCAATGTTTAAGTCTATTTGCGAGGCTTTCAAACGTTAAGGAATATTTATAAAATGAAGGTTTATATATCGGGAGGCCAAATTATAATCCAAAAGAAAGTAGATATTTCTCTCTATGGGACAAACATACATTAGAAAAGTTGAATATAACATCTTTAGGATCGCAAGACTTGAACTCATAAGTGGCTCCTAATTTTTGTAATTTACGTTCATGATTAATGGTCACAGTTTTGGTTAGTTTTTCCTTTTCTCTTCGTACATAAGTTTTTAAACAATAGTAATCTAATCTAGACACTGACTCACACAGAGAGGCATTTAAATTGATTAAGTGTTGCTCCTGTTCAACTATAAGTTTAACTTTCGATTGAATTTCTAAATCCAAGAGCTTTTTCTGCCATAATTTATACAGATCTGAATTACACAAAGTTTTTCGGAACAGTTTAAATGACAAAAACTTAGGGAATACATTGTACGTTTTACATGATATTAAGAATTTCCAATCAAGTCTCAGTTTTGCTAGTTTTTTGGAGGATCTTTCATATTTTCTAAATTTCTGTAGTGCCGGCTGTCCATACCTTCGTAGTACATCGGAGAGAGGAGTGTTCCTTGGGAACCGTATCTTCAGCAGGAATAGAAGAACAAAGTACGCTACGAGCAGTTCCATACTTTATTATCAAACGTTTCGACATCACACTGGTGTCATCTTCAGTGGTCTACAAATCAAAAGATAATATTACAAATATGAAAGCTTAAAAGCTTATTGAAAATAATTAGAACATAACAAAAACAAAAACAAAATATATATATGGGGCAGAATGATAGGGTTAATACAAAGGAGGGGTAATTTAAACAAAGTTAAGCGGGTGTGATGATACAGTAGAGTTAAGGGAGGGTTTTAATTTTGAAATATAGAGGGATTCTAAAACTCTAATATCAACACGTTGACAGGAATCCAAAATATCAAAATGATCCTGTTTCACACCAAAACCACAAGATATAGCGTGTTCCCGTACAGCTGAGTAAGAAGGCGACTTGAAAGGCAGACCTGTTCTACTAGACTGACCTATGTGCTCGTCAATTCGTGTTTTGAAAGCTCGGTATGAGCTTCCAATATACCCTGCCTGGCAGCTAGGGCAAGCGAACTTGTAAATAATTGACGAACGAAGGTCAGTGGGTAGTCGATCTTTAAACTTAAAAAATGAACCAATTTTAAATGTATTCTTATGAATGAAGCTGAAAGTAATTTGCGGGTAAAATTTGAGCAAATATCTTCTTAAATTATTTTCTATTTTACTCGAGACTTCGCCTAGGTAAGGAATGACTAAAAATATCTCCTCCTTTCTAACTGTCGGAATACTATGTTTTGGTTGGTAAATTCTACACAAATAATTATTTACAATTTTATAAAAGATGTTGGTGCTATAACCATTCTTAACAAAAAAGTCTTTTAGAAACATAATTTCCTTATGAAATAATTGGTAACTGGATGTGAGTGAGTAGGCTCTGTGAAGCAGTGTCTTTATCGCATTAATCTTGAATTTATTTTGACAATAGCTAAAAAAACTCGTCCCTAGTCCCGAAAACGTACCTTTACGGAAAATTGAGAAGCAAAGTTTACCATTGATTTTCGTGATTAGTATATCTAAAAAAGCAAGTTTATTTTCGGATTCGGTTTCCATTGTGAACTTTATATTCTTATGTTTTGCATTTATATAATCAAAAAAGAGTTGGGCGTGACTGGGATCCTTGAATATTACTAGCGTATCATCAACGTACCTCCGGTACAATAAGGGTTTAAAATTAGATGGGCATTGATCAAGCCAAATTTGTTCCCAATAGCATAAAAATACGTCAGCTAAGGTAGGGGATAAGGGGGAGCCCATCGCGGTACCATCAATTTGTTTATAGAGCTCACCGTTAAATATAAAAAGACCGTCTTTAACACACAATGAGATTAAATTTGTAAAAATACGTTTACTCATACACATGAATGTATCTACGCCTTCAAAAATTAAGTTTGTACAAATATCAACAGTTTCGTTTACAGGAATGTTAGTGAACAAAGACTTGATGTCGAAGCGACACATGTAAGAATTCTCTGAAAATTCAAGATTAGATAAGGAATTCACCAGTTCATAAGAGTTCTTAACAGTCAACTCGTTTTTTGTGAGACTCGAGAGTAAAGGGACTAAGAATTTAGAAATGTTGAATGAGGCAGTGTTATATGCAGCCATAATAGGTCGAAGAGGGACTGAGGGTTTGTGTATCTAAGGAAGGCCGTACATTATTCCTGGGGAGGATCCTGATAGTTTTAGGCTCTTAGCAGTCTCATCCGTTATTGTGCCTAAGGAGACTAATTTATTTATGAATCTAATGACCTTGTCTTCAATTTTTAAAGCAGCTTTATATATATTGACGTTATCGAGTTTAGTGAACTTGGTGAAGTCTGTAAGCAAATCTTTCATTTTTGCAACATAATCACATTTATTAAGTAATACAACTCCCTTGCCCTTGTCGGGTCTGCAAATTACCAAATCATTATTACTACCTAATTTTTTCAGAACATTAAAATCAGCTTTCGTAAAGATGGGAGAGAACACTTTATTACTTTTAAATCCATAAAATTCTTTACAAACTACATTGCGGATCGAAGTAATGACATTGTTGAATGAGAATCCGTTAGCGATTTTGCAATGTTTAAGTCTATTTGCGAGGCTTTCAAACGTTAAGAAATATTTATAAAATGAAGGTTTATATATCGGGAGGCCAAATTCTAATCCAAAAGAAAGTAGATATTTCTCTCTATGGGACAAACATACATTAGAAAAGTTGAATATAACATCTTTAGGATTGCAAGACTTGAACTCATAAGTGGCTCCTAATTTTTGTAATTTACGTTCATGATTAATGGTCACAGTTTTGGTTAGTTTTTCCTTGTTTCTTCGTACATAAGTTTTTAAACAATCGCTATTGTCAAAATAAATTCAAGATTAATGCGATAAAGACACTGCTTCACAGAGCCTACTCACTCACATCCAGTTACCAATTATTTCATAAGGAAATTATGTTTCTAAAAGACTTTTTTGTTAAGAATGGTTATAGCACCAACATCTTTTATAAAATTGTAAATAATTATTTGTGTAGAATTTACCAACCAAAACATAGTATTCCGACAGTTAGAAAGGAGGAGATATTTTTAGTCATTCCTTACCTAGGCGAAGTCTCGAGTAAAATAGAAAATAATTTAAGAAGATATTTGCTCAAATTTTACCCGCAAATTACTTTCAGCTTCATTCATAAGAATACATTTAAAATTGGTTCATTTTTTAAGTTTAAAGATCGACTACCCACTGACCTTCGTTCGTCAATTATTTACAAGTTCGCTTGCCCTAGCTGCCAGGCAGGGTATATTGGAAGCTCATACCGAGCTTTCAAAACACGAATTGACGAGCACATAGGTCAGTCTAGTAGAACAGGTCTGCCTTTCAAGTCGCCTTCTTACTCAGCTGTACGGGAACACGCTATATCTTGTGGTTTTGGTGTGAAAGAGGATCATTTTGATATTTTGGATTCCTGTCAACGTGTTGATATTAGAGTTTTAGAATCCCTCTATATTTCAAAATTAAAACCCTCCCTTAACTCTACTGCATCATCACACCCGCTTAACTTTGTTTAAATTACCCCTCCTTTGTATTAACCCTATCATTCTGCCCCATATATATATTTTGTTTTTGTTTTTGTTATGTTCTAATTATTTTCAATAAGCTTTTAAGCTTTCATATTTGTAATATTATCTTTTGATTTGTAGACCACTGAAGATGACACCAGTGTGATGTCGAAACGTTTGATAATAAAGTATGGAACTGCTCGTAGCGTACTTTGTTCTTCTATTCCTGCTGAAGATACGGTTCCCAAGGAACACTCCTCTCTCCGATATATATATATATATATATATATACAGTATATACACATATATATATGCTTATATATATATATATATATATATATGTGTTACAGTGAGGTCCCCGCTTGGATCTTCTGATCACTGTCTGATACAGGCCACCTGTCTATCACCTACCACACCTTCCCACTCTGAACTTGTTTTGGTGACTAAATGGCATTACGATAGGGCAGACTGGGAGGGTCTTCAAGGTTTCTTTATTGATATTCCCTGGACCTCTTTCTTTTCTAATGATGCACACTCCACCTTGAGCCACATACAAGATTTTGTAAAAATTGGAATGGAAACTTTTATTCCTCATCAAAAGTACAGTAAAAGATCTAATTCACCTAAATGGTTTGACCATAATTGTGCTAGAGTAACTGAACAAAAATCAATAGCCTACAATGCATACACAAGATCAAAAACACATGAAGCTTTTAATTACTTTAGAAACATCAGAAATCATGCCAAAACTGTATTAAACCTAACTAAATCAAACTTTCTCCATAAGCAGGCAAATAAACTTCTAAATAATCCAAATGATAACAAAATATTTTGGTCTACTCTTAACTCATTCAAATCCAACTTCACTACTGCTTCATCCATTCCACCATTAAAATCTCCGACTGGCAATCTTGTAAGTGACCCACGAGGTACAGTTAACCTTCTTGCGGACATTTTCTCCACCAACTCAACCTTAGATGAAATAAATCAAGATGTCCCTGTACTTAATTTTAATTCGCCTGAAATTCCCTCACTTAAGATCCACACCAGACATGTCAAAACTATTTTGCAGAATCTCTCGGTAGATAAGGCTCCTTGTCCAGATGAATTTCCTCCAATAGTACTTAAGAATTGCTCCTTGGTGCTCGCTCCTGTATTGGCAAAATGTTTCCGTCTGTGTACTCATACCTCATGCTTCCCAGTACCCTGGAAAGAAGCAAACATCCATCCAATTCCTTATAAAGCACGGTGCCTCTTCAGATCCATCAAACTACAGACCAATAGCTATAACTTCCACTCTTGGCAAAGTCTTTGAAATTATACTAAATAATCACATAATTAAGCATCTGGAGAATAATAAATTAATCAGTGATAGGCAATATGGTTTTAGACGATGTCGATCAACTGCAGACATTCTTTGCCTTCTTACGCATCAAATCAACCAAGCTACAGACCAACATCTACCGTTCCCCAAATACTCCTCCAGAGCAAAGTCTTTTTGATTCTCTGTCCTCACAACTCAGTGTCCTCAACTTAAATGCTTCTTCTGAAATTACTGTGTTGGGTGATTTTAATGTCCATAATGATGAATGGCTCACTCATTCAGCCAGGACTGATGATGCTGGTCTTGAATGTGAGCTATTTGCAGACTCATTTAATCTCATTCAACTAGTCAACCAACCCACCCGTGTACCAGATAATCCTAATCATAATTCCCACCTACTGGACTTATTTTTAACAACCAATTCAGAAAATTATGATGTTACAGTGAGGTCCCCACTTAGATCTTCTGATCACTGTCTGATACAGGCCACCTGTCTATCACCTACCACACCTTCCCACTCTGAACCTGTTTTGGTGACTAAATGGCATTACGATAGGGCAGACTGGGAGGGTCTTCAAGGTTTCTTTATTGATATTCCCTGGACCTCTTTCTTTTCTAATGATGCACACTCCACCTTGAGCCACATACAAGATTTTGTAAAAATTGGAATGGAAACTTTTATTCCTCACCAAAAGTACAGTAAAAGATCTAATTCACCTAAATGGTTTGACCATAATTGTGCTAGAGTAACTGAACAAAAAGCAATAGCCTACAATGCATACACAAGATCAAAAACACATGAAGCCTTTAATTACTTTAGAAACATCAGAAATCATGCCAAAACTGTATTAAACCTAACTAAATCAAACTTTCTCCATAAGCAGGCAAATAAACTTCTAAATAATCCAAATGATAACAAAATATTTTGGTCTACTCTTAACTCATTCAAATCCAACTTCACTACTGCTTCATCCATTCCACCATTAAAATCTCCGACTGGCAATCTTGTAAGTGACCCACGAGGTAAAGCTAACCTTCTTGCAGATATTTTCTCCACCAACTCAACCTTAGATGAAATAAATCAAGATGTCCCTGTACTTAATTTTAATTCACCTGAAATTCCCTCACTTAAGATCCACACCAGACATGTCAAAACTATTTTGCAGAATCTCTCAGTAGATAAGGCTCCTGGTCCAGATGAAATTCCTCCAATAGTACTTAAGAATTGCTCCTTGGTGCTCGCTCCTGTATTGGCAAAATTTTTCCGTCTGTGTACTCATACCTCATGCTTCCCAGTACCCTGGAAAGAAGCAAACATCCATCCAGTTCCTAAAAAAGGTGCCTCTTCAGATCCATCAAACTACAGACCAATAGCTATAACTTCCACTCTTGGCAAAGTTTTTGAAATTATATTAAATAATCACATAATTAAGCATCTGGAGAATAATAAATTAATCAGTGATAGGCAATATGGTTTTAGACGATGTCGATCAACTGCAGACATTCTTTGCCTTCTTACGCATCAAATCAACCAAGCTACAGACCAACATGGTGAAACACATACAATAGCACTGGATATATCAAAGGCATTTGATAGAGTCTGGCATCAATCCTTATTGTCGAAGATGTCACACTACGGCCTTGAATCATTAGTTCCACTAATTTCTTCTTATCTTCATAACAGAAAAATACGTGTAATGGTAGATGGCCTTTATTCTCAATTTAACTCAATAAATGCTGGTGTTCCCCAGGGATCAGTTTTGGCCCCAACTCTGTTCCTCATTCATATCAATGATCTCATATCTACCACTCATAATCCAATACATTCCTACGCAGATGACTAAACACTCCACAGTTCCTTCACATTTACCAATTCTTTCACCCAACCCGATCTTATAAATTCAAAAATAAACACTGCAATTTCTCTGAACCAGGACCTTTCTAGAATTAATGAATGGGGACAAGAGAATCTAGTTTCCTTTAATGCACAGAAAACCAAGTACATTCAATTTTCTAACCGACAGAATCTCACTGACTCCCATATATTTGTTAATGATGTAAATATTCCCACTTCCCCTAGTATTGACATTCTCGGTGTAACATTAACTACTAACTTGAGCTGGACACATTATGTTAGAAGCATTGCTAAGAATGCCTCTAAAAAACTGGGACTCCTGTACAGAGTTCGAGAATTCTTCACTGACGAGCAGTTGGCCGTAATATATAAAAGTCATGTGCGCTCTCAGATGGATTACTGTTCACCTCTGTGGGGTGGAAGTGGAGTGGTTGCATTGAGGCAGTTGGACAAAATTCAAAATAAAGCTATTAGATTAATCAATAACCCTGCAATCACACAGGACCTTCCTACATTAGCCATACGAAGAAACGTTGCATCCCTTGCATTATTCTACAGATATTTTCACAGCAATTGTTCCGAGGAACTTGCTTCAATTGTGCCGCCTCTCCACATCTTTCCCCGTAGAACTAGGGCAGCTGAGAGCGCCCATGAATTTACACTTTCTCCTCCACAATGCAGAACTTCTGCTTATCAGAATTCATTTATCCCCAGAGCTACTACTCTTTGGAATTCACTTCCCTCGAATTGCTTTCCACAAACTTACAATCAACAAATGTTTAAATCCAGTTGTTACAAACATTTTATGAATAGAGGATGCCTTTAGGCACATGGACCTTTTTGTTTTATCTGTGTTTTTCCTTCCTCCGTTCATTGTCTCTTTAAAAAAAAAAAAAAAAAACATGGTGAAACACATACAATAGCACTGGATATATCAAAGGCATTTGATAGAGTCTGGCATCAATCCTTATTGTCGAAGATGTCACACTACGGCCTTGCATCATTAGTTCCACTAATTTCTTCTTATCTTCATAACAGAAAAATATGTGTAATGGTAGATGGCCTTTATTCTCAATTTCACTCAATAAATGCTGGTGTTCCCCAGGGATCAGTTTTGGCCCCAATTATGTTCCTCATTCATATCAATGATCTCATATCTACCACTCATAATCCAATACATTCCTATGCAGATGACTCAACACTCCACAGTTCCTTCACATTTACCAAATCTTTCACCCAACCCGATCTTATAAATTCAAAAATAAACACTGCAATTTCTCTGAACCAGGACCTTTCTAGAATTAATGAATGGGGACAAGAGAATCTAGTTTCCTTTAATGCACAGAAAACCAAGTACATTCAATTTTCTAACCGACAGAATCTCACTGACTCCCATATATTTTTTAATTATGTAAATATTCCCACTTCCCCTAGTATTGACATTCTCGGTGTAACATTAACTACTAACTTGAGCTGGACACATTATGTTAGAAGCATTGCTAAGAATGCCTCTAAAAAACTGGGACTCCTGTAGGGTACAGAGTTCGAGAATTCTTCACTGACGAGCAGTTGGCCGTAATATATAAAAGTCATGTGCGTTCTCAGATGGATTACTGTTCACCTCTGTGGAGTGGAAGTGGAGTGGTTGCATTGAGGCAGTTGGACAAAATTCAAAATAAAGCTATTAGATTAATCAATAACCCTGCAATCACACAGGACCTTCCTACATTATCCATACGAAGAAACGTTGCATCTCTTGCATTATTCTACAGATATTTTCACAGCAATTGTTCCGAGGAACTTGCTTCAATTGTGTCGCCTCTCCACATCTTTCCCCATAGAACTAGGGCAGCTGAGAGCGCCCATGAATTTACACTTTCTCCTCCACAATGCAGAACTTCTGCTTATCAGAATTCATTTATACCCAGAGCTACTACTCTTTGGAATTCACTTCCCTCGAATTGCTTTCCACAAACTTACAATCTACAAATGTTTAAATCCAGTTGTTACAAACATTTTATGAATGGAGGATGCCTTTAGGCACATGGACCTTTTTGTTTTATCTCTGTTTTTCCTTCCTCCGTTCATTGTCTCTTAACCTAACAAGTGCGCATGGGGGTAATTAGACACCTCTGCCTGTGCTGACGTATTTGAGCTGTTTCCATCACTAAAATATTCATTTTACCATATATAGCATTAATACTTATCCATACGCGCCTATTATGGGTTGATTATGATGGTATTAACCTGAAACTACAATAAAACGAGTGAAAACAGCGTTTGGATGGTCAAAATCGGAGATACAGGCCGCGAATTATATACAGTAATGTATGGGTGAGGCAACCTGCTTTCCCGCCAATTTCCGCCAAGGCCACTGAGACACAGTCGATCGATACTCTCTCTCTCTCTCTTGCACTCGCTTGCTAACAGTGATGTCAATGCCCTGCTTGCAACTCGCTAATGTTAGCACGAACATATACCTCAGAATAAGGGAATAACAGGGAAAATAGGTAATAACTGAAGGAGGGGAGGAAAGTGGGGAAGGAGGGGAGGTAGAGGAGTGATATTTTGCATGGCCCAGGGGCCAACAAAAAATAAAAAAACAAAAAAAATATTTATATTTTTTTTTTCGATGTTTAAAGTTGATTTTTTTTTTCTGACTCTTAAGAGTTTTCCCGCAGTCCGCCGGGGGAACTCTTAAGAGTCTTCCTGCAGTTCCCGGGTTAAAAAACAAATATATATATATATACTGTATATACAGTATATATATATATATATATATATATATATATATATATATATATACACATGTACTATGTACTATACTGTATATATATATATATATATATATATATATATATATATATATATAATTATTGTACATTCATATTTACACACTCATTCTCTCAATGTATCTCTCTCTCTCTCTCCTTTAAATACACACAGACACATACACACGCACACAAACATTAACAGATTCAGAGACATGCACTGATACATGCAGACACACGGTTCACTTTCTCTCTCTCACTCACCCAAACAAGCATTCCTCCTACTCACTCACTCCCTCACGCATTCACTCACGAACTCACGAATTCAAACACTCACCTATCCATCTAGTCACTCACTTACTTTCTCACCTCTTACTCACTCATACACACTAGTTCATTCACTCAACATCTCACTCACTTTCTCACTTGCTTACTCTCACGCACTCATTCTCCTTTATTCACTCACTTAATCAAACTCACAGATACTTAAACTAACTCTGTCACTGTTACTCATTTATTCTCACTCTCTCCCACCTACTTGCTTACCCACATATGCTCTCTCCTCTCTCTCTCTCTCTCTCTCTCTCTCTCTCTCTCTCTCTCTCTCTCTCTCTCTCTCTCTCTCTCTCTCTCTTTTGGCCTTCGGGGAAGCTTATCCCAGATCAGACTCGAGGGTGAGAATGTTAATGCGATTTGGTGCTCATTCAAACAGCAGTTTATGGATCGACAAGCTGCAATCCTTCCTACTAAACTTACCAAATCAGGCTCAACCCAACCAAAATGGTTGACAAGTGACAGCTTCAGCAATTAGAAAGAGAAAGGTTGCATACAGAAAGGCCAAACGAAGTCAAGACCAAAGAGATTTAGAGTCTTTCAAAAATATGTGTAGAAGAGTGAAATCGCTTATAAAGGAAGCAAAGCGGAATGAAGAATTCAGGATTGCAGCCCTCTGCAAAGAGAGTCCTAAAGAGTTCTTCAGCTATGTGAACAGCAGGAAGCCATTCAAAAGTAGCATAGGACCTCTAAAGGATCCAACAGGCCAACTACAAACCTCTGACACTGATATAGCTAAATCCCTAAACAACTATTGTGCTTCAGTATTCACAAGGGAAAATACCAGTGACATGCCAAGTCCAGGATTAGTGCATTAAGGTGAATAATCAGATGTACCCCAGAGGATGTAGCAAAAAGAATAGATAAGTTAAATAGGTTCAAGTCATCCTACCCAGATGGCTTTCTTCCTCGAGTTGTACGAGTTGTACGTGAAGTACAAGATGAAATCGCACCTTTCTTAGCAGACATCTTCAATAAATCACTAGAAAATGGAGAAGTCCCAGAAGGGTGGAAACTGGCCAATGTGACCCCAATCTTTAAGAAAGGGGATCACGAGTGTCCCAAGAATCATCGGCCAGTTAGCTTGAGTTTTATCATAGTAAAACTTTTAGAAGGAATACTAGTAGACAAGAAAGTTTACTACCAAGAAATCCATAATTTAATTACAGATTCCCAACATGGATTCAGGCGACACCGATCATGTCTTACCAATTTGCTGGAATTTGTCCATGAAATGCTGAGTGAGTATAACAAAAGTAGAGCCATAGACATACTTTACTTAGATTTTTAAAAGGCTTTTGACAAAGTGCCTCATTGCAGGCTAATGACAAAAGTGAGTGCGCTAGGTATCAATACAGAGGTCACACATTAGATAGAAAGTTGCCTAACAGGTAGAAAACAACGAGTGGTAATCAATTATGCTTCTTTTGAGTGGACGTTAGTCACTTCTGGAGTTCCACATGGATCTGTCTTTGGCCCACTTCTGTTTGTCATATATGTCAATGACATCAATATTGGTTTATTGAGTGTGATCTCCAAGTTTGCAGATGACATAAAGCTTGGAATGAATGTGAAAGACACCAAAGGGGTTGAACAGCTCAGGATGGACCTCAACAGACTGGGTGAATGGCCGGAGACATGGCAGATGCCTCTAAACTTGGAAAAGTGCAAGGTGATGCATATCGACCAAGCAAACCCCAATTCAGGCTATTCACTATTGGGAATGCCTCTGGAAATGACTGACTTAGAAAAGGATTTGGGTGTTCTGATTAGCAGTGACCTAAAGTTTTCCAAGCAGTGCATTGAACTAGAGTAGAAAGCTCGGACATTATTGGGCTATATCAAGTTAAGAGGCAATTTAAGTATAAAAATAAGGAAATGGTCCTCACACTTTACAACGCTCTGATACGGCCTCTCCTGGAGCATGTTGTTCAATTTTGGTCTCCAGCATTCAGGAAATATATAGAGCGACTGGAAAGAGTACAAGCTAGGGCTACAAAGTTTATTTCATCGTTTAGAAGAATGAGCTATGAGGACCGGTTGAGAGCTCTTGATCTCTTTCCGTTGGAGGCACGCAGACGACGAGGTCAGCTCATTGAAGTTTTTAAAATACTTAATGGGTTTGACAATGTGGATTATAACAAAATGTTTAGCTTCAAAATGAATACAACACGCAACCATGGCTGGAAATTAGAATTGAAAAGGTTCAGCAGTAGTATCTGTGGACATTTATTCACATATAAGATCTGTTCTACCTGGAAAAAACTTCCTTCCAAAGTTGTAAATAGCTCTTCAGTAAAGCAGTTCAAGAAGACTCTCTAAAGAGTGTAGTGCACTAAGCAGTCTCTCTCCTCTTCCACTTCGAGTATCGCCTCGGAATGGACCGCAAGGTCTCCGAGATACTAACTATTCCTTGTGACTCCTTGAATCTCTCTCTCTCTCTATCTCTCGGTAGTTGGTAATATTAGTCACATTATGTATGTAACTGTTGTATTCAGCTAACTATGACCTCAATAACCGTTGATGTAATGAAGAATGTGAAGTGTCCCTCATATGATTGTAATATATTTGTGGTACTATTATTGCATAATAATGTATGTAGTTGGAAATATTAGTCACATCATGTATGTAATAATTGTATTCAGCTAACTATGACCTCAATAACCATTGATGTAATGACAAATATGAACAGTCTCCTCATATGATTGCACTAGTTTTGTAGTGCTATTATTTACAACCTGTCAATTAATAATTCAGTCACGACATGTTTTTTTTTTTTTTTCGGCCATTAACCATGAGCTACGTATATACGGCACATGTGGCAATTAAATGAGGAAACTATAATAACACATCTGAATAATGCCTACCTGATTAATAAACACAACTATGAATGTAACCAGACGACGATGCTGTTGTTTTAGTGGAATAATGGCACTTTGAGCAGTATGTGTCACTTTACCAGTGGTTATCCCCTCACATCATGGGGGGCGCTGCTCAATAAACTCGCCCCTCGGGGCAAAATCAAAATCACATCTCTCTCTCTCTCTCTCCAACCAATACACCAAGTCCATAGCCTAACTTTGTAGCAACAGGCATTACTGGGAAACACATTGGAAAATACATCTATCCGGAAAGAGAGAGAGAGAGAGAATGAGTGAAATCTAGTAGACGGGTAGAAAGTGGAAATATATTAAAATCTGATACAAGATACGAGTAGCCAGAAAGAGAGAGTGAGAGTGAGTGAGAGAGAGAGGCTACTACTCTTTCAAACCGCAAAACATTTGGTAATCTAATATGAACCAGTTTTGCCTGCCCCGTTTGCAATGTTGGGAATCAATTGCAACGAGAGCTGCAGCAATTTTCGGTAGGTAGGTGGGCGGGTGGGTAAGTAAATTGGTAGGTAGGTGGGTTAGTTGGTAGCTTCGTGGTTAGTAAGGGGGTAAATAATATTGGTAGGAAGGTGGCATGGTAAGTTAATTGGTAGGCAGATGGCTTTGTCGGTAGGTAGGTGGGTTGGTAGGTAGGTGGGTAGGTAAATTGGTAGGTAGGTAGGTTCGTAGTTAGGTAGGTAAATTGGTAGGTTGTTGTTGTTGTTGTTGTTGTTCCCCAAGCTGCCTAGCCGAACAGCCCCAAGGCCCCGAGCACAGCCAAGGCCATAACCGAGCGCCCCCACAGAACCCTCCCTGCCGACCACAATAAAGCCTGGGTGACCGAAGCCACTCCATGGCGGGGAGCTGAGGAGGGTGCGGAAACGCCCGGGAAACCAAAGCCCTGTGCCCCTCAGCAATTATGAAGAGAAAGTTGAGGGGCAAGGGAAAAATGTGACGCTTTGGCTTCCAATCTTGGTAGATTGGGAGGTCAATCCACGGAAGAAACGCCGTCACTCGAGATCTAGAAAATATATAAGCAAAAGGAACAGTTAGAGTAAGCTATGGGTATGGCAGAGATCGCTCAGTTCTCACTCTGATAGGTGGGTTGGTAGGTAGGTGGGTGGGTTACTAAGTGGGTGCGTAAATAAATTGGTAGGTAGATGAGTTGATAGGTAGGTTGGTAACAACTTGTAGGTTTGTTGGTAGGTAGGTAGGTGGGTGGATAAGTAAATGTTTAGGTAGGTGAGTTGGTAGGTAGGTTGGTAATAACTGGTAGATGTGTTGGTAGGTAGGTAGGTAGGTGAATAAGTAAATTGGTAGGAGGACTTGGAATGTGAGTTGTTAGGTAGGTTAGTTAGTAAGTGGGTGGGTAAGTTAATTGGTAGGTAGGGGAGTTAATTGGTGGGTGAGTAGCTAAGTGGGTAAGTAAATTGGTAGATAGGTAGGTAAATAAGTATATTGGTAGGTAGGTAAGTAAAGTGGTATTTAGGTAAGCAAATTGGTAGGTAGGTTCATAAGTAGGTAAGTAAATTGGTAGGTAGGTAAGTAAAATTGTAGGTAGGTAATTTAATTGGTAGGTAGGTGCGTAGGGTAGTAAATTGGTAGGTAGGTAAGTAAGTAAATTGGGAGGTAAGTGAGTGGATGCAGTTATTGGTAATTCAGCAGGATAGATATGCATGGTAACAGGTTGGTGGGTAGGTAGTTAGGTAGGTTGGTATATTGATGGGTAGGTAGGTAGGTCAGTATGCTGATGGGTAGGTACGTTGGCATGTTGATGGGTAGGTAGGTAGGTCAGTATGTTGATGGGTAGGTAGGTAGGTACGTTGGTATGTTGATGGGTAGGTAGGTAGGTACGTTGGTATGTTGACGGGTAGGTAGGTAGGTACGTTGGTATGTTGACGGGTAGGTAGGTAGGTACGTTGGTATGTTGATGGGTAGGTAGGTAGGTACGTTGGTATGTTGACGGGTAGGTAGGTAGGTACGTTGGTATGTTGATGGGTAGGTAGGTAGGTCAGTATGTTGATGGGTAGGTAGGTTGGTATGTTGATGGGTCGGTAGGTAGGTACGTTGGTATGTTGATGGGTAAGTAGGTAGGTACGTTGGTATGTTGATGGGTAGGTAGGTAGGTACGTTGGTATGTTGATGGGTAGGTAGGTAGGTATGTTGGTATGTTGATGGGTCAGTAGGTTGGTATGTTGGTATGTTGATGGGTAAGCAGGTAGGTACGTTGGTATGTTGATGGGTAGGTAGGTAGGTACGTTGGTATGTTGATGGGTAGGTAGGTAGGTATGTTGGTATGTTGACGGGTAGGTAGGTAGGTACGTTGGTATGTTGATGGGCAGGTAGGTAGGTCAGTATGTTGATGGGTAGGTAGGTAGGTACGTTGGTATGTTGATGGGTCGGTAGGTAGGTACGTTGGCATGTTGATGGGTAAGTAGGTAGGTACGTTGGTATGTTGATGGGTAGGTAGGTAGGTACGTTGGTATGTTGACGGGTAGGTAGGTAGGTACGTTGGTATGTTGATGGGTAGGTAGGTAGGTATGTTGGAATGTTGATGGGTAGGTAGGTAGGTATGTTGGTATGTTGATGGGTAGGTAGGTAGGTCAGTATGTTGACGGGTAGGTAGGTAGGTACGTTGGTATGTTGATGGGTAGGTAGGTAGGTACGTTGGTATGTTGATGGGTCGGTAGGTAGGTACGTTGGTATGTTAATGGGTCGGTAGGTAGGTACGTTGGTATGTTGATGGGTAGGTAGGTAGGTCAGTATGTTGATGGGTAGGTAGGTAGGTACATTGGTATGTTGATGGGTCGGTAGGTAGGTACGTTGGTATGTTGATGGGTAAGTAGGTAGGTATGTTGGTATGTTGACGGGTAGGTAGGTAGGTACGTTGGTATGTTGATGGGTCGGTAGGTAGGTACGTTGGTATGTTGATGGGTAAGTAGGTAGGTATGTTGGTATGTTGACGGGTAGGTAGGTAGGTACGTTGGTATGTTGATGGGTCGGTAGGTAGGTACGTTGGTATGTTGATGGGTAAGTAGGTAGGTACGTTGGTATGTTGATGGGTAGGAAGGTAGATACGTTGGTATGTTGATGGGTCGGTAGGTAGGTACGTTGGTATGTTGATGGGTAGGTAGGTAGGTACGTTGGTATGTTGATGGGTAGGTAGGTAGGTACATTGGTATGTTGACGGGTAGGTAGGTAGGTACGTTGGTATGTTGATGGGTCGGTAGGTAGGTATGTTGGTATGTTGATGGGTAGGTAGGTATGTTGGTATGTTGATGGGTAGGTAGGTAGGTACGTTGGTATGTTGATGGGTAGGTAGGTAGGAACGTTGGTATGTTGACGGGTAGGTAGGTAGGTACGTTGGTATGTTGATGGGTCGGTAGGTACGTTGGTATGTTGATGGGTAAGTAGGTAGGTACGTTGGTATGTTGATGGGTCGGTAGGTAGGTACGTTGGTATGTTGATGGGTAGGTAGGTAGGTACGTTGGTATGTTGATGGGTAGGTAGGTAGGTACGTTGGTATGTTGATGGGTAGGTAGGTAGGTATGTTGGTATGTTGATGGGTAGGTAGGTAGGTACGTTGGTATGTTGATGGGTAAGTAGGTAGGTACGTTGGTATGTTGATGGGTCGGTAGGTAGGTACGTTGGTATGTTGAGGGGTAGGTAGGTAGGTACGTTGGTATGTTGATGGGTAGGTAGGTAGGTACGTTGGTATGTTGATGGGTAGGGAGGTAGGTACGTTGGTATGTTGATGGGTAGGTAGGTCAGTTAGATGATGGGTAAGTAGGTAGGTACGTTGGTATGTTAATGGGTAAGTAGGTAGGTACGTTGGTATGTTGATGGGTAGGTAGGTAGGTACGTTGGTATGTTGATGGGTAGGTAGGTAGGTATGGTGGTATGTTGATGGGTAGGTAGGTAGGTACGTTGGTATGTGGATGGGTCGGTAGGTAGCTACGTTGGAATGTTGGTGTGTAGGTAGGTAGGTCAGCATGTTGATTGGTAGGTAAGTAGGTTGGTTGGTTAATGGTTGGGTAGGCTAAGGTAAGTGAATTAAAATAGTAGGTAGGTATGTGGGGAAAATATGTATATTATATTGGTAAGTGGTCAAGAAGGTGCTTGGGTAGGTGGGTGAGTTTGTGGGGAATATGTACAGTTGGTAAGCAGTTAGGTATGTGAGTGAGTTTGTGGGAAAATATGTGGGCTGGTATATGTGGGCTGGTAAGTGGTCAAGTAGAAGGCAAGTGGATGGGTTTGTGGGCTAATTATGTAAGCTTGTGAATGATTAGGTAGGTGGGTGGGCGGGTACCTTTGGGCGGGTAAGTTGATTTGTTTTCCCTTTGTTGTGCATGAAAGAGACAAGAGGAAAGGCTGTCTGCAACTAGGGTCTCCCCCAAAGTTGAATGAGTGATAGTCGCTATTAAAAACATTTTGTTAATGTATTGAAAAGAAGTGTGGTGCCCTTGTTTAGATCCCAGCCGGGATCGAACCTCTGATATTCAGAACGAGTGTCCAAGCTTTTTATCTACTACACAACGGCTGGGAGTATTTAAATAAATATCTATATATATATATACATCTACAGTATATATATATATATATATATATATATATATATATATATATATACAGTATATACATCTACAGTATATATATATATATATACCGGTGTATATATATATATATATATATATATATATATATATATATATATATATATTGAGTATATATCACAAATACACGTGAGCCACTAAATGTTTCTAATCTCTCAGTGGGGTTCGAACCGCCGACCGTCAGGACGATAGCCGACGCTTTAATCAACTACACCACGTCAGTCTAAAAGACACTCAACCCTCTATCCTATTTATGTTAAGGAGAAGGGAAACCCACTAGGCGAATATATTTCAATTCATACCTAGTCGTAGGATCCATATTCCAGAATACCATACAAGGATTTCTGAGTGTCCCGACACAACTCGGGCCGAAATTGATTTCATTTAATTCTAACACACCAAGCATGAGAGTTACAAATATTGAGTATATATCACAAATACACGTGAACCACTAAATGTTTCTAATCTCTCAGTGGGGTTCGAACCGCCGTCCGTCAGGACGATAGCCAACGCTTTAATCAACTACACCACGGTAGTCTAAAAGACACTCAACCCTCTATCCTATTTATGTTAAGGAGAAGGGAAACCCACTTGGCGAATATATTTCAATTCATACCTAGTCGTAGGATCCATATTCCAAAATACCATACAAGGATTTCTGAGTGTCCCGACGCAACTCGGGCCGAAATTGATTTAATTTAATTCTATCCCACATTTAGTGGCTCACGTGTATTTGTGATATATACTCAATATTTGTAACTCTCATGCTTGGTGGGTTAGAATTAAATGAAATCAATTTCGGCCCGAGTTGCATCGGGAAACTCAGAAATCCTTGTATGGTATTCTGGAATATGGATCCTACGACTAGGTATGAATTGAAATATATTCGCCTAGTGGGTTTCCCTTCTCCTTAACATAAATAGGATAGAGGGTTGAGTGTCTTTTAGACTGCCGTGGTGTAGTTGATTAAAGCGTCGGCTATCGGCCTGACGGTCGGCGGTTCGAACCCAACTGAGAGATTAGAAACATATATACTGTATATATATATATACTGAGTTACGAGCGCTAGTGAATTCATCTGGAAGAACTGGCGCTTACATAAGAACATAAGAACATAAGAAAATGGGAGTCTGCAGAAAGCCGATTGGCCCACACAAGGCAGATCCCTGTCACACCCAACCCTAATTTTAAGCCCAGCTTAAAAACACCATTAGGACTTACCTCACCGAAACGGTCAGAGGTCAGAAAAACGGGGATCTGCAGATCCCCACACCTGGGCCACACCTGACCGATCACCCTCACACCCAACCCATCTCGTCCATATGCCTATCTAATTGTATCTTAAAGCTCCCTATCGTTCTTGATCCCACTATAGCACTTGGTAGCCTATTCCACCTATCTACAACTCTGTTACCAAACCAATATTTGCCTCTATCTTTCTTGAAACGAAATTCATCTAATTTGAAACCATTTGTACGAGTTCTCTCGCTATCACTGAGCTTTAGTACACTTTTCATGTCCCCTTTATTAATCCCACTAACCCACTTGAATACCTCTATCATGTCCCCTCTAACTCTGCGTCTCTCTAACGAATGTAAGCCTAATATCTTCAACCTTTCTTTATACGGAAGATTTCTAATATTATGGATCATTTTTGTCATTCTACGTTGTACTCTCTCCAATGAATCTATGTCCATTCTGTAATAAGGACACCAAAATTGAACAGCATAATCCATATGGGGTCTCACTAATGACAAGTAAAGTTTTAAGATAACATCAGCAGTTCTGTTACTCACACTCCTAGAGATGAACCCGAGAATCCTGTTTGCCTTGTTTCGAACGATTATACACTGTTTTCTAGGCTTCAAATCATTGCTAACACACACACCTAGATCTTTCTCACAATTCGAGTTTTCTAATTCCATATTAGCTAGTTTATATTTAACATTTGTATACATCTTCCCTATCTTTAATACCTTGCATTTGTCAATGTTAAACTTCATCTGCCAATTTACTGACCATTCGTGTAAGGTATCTAGATCCCTTTGGAGGCACTCTATACCTCTATCTGAATCAATTGTTCTCCCTATTTTGGTATCGTCTGCAAATTTACTTATCCTACTAGTTATACCTAAATCAAGGTCATTTATGTATATAACAAACAACAGAGGACCTAATACAGATCCCTGGGGGACACCACTTTTGACTGCTCCCCATTCTGACTTCGTACCATTTATGCTGACTCTCTGCTTCCTACCAATTAGCCATGACCTAATCCATCCCAACAACGCCCCACCTATTCCATGCGCCTCAACCTTTCTCATCAATCTCTCATGGGGGACTCTGTCGAAAGCTTTACTGAAATCTAAACATATTATATCATATGACTTGTCATTATCTACTGCTTCATATACCTCTGAGAAAAAACTAAGCAAATTAGTAAGGCAAGAACGTCCCAGAGTGAATCCATGCTGAGAAGAATTTATTAAATTAAATGTATCTAAGTGGTTTCTAATTTTACTAGCAATAATTGACTCTAGTAACTTTCCTATGATTGATGTAAGACTAATGGGACGGTAATTGGATGCTATTGATTTGTCACCTTTTTTGAAGATCGGAACTACGTTTGCAAGCTTCCAAGCTTCTGGACTATACCTGTCTCTAATGACTTGTTAAATAGAAATTTTAATGGGTAACTTAACTCATCCCTACATTCTTTTAATACTCTAGCATATACCTCATCAGGACCAGGCGATTTATGAGGTTTCAGTCTGTCAATTTCCTTAAGCACATCATTTCTACTTATAGTAACCATACTTAACCTATTTTCTATACTATCGCTATATACCTTACGGACTTACGAGAAATAAAAGACCAGATTATTATTATTATTATTATATATATATATATATATTGTAACATCCGTACCGACCGGATGTCATGTGGCAAGACCAACCTGTTGAACGTGACTTTACAATTACCTCGTGGCAACAACTCACCTTGCTTGAGAGAGAGAGAGAGAGAGAGAGAGAGAGAGAGAGAGAGAGAGAGAGAGAGAGAGAGAGAGAGAGAGAGAGAGAGAGAGAGAGAGAGAGAGAGAGAGAGAGAGAGAGAGAGAGAGAGAGAGAGAGAGAGAGAGAGAGAGAGAGAGAGAGAGTGAGAGAGAGAGAGAAACCAGCCAAGTTTGTGTGGACGAGGAGGGGCAAACTACCGGACGAGACGGAACCAGCCCCCTTCTCCCTACTGCCCCAACCACTCACGGGGTTCGTTCACCTGCTTCTCACCTGTAACTGGTCGACGTGTTTCCTGCCTTCTTACTGGTCCCGGCACCTGCTTCCTACCTCCTGATTGGTTAGCTAGGTCCAGGGAACGATATATAAGACGGGGATTTGATAATTCAAACTAGTACATTTCTAGCTGGGGAACACGAGCAGTGTGGTGGGGAGACGAGACAGACTTCAAAGGCTTGTATATTATTATGTGTTAAGTTGCGTCCGGGAGCGACCTCTTACACGTTAGTTAGGGATTATTTGTGTCTATTAATTAACCAGAGGTATGTCGAAAACATACACTCATTTGCTTTAAGATTTTGTGATTGGAGAAATAATTTTACTTTACTGTTTAATTTACTTGGAGAAATCATATATGTTTAATTTACTTGGAGAAATCATATATGTTAATTTACTTGGAGAAATCCTATATGTTTAACCCTCTCCGACATATGACGCGATTTTGAGCCTATTAGGGATACTTTAAAGCCTTTGTTACCATCAGGGGTATTTAGAAACCTTTAGTTCAGTTACTTCAACCTCTGCAGTTGTCTTTGAGTTAGCTGTGGGCAGAAAACAAATTTTGGAGAGGTAATTATAAGAGTGAGATAACTATTTATTATTGCTAATCTGGCAACCTCTGCGTCATATGTGCGTGAAAGGGTTAATTTACTTGGAGAAATCATATATGTTTAATTTACTTGGAGAAATCATAGATGTTTAATTTAATTGGAGAGATATATATTTTGAATTACTGTTTAATTTTGGTGATTAGAATTAATGTTCGATTCAGAGATGATTTGTGAGTGAATATTCTACTTTACATATTAACGATTAACTTACTGGATGTACAACTATTGTCATTCATAATTAAGGATTAAGCCTTGTATAAGTTAAATGCTTACCTGACTATTATTCTTTAAGTTGTACTTTGGTGAAATCAGAACGTATGCTAAACGATCCTGAAACTCTACCATAACTTTCATTGCTTATTATTTTGATTAATTGTAAAATACCTTATTTACGTTTATAAATATAATTCTCTTTTATATGTGACTTTATAATATTTCCTTACCATTTTTATTTAGTCAAATGTCTTTCAGTAATAAGAATAAATAAGATAAAATACTAAAGGAGAATAATAATAATAAACTGAGAATAACGAGATAACCTAGAAAGAGAAACATTCTTTAGAAGGTTAACAAACTTAAATTAATGATATATAAAAGATCTTAATACTTTGCTGATAATCAAGATTAATTGAGATATTCTAGTGTCTTAAAACTTTGCTTGCATACGAACTTTTGTATTCGTTATAAATAGCCTATTTCATATTAAACTTTAAATGTAACTTTAACTAGTTTACTGATTAAATATAATTGAAGTGTATCAAGAGTACAAAGGATAACTGTCCCAACAACGGAGGGAAAGCAAGTGACAACAGAACTAACTTTAATATTTTACGTTCTTTTGGCCTTCAGCTGTTTTGCTACACTTACACCTTAACTGTTCTATCTTCATTTATTTAGTTAACCACTTCTAAATCAAGATACGTAACAGATTAACTGGCGACCTCGCCAGGATTCGTTTTGTATAAGTTTCACTAAGTTTATATCATAATCATGCCTGAAATTATTAATAAGGAAGATGTTAAGAATTTCTTAGATTCGTCACCCGTTGCCGATGACATCGATCACTTGTCCAAGGCAGAGTTAATAGTGCTAGCCTCGTATCTTGAGCTAACGGTCTCGGACATGTCAAAGCCTGAAATAGCCCAGATCATAAAGTCAGAGTTATTTGGGATTCACGAGGGCGGTGAGCATAACGGGGACGAGGGCGGTGAGCATGGCGGAGCCGAGGGCGGTGAGCCAAATGGAGCGGCTGGTGGAGGACTCGGTAATGGGATACAGATGCGGTTTGGTGATCATTTACCAGAGGGATTTACCCCTGAGCAATATCTTTATTTAGCTAGGTTAAATGCTGCCCAGGCAGACGCTCAGCTGCAAGCACAAACTCAAAAACAAGCCCAGGCACAACAAGCCCAGGCACAAGTCCAGGCACAACATGCCCAGGCACACCAAACTCAGCTAGATCATGAATATCGCATGGCCCAATTAACTGCTCAAACCGAGGCCAAAAACCATGTGCTTGCTCCCCCTCCGGGATTAACCATGACTAGTGTAATTCCCCCGTTCACCGAAGACAATGTTCAGGACTTTTTTGTGTTCGAGGAGGTTGCTACAGGTATGGGGTGGACAAGGGATCGGTGACCATTTATGTTGCAAACGGTGTTGACAGGACAAGGTCGGGAAACTTACATATCAGTAGAGTCTGAGGTTCGGCAAGACTATGACCGTCTCAAAGCAGCCAATCTAAAACCCTACAAACTGGTGCCTGAAGCATATAGACAGACTTTCAGAAAGACTCATACAAAATTTGAGGAAACTCATACGGTGTTTGCCAGGACCATGAACAAAGATTTAAATAACTGGCTGACAAGTAAGAATGTCGCAGAGTATAAGGGTCTGAAAGAGTTAATCTTGCTTGAGAACTTCCTATGGAAGGTAGATTCACCAGTAGCCTATCATTTGAGAGGGAAAAAGGTAGAAACTCTTGCCGAAGCTGCAGACATGGCTGATACTTGTGTACTAAATAACCAATTTCGTGGGAAAAAGCCCTATGATAATAAGTTCTCCAATCACAAATCTGATAAATCTAGTCGCTCGCAAAAGCCTGTAACGTCTCCCCACGTAAGCCAAACTAAAAACGCTCCCCCAACTAAGAATGTGACTCCTGGTAATGATAACAGAGGTGGGGCCCAAACTAATAATAATAATGCTTACAAGGGGAATGTATCTCCGAAAGTGTGTACTTATTGTGGCAAGAGAGGCCACTTAGCTTATCAGTGTTGGGCTAAGGATAGAGCCGAGAGATCGGGGCCGACAGTAGCCGCCGTAACTGCCTCCCCAAATAACCAAAACCACTCAAGTGTGCCTTTGATGCAGGACTCTCGACAGGAGTACCTAGCTAACTTAAATAATTATCAAAGCGACCCAAATGTGTCCTTGATGCAGGACTCCCGACAGAAGGAGTACCTAGCTACTAACTTAAACCCGACAGGATATGGAGTAGTAGCGTGTGTGATGCCACCCACAAGGGTTAAGCCTGTAGACGTTTTCCCAGCAGTCCAGGGTAAATCTGCAGTAAAATTCCCATCAGTTCAAGACGGTTACCTTCCCTTTATTTCATCTGGTTATGTGAAAATGAATGGGTGTGTACATGAGGTAAATATCTTGAGAGATACTGGTTCTACTAGCACCCTCATGGTGAATCCTTATTCTGAATGCCCAACTGGCGAATCCGTAATAATGAGAGGTGCTGGAGGTCAGTTTTCTGCTAACTTGGTGAATGGTGAGATTGAGTGTGATTTGCTGAAGGGTGAAGCCTGTATAGCTTTGTGTAGGCCTCAGGACATCCCAGTGCCTGGGGTAACACTCCTTTTGGGGAATGATGTGGCTGGTGAGAGGGTCCGACCAGACCCCGCTTTGCCATTTTCCCCTGTTGACAAGCCACTACCCGGTGAGCTTGCTAAGGAGGTACTCCTTTTGGGGAATGATTTGGCTGTTAAGAGGGTCCGAGCAGACCCTGTCTTGCAATTTTCCCCTGTTGTCATGCCACTACCCAGTGAGCTTGCTAAGGAAGTTCAAAATGTTTTCCCCATGAATGCTGTCCCTTTATCTATACCAAATGTAGCAGTTCCCTCTGATAGTGTACCAACTGTGCCTGATGTGCCAAATGTGCAAAAAAATGAAAGGGATAAAAGAATAATGAATGATGCTCTAACTGTGCCTGATGCAGAAACTGTAGTAGATCTGTCTGACACATTTATGGCAAATCTTGAGCCTAATAATGATCATGAAACTCTTAATTGTCCTAGTGGCCTGGTAGAGTTGCAGCGAGATGACATTGAGTGCAAAGAGTTAGCTGCCAGTGCCGTGAGTGAAGAAGAGTATGAGAAGGAGAGGGGTGAATGCTTTTATATAAAGAAAGGAGTTTTGTGGCGTAGGTGGAGACAGCCACGTAGACCTATTGATGACGGGGCATGGGAAGTGCATCAGGTAGTCTCTCCCAAGCCTTGTCGGAAAGACATAATAGAAATGGCCCATGAAATAACCTTAACAAGGCATTTAGGGGTGAGAAAAACTCTAGAGCGCATTAGAACCCACTTCCACTGGCCCGGTATGCGTGATGATGTAGTGGAGTTTTGTAAAATGTGTCACACCTGCCAGATGACTAGTAATCCCAAACAAAATTTACCTGAAAATCCTCTGGTGCCCTTGCCGGTTAGGCTAAGAAAACATTGTGAAGAAAATGGAGGTGATAGGGATAAGGGGGTACCTTTGCATTTGTTTGTTACCCGTGCGGTTCCAACAGAATCTCCGGGATTATCACTAAACTTGGTGGCTATCCCAGACAGGAGATAGCCTAAGCAAGTATTTTGCATAAATATGTTAAAACCCTATCATAGGTCCCCTGATTCCTCTCTTCCAGATTCTCCTACTGTGGCAGTAATAAGGACCTGTGGACATCCTGGTGCGGGTGATGTTTGTAGTCCTTACCCACAGATCCCGCAGCAGACTGTCCCAGATCCTGAAGGTATCGATTTTGACTTGTCTTGTGGTCAACTTTCAACTTTAAATATAATTCGGTAGCCTGGGGGGAATTACCAACTAAATGATGTCATCTTCCCTCAGAGAAAGCTAAAGAACTAATCAATGTTTTATCACAGTCTCTCAGTGTGTTCCGTGATACTCCAGGGCTCACCTCGTTGGCCGTGCATGACATAGATGTCGGGGATGCAGCACCCATCAAATTATCCCCATACCGTGTCTCACCACAGCGCAGGAGTATTCTGCAAGTTGAATTAGATTTCATGTTGTCCAATGCCATAATTACTAGAGCCTTAAGCCAGTGGAGTAGTCCGGTCACACTTGTGCCTAAGCCAGATGGGAGTTATAGATTTTGTATGGACTACAGACAAGTCAATGCCGTAACAAGGTTTTCATTCGGTTTTAAGTCGGGAATGATACTTATCCACTGCCACGGATTGATGATTGTATTGACCAGATTGGCACTGCCAGTTTTATAAGTAAAATTGACCTTATGAAAGGATATTGGCAAGTACCTCTAACACCCAGAGCAAGGGAAATTTCATGTTTTGTGGTAAACAATCAAGCCTTCTGCTGTGAAGTAATGCCTTATGGCCTGAAAAATGCTCTAGCTACCTTTCCACTCACCTCTCTACCGCCAGACGCTGCAGACGCTCTGTCAACGCTCTCACGATATCGATCATAATTTGAGTATTAACTACTCATCCTCTTCATTCTTGTGCATGAAAGGTGGTTAAGAGCACGTTTAACCATCCTGTAGCTTAGTAAGTAACACTGCACGATATTTCGCTGTGTATTGACTGATAAACTTTGTGTTTATCACAAGACTCCTGCTCGGACAGGGCGCCACTAGCACCATCTGTTGTTTTGATTTGTTTTTAAACAAACGCTCTCTTCTTGTTTGATGTAAAATCGTAGCCCCTAATTTTACCCATTACCTACTGTAGTAAGTATCAATTTAACTGCCTTGTATGTAAGTAAAGCTTTGCATATTAATTTGCTAATAAACAATATTGTGTACTAACTAACCTGCCTACAGGAACGAACGCCGACGCCATTTTGTAAACAAACCTTTTTTGGGGGGATTATACATATTAAATTCCAGCCAATTTTGTAGTAAATTTAAGTGCATTCATTTATCTTTTCCCCCTAGATATATTCTTGACTTTTTCTTCTCAGAGTGATTTTACTTTAAGCTAAGGGTGGTATTTGTACAAACTAACCTAGCCTAACCCAACCTGCCAAGCTTTTAACCTAATCCAAACCTAGCCTAGCCTATAGCCAGCCAATCTGTTGTTCTTATTAACTCTAGTAGATATTGTATTTAGTATTCTACTGTAGCTATATATATCTGTAATTTTAGTTGTTGCTTGCACGATCTTGTAGTAACCTTTGACTGATACTTTTTTTTTTTTTTTTTATCTAAAAAGAGTAGGCTACTGCTTTACTAGGCTACAGTGACACCAGGGCCATCTGTTGATACAGTATATTAACACTTTGTGTGCAGTCACACTTTATTTTTATATAATCTCTATTTGGTGAATTGTATATTTAGTTACATATTCTGTTATATATATATATTTGTTTAAGGTTAGGTTATCACACCTGGTAGCCTATTTCTGCGTATTTCAATTTTATTATTTTTGGTTAGGCTATTCAACGCTGGTAGCCTATTGGTGCGTATTTTATTTATTTTTTAAACTTTTGGTTAGGCTATCGCCCCTGGAAGCCTAATTCTGCGTATCTCAATTTTTTTGTTTTCGGTTAGGCTATCACCCCTGATAACCTATTGTTGTGTAATTCAACATATTTGTTTTCGGTTGAAGTGATTGAAGTGTTTCTAAAGTGAGTGAAGTATTTTAAAGTGAGTTAAGTGTTTTAAAGTGAGTTAAGTGTTTTAAAGTGAGTGAAGTGATCTGAAGAAACTGACTGTTACCATGCCTCGCACTCGTACGAACTGCGCCGGTAAGTTTGGTGAGTCCATGTTTGTTACTGTCGATCTTCAAGTCTGCCGTCTCTGCCAGCAACGAGAGAATTTGACAGTGAAATTAGATGAAGCCTACAACAAGATCAACGTCCTCACCATGAAGCTGGAATCACTCCAAGAGTTTGTAACACTCAACGTTGGAGTACCACAAACTTCAATTGTCACCGCAACTCCAGCAGCCACCAACGCCCCAACGTCAACTGCCAACAATTCAACGCCTGCAGTAGCCATTTCATCTGCTGGTTCCGATACTCAAGAAAGAAATAGTAACTCTCTTCCCCCTCAAGACAACTTCCGTGTCGTGAGGAACAATGTTTGCCGCAAGACCAGGAAACCCATACCGATTACCGAGTGTCAAAACCGCTTCCAGATACTCGCAGACTCCGATGACGAAGCGGAAATAGAAGAAGTCCGGCTCGTGGGAGACTCGATGATACGTGGTCAGCTCGCAGAGTTTTGCGCCAGAGCACCTAAGATCAGGAAGCGTTTTTGTATCCCTGGTGGTGGTGTGGACGACGTAGTTGCTGCAGTTGACGAAGTATCTAAGCTGGCCCCTGCTAATACAATGTACGTCATCCACGTTGGATCCAACGATGTACAGCGAACCCGGTCGGAAGATTTGCTTTTAAAGTACCAGCAGCTGATCAAGTCGTTTAAGGAGAAGTCATCAAGGATCATCGTCTCAGGAATCGTCCCCCGGCTTGGTGTAGAGAGCCGATTTTACAACATAGCCACCAGCACAAATCGTTGTCTAGCAAACCTCTGCAGGAAGGAAAACTTAGGATTCGTCGACACCTGGGACAATTTCTACTACGATGACTATTTGTTTTCGGACGATGGAGTTCATCTGAACCAGGTGGGAGCAGCACGTTTTGGGCGTCTTCTCAACGATGCGGTGAAGGATTTTCGGAGAAGAAATCGACTCAGCACAGGACAACCAGGAAGGAGGACCGAAGACAGCGAGGGTGGCAACCTGCGAAGGAATTAAATGCTAATCTGTCAAGAACCGCGAATTTGGATAAAGCTCCACCAACACGACCCAAATTCAAAAACCGCCAGGGATAACGACCGAGGACCGATGTCAGCCATGAATGTAAATGTAGATCCGACCAGAACCAAAAATTTGATTAAAGAACGTTCTGTGAGTTCTAAAACCGCAACTTTAAAGGTTTTCTATGCAAACGCTCGTAGCATACGCAATAAATTTTCAGATTTAGAGGAACTAGTGTTTACTGAAAATTATGATGTGATTGGTATAACAGAATCTTGGCTCAATACAGTAGATAGAGACTTTTTAGCAGAGTATTCACTTCCCGGTTATGTAATGTTTGAGAAAAGCCGAATAAATAAAAATGGAGGTGGCGTTTTATTTTATATCAAAGAGTCTTAACCCGACCCTCTTGTCAAAACCTCAAATTGTAAACGTCGACACATCTTTTGTGCTAATAAAGAATAATAAAGGTACAAAAATAATACTTGCATTAATATACAGACCTCCAGCTCAATCAGTGCAAACTGACCGAGAAATTTATGAACAAATTGCAGATTTAAGTAACTCACAAGATACCGTATTTATTGGCGACTTTAATTTACCTGTGACCAAGTGGGGCGATACTCTTACTTCACACTCCGGACATGACTTGTATACGAACTTGCAAGAGAGTTCGCTTTATCAATTTGTTCGAACACCGACCCGTGGTAATAACGTTCTTGACATTGTACTTGCAACAAAAGAAGAATTAAGAGAATTTGAATGTTGGTGATGAATTCAGTAACAGCGACCATCGTACGATAACTTTCACTTTAAACTTTACTAGTAACGAACCAAATAGTAGCATCGAAAAAGTCCCTAATTTCAAGAAAGCAAACTTTCATAAACTTAGAGCTATGTTTAAAGAAACTGACTGGAGCTTTTTAATTAACAATAACGACATAAAAACATCTTGGAAGTTATTCAAAACCACTTACCTAAAAGCAGTGCAAGACTGCATACCATCGAAAATACGGCATCCAGGCCATAATCCAGGCATCCAGGCCAAATGGTGGAATAAAGATATTTCAAACTGCCTGCTTGCTAAAAAATTTGCTAATGATAGATTAAAATCCTCACAAAATGACGAAGAACGGGTGAAATTTGTAGAGCTACGACGCAAAGCCAAAAAGTTAATTAAGCAAAGTAAAAAGACCCTAGAGTTACATATTGCGAATCAAAGTAAAACAAACCAGAAAGAATTCTATAGTTATATCAGAAAGAAAAAAGTAGTTACTTCAACTGTTGGACCGTTAGTCGATGAAAATGGAGAATACACCAAAGACGAAGTACAAATGAGTAATGCCCTCAATACCTTCTTTGCATCAGTTTTTACAACAGAAGACCTCAGTGATATCCCTACACCATCGCCGATTCAGATTGATAATTCAGATGTTCTAAGCAATATCACCGTTACAGAGAGAGAAGTATTGAATTGTTTAGATAAACTCAAGGTAAATAAAACGCCTGGACCTGATACAATCTCGCCTAGAGTTCTAAAGGAAGGTAAGGATGAGCTCTCCAAACCACTGACATTACTATTCAATAAATCCTTGCAGTCTGGAACTATGCCTGATCAGTGGAAGATAGCGAACGTAACACCGATATTAAAAAAAGGCAGCAAATCCCTACCCAGTAACTATCGTCCAATTAGCTTAACCTCAGTTGTATGTAAAATGCTAGAAACGGTCATAAGAGACAGACTCGTAAATCACTTTGAGGAAAATAACATACTTAAAGATACTCAACACGGCTTTCGTAAAAAACGTTCCTGTTTAACAAACCTCTTAGACTTCTTCCACGATATCCTCAACCTCTACGATGAGAGTAAAGCTGTAGATATTATATACCTTGATTTTCAAAAGGCCTTTGACAAAGTTCCCCACAAACGTTTACTGCTAAAACTAAAAGCGCATGGAATACAAGACGGTGTGTTGAAATGGATAGAAAATTGGCTCAGCGACAGAAAGCAAAGAGTAGTCATAAACGGTAAGGCATCTAAAAGGACCAATGTAAGTAGCGGGGTACCCCAGGGATCGGTACTAGGACCAATTTTCTTTCTAATTTACATCAACGACATAGATGAGGGTCTCACCTGTACAATCTCAAAATTTGCTGACGATACAAAAATTGCAAATAGCGTACTCTCAAAAGATCAAGTTGACGATATGCAACACAATCTAGATAAATTTTCACATTGGGCTCAAATTTGGCAAATGAGTTTCAATGCGGATAAATGAAAAGTACTACATATCGGATACCTAAATGAGAAAGCAAACTATTCGATGAATGGCACTCAACTTAAGAATGTAAACAGAGAAACCGATCTGGGAGTAACAATATCGAGTAACCTAAAACCGAGTCAACAATGTTCAGAAGTTGTTAAGAAGGCAAACAAAATAATTGGCTTTATAGGCAGGTCATTTGAGCATAAATCCAAAGACGTTATCCTAACCCTTTACAATTCCTTAGTCCGCCCTCTTCTGGAATACTGCGTTCAATGCTGGTGCCCTTATTACCAAAAAGACATAAACAAGCTAGAACGAGTTCAACGTAGAGTTACCAAAATGATACCTAGCCTAAAGAACAAACCATACGAAGAGCGTCTTAGAGAATTAAATCTATTTCCTTTAACCGAGCGCAGATTAAGAGGTGACTTAATTCAAGTGTTCAAAATCATCAAAGGCATCGACAATATGAACTGTAGTAAGTACTTCACTATCGACCAATCTAATTACACGCGGGGAAACGGTTGCAAAATTATTGGTAAATCTTTTAACTCACACGAATCTAAGAATTTCTTCTTCAATCGAGTTGTCAACTTGTGGAATGGGCTTCCCCGAGACGTTATAGACTGCAGCACTGTTGATTCATTTAAACTCCGCCTAGACAAATATCTCGCATCAAACCCGCGACTGACTGCGTTTGTAAATGAATAACTTTATTTTATCCTCCCCTCAGTTACTAACCCATATGTCCCCTACTAACTTCCTAGTACTGCCACGGACATTTGTTCCATGGCAGTAGTTCCCTTTCCAATGTTCCCTTACCCACTCTAAACCACTGTTTGGACACTGGATCCTCAGTGTTTTGGAGGACAAGCAGCCTAGAAGGGTCACTAGATCTGTTGTTGCTTGATTTCCTTTGTACTCCTTTGTACTTTGTACTCATGAATCAGGTGACTGAAGGGGTACCTGGGTGTGTGGTGTACATTGACGATATCCTTCTTTTTTCCCATACATGGGGAGAACATCTCAAACAAATCAGACTGCTTTTGCTAACCTTGCTGAAGCAAATCTTGTAGTGAACTTAAAAAAGTGCACTTTCATTAAGAATACTGTCCAATATCTTGGGTATATAGTAGGACAGGGTCAGGTTGCACCTCCTCATGCTAAAGTAGTCAATTTCTAATTTCCCAACACCTAACAATAAGAAAGAAATCCAAAGATACTTAGGGATGATTTGATACTACAGGAGGTTTATTTTAAATTGTTCAAGGTTAACAGCACCTTTAACAGATCTTCTCCGAAAGGGTGTGAAGTTTGAGTGGTCCTCAGATTGCGAGGAGGCTTTCAGTGCTACTAAATACATTCTCTCGAATTATCCTGTTCTCCGTGCCCCTGATTTCACCAGATCTTTCTCCCTAGCTGTTGATGCAAGTAATACTGGGGTCGGAGCAGTGTTACTCCAGGAGGATGACTGTAATGTATTGCATCCTGTTTGCTATTTTAGTAAAAAGTTAAATTCTGCTCAACGTAATTACTGTCATAGAAAAGGAGCTGTTAGCATTGATTTTGTCCCTCCAATACTTTGGTGTTTATGTTCAATCTGCCCCTGGTTCCATTACTGTATATACTGACCATCACTCATTAAAGTTTTTGCACAAGTTCCAAAACAAGAATCAGAGACTGACACGGTGGAGCTTGTTGCTGCAGGAGTACGCCTTAGATGTCAAACACATCAAGGGGGTCCAGAATGTGTTGGCAGATTGTCTGTCAAGAGTCTGAAAATGTGTCTTATACTTTCCTCCTATTGAACTCTTTTCTAGCGGTGGAGGTGTAACATCCGTACCGACCGGATGTCATGTGGCTAGACCAACCTGTTGAACGTGACTTTACAATTACCTCGTGGCAACAACTCACCTTGCTTACGAGAGAGAGAGAGAGAGACCAGCCAAGTTTGTGTGGACGAGGAGGGGCAAACTACCGGACGAGACGGAACCAGCCCCCTTCTCGCTACTGCCCCAACCACTCACGGGGCTCGTTCACCTGCTTCTCACCTGTAACTGGTCGACGTGTTTCCTGCCTTCTTACTGGTCCTGGCACCTGCTTCCTACCTCCTGATTGGTTAGCTAGGTCCAGGGAACGATATATAAGACGGGGATTTGATAATTCAAACTAGTATATTTCTAGCTGGGGAACACGAGCAGTGTGGTGGGGAGACGAGACAGACTTCAAAGGCTTGTATATTATTATGTGTTAAGTTGCGTCCGGGAGCGACCTCTTGCACGTTAGTTAGGAATTATTTGTGACTATTAATTAACCAGAGGTATGTCGAAAACATACACTCATTTGCTTTAAGATTTTGTGATTGGAGAAATAATTTTACTTTACTGTTTAATTTACTTGGAGAAATCATATATGTTTAATTTACTTGGAGAAATCATATATGTTTAATTTACTTGGAGAAATCATATATGTTTAATTTACTTGGAGAAATCATATATGTTTAATTTAATTGGAGATATATATATTTTGAATTACTGTTAAATTTTGGTGATTAGAATTAATGTTTGATTCAGAGATGATTTGCGAGTGAATATTCTACTTTACATATTAACGATTAACTAACTGGATGTAAAGCTATTGTCATTCATAATTAAGGATTAAGCCTTGTATAAGTTAAATGCTTACCTGACTATTATTCTTTAATTTGTACTTTAGTGAAATCAGAACGTATGCAAAACGATCCTGAAACTCTATCATAACTTTCATTGCTTATTATTTTGATTAATTGTAAAATACCTTATTTACGTTTATAAATATAATTCTCTTTTATATGTGACTTTATAATATTTCCTTACCATTTTTATTTAGTCAAATGTCTTTCAGTAATAAGAATAAATAAGATAAAATACTAAAGGAGAATAATAATAATAAACTGAGAATAACGAGATAACATAGAAAGAGTAAAAACATTCTTTAGAGGGTTAACAAACTTAAATTAATTATATATAAAAGATCTTGATACTTTGCTGATAATCAAGATTAATTGAGATATTCTAGTGTCTTAAAACTTTGCTTGCATACGAACTTTTGTATTCGTTATAAATAGCCTATTTCATATTAAACTATAAATGTAACTTTAACTAGTTTACTGATTAAATATAATTGAAGTGTATCAAGAGTACAAAGGATAACTGTCCCAACAACGGAGGGAAAGCAAGTGACAACAGAACTAACTTTAATATTTTACGTTCTTTTGGCCTTCAGCTGTTTTGCTACACTTACACCTTAACTGTTCTATCTTCATTTATTTAGTTAACCACTTCTAAATCAAGATACATAACAATATATGTACAGTATACTGTATATATATATATATATATATAATTATAGGGTGGGCCACAAAAGGTGGAACTCATTAACTTAACAATAATTTGTTAATGAGACAAGGTACATTAAAAATTACTATATTACCTGAAAGGTGACTCAATAACATTAAACAAAGTCAAGGGGTGAAGTCCCTGCCACAAGAGGTGAATTTATTTCAACACATGCTCCAAATGACCACTGTCTCGTCTCAGGCACTCCTGGATCCGGAGAGCGAAGTTGTTTATCACTCTTCCTTCTTGTTGGCTTTAATCTTGGTGATGGCCTGCTTCAATTCAGCTATGGATTGAGGACGATTCTCGTAGACATGGTCCTTCAAGAACCCCCACAGGAAGAAATCTGGGGGGCTCAAATCTGGTGAATGCGGGGCCCACTTGGGTTCGCAACACCTGCTGATCAGTCGGTCAGGGAATCTCTCGTCCAGCCATTCCATCGTGATGTTTGCTGTATGTGGAGTTGCTCCATCCTGTTGGAACCATTGTTCATCCCTTTTCACCCTACAGCGAGTTCCAAGTCCCCTCCAGAACTTGTTAAGCATCACAATGTAGCGTTCTTTCGTGACCATGACTGCGTTGTTGTCGTCGTCCTCAATCCAGAATGGCCCGATTATGCTGTGCTTCGATGTGGCCACCCAGGCTGTGCATTTGACTGAGTGCAAGGGCCTCTGAAGCACTTCATCTGGGGACTGTGTGCCCCGAAACACATTGTTCTTGTTGTTGACATGGCCAGAAATCAGAAAATGGGCCTCATCACTAAACCAAACATTGCCGAGAAAGTCGAGGTCCTCTCTAATCTTCTCGTCGAACCACTGGAACATCACAACACGTTTGCGCATGTCAGCTGCTATGAGTTGATGTTTGATCTGGATTCTGTATGGGTAAAGCTGAAGGTCCTTGAGCAAGATTCTTTGCAAACTGGAACAGGAAATTCCCAGCTCTTGGCTGTGCCTTCGAGTGGACTTCTTTGGGCTGCTTCCAACTGAATCTCTCACGGCATTGACATTTTCTGGAGTTCTCGCAGTCACCTTTACACCATTAGGAGGTCTGACACTCTTGTTGAGGTTGTTTACTGTTCCCTTGGCTTTGAACTTGTTCACCCACAGAAAAATTTGGCTCTTCTGAGGATAGTTGTTGAAGGTAAACTTCCTGCGGTATTTTGCTTGCACCATTTTGAAGAAAAAAAAATATCTAAATAGGTAGGGACACAGAAATTGTTTTGCTCAATTGTCCAAGATATTTCTCACGTTTTTTGCTCAGTTGTCCAAGACATTTCTCACTTGATTTCCAATTGTTATGGTCTCCTTAGTCTAGATCTGAAACAGAAGAACAAAATTATAAATGTTCACAGATTCATCAACCGATAGGTGGGTTCCACCTTTTGTGGCCCACCCTGTATATATATATATATACCCTCACTCTCAGAACGCCACCTATTGAGCAATGAACTCACTAGGCATTGTCCCCCTGTAGCATATTTTGAATATGGGAATATTAATTCAGTGCTATTTAATCAGCGAGCAATGAGGGTATTTATTTGGCGTTTCGGTGGACCTATTGGTAATGCACTGATACTAGGTACAGCACAAATTCCATCCCAATAATATCCTCCCATGTCATATCAGGATTCGAACCCGGGTCCATTGGATTATCAGTCCAATGGCAATACATCTCAACCACACCTCGCCGAACACCCACATATATATAAATATATATATATATATATATATATATATATATATATATATATATATACGGTATATATATATTTTTTTTTTTCATTTTATATGTTTTACTAATTTTTGAATGCTACCCTTAAATTCAATATCAGAGTAATTTTCTTGGCCAAACAAACTATCCAAAATTTATTCAAAATTAAAGATAAAATCCCATCTCAGCTACAGTCTTCCATTGTCTATAAATACACGTGTAATAGCTGTAATGCTATGTATATAGGCAAAACGAAAAGACACCTCAAAACTCGAATTCACGTATATTTGGGGAAGTCTGTTCGTTCAGGTCAATGGATGACGAAACTCCCTTTTTCAGCGATCAGTGAACACGCACCTCCAGCAGATCATCTTATAAATACAGAGTCTTTCACAATTTTAGACAGTGCAAGGTCAGACATGGAACTGTTAATTATGGAGTCGCTTCATCAGGCTAGGGATAAGCCTACTCTTGGGGGTAATGAAACTTCTATCCCTCTCCTGTGCTTTTAGGATCACAAATAAGGTCTGTTTATGTATTTTGTTTGTTTGTTGTATTATTATTGCCGAGGCACGTATAACATTTGTGGATTTATTATTATAATTATTATATGAGATGCCGAAGTCTCCAACCAGGGTGCAGAAACACCATCAAGATGAATCCACACAAAACACCCGGAGGCACTGGAGAGAGACTACGGCAACTTAGGAAAATATAAAAACATATACTGTATACTGTACATATACACATCTTAAACACAGATAACATATTATGCAGTGGAGGATATCAAGAATAAATATAATACAATAAAATAGAATAAAATAAGTTTAAAAATTAGAATTAATGCTGCAAAAAAGCATTAACTCTAGACTTAAAAATGGAGATATGAGCTGAATTGACTAGCTCATTTGGCAACTTATTCCACAAGTCAACCATGGCCGGCACAAAACACCGTGAAATCTGTGTAGTAGAAAAATTAACACGGCTCATGGCAAGATCATTAAGATTGCTTGTGAATCTAGTTGCACGAGCCTGGACATAGGGCCCAGGCAGAACCCCATGTAAGGGATGCTGAGGGTTGTTAAAAACTTTAAATAAAAGACTAAGGGCACCAACTTTACGTCGATGACACAGATCAAGAGACAAATGAGGTAGAATAAAACTGATGGAATTTAGCGACCTGTCAAGCAACTTGAGATGGCAGTCAGCTGTTGACAACCAGACAGGTGAGCAGTATTCGAAATGTGGCAAAATAAAAGCATAAAAGACTTGATTACTGTGACGTCACAAGCAAATGTTTTATAAATCTTGCGAAGCAGACCAATTTTGGGGGAAATGGAAGAGGAGAAAGAACGAATATGCTTTTCAAAAGTAAGTTTGGGATCAAGAGTAACTCCTAACAAACGCAGAGTATCCACATTCTCAATTTGCTCGCCAGAAACTTGTAGATAAGGATGGGGAGGATCCAAGGTACTAGATCTGCTGATGATAATGGAGTGTGTTTTACTAGCATTAAGTTTCATGCCCCAAAGTTCACACCATGATGTAATTTTGGCTAAATCCCTATTCAGAGCAGTAGCAATTACGTGTCGATCTATTGGTGATGGAATTGACGCATATAAAGTTGTATCATCAGCATAGGAGATTAGTTTATTTTCAAGCTCGGAACACAGGTCAGCAGTAAAAATAATAAAAAGCAAAGGCCCAAGGACACTGCCTTGTGGAACACCAGAAACAACAGTAACAGAAGGGGAATGACACCCATCAATGACCACAAACTGAGATCTTTTCGTCAAAAAATCTTCAAAGATCCTTAAAAAATTGCCACCAATACCGATGAGCTGTAACTTATACAGAAGTGCTTTATGGTTGACTAAATCAAAAGCAGAACTAAAGTCAATAGCCACGACACGATACTCATGTCCCTGGTCCAATGAAGATTGCAAGTCATGTGTGAGTGTCAGAAGCGCATCACATGTACCCAGTCCCTTACGAAAACCAAACTGTGAGTTTGGTATCAAATTATGACTATTACAATAAGAGGAAAGGCGTCTGGACAAAAGCCTCTCATAGAGCTTGGATAGGATAGGTGTAATGGAGATAGGGCGATAGTCATTAGGAGATGATGAGGCAGTATTTCCCTTTGGAATAGGAGTGATAATAGCCTTACGCCAGCAAAGAGGAAAACTACCTGATTTCAAAAGCAACCTAAACACCACGGCCAATTTAGGTGCCAAGACCACTGCAACCTTTTTTAAAAAGAGAGGGAAAAACCCATCCGGGTCTGTGCCACCATAGGTATCAAGATCCAGCAAGTATCTTTTCAGTTCAGCTGATTTGAATGACATTGAATTGAGGTTGGGTCTAGGGAGACATGTCAATGGCAAAGACAATTCCTGATTACTCTGCTTATTAATAAAAATATTAGATAGAATATTGGCCTTCGATAATGGATCAAAAGAGATGGAGCCATCAGAATCACAAAGAGGAGGCATGGAGGAATCTATTCCAAATAAAGAGGATTTCAAAGCGGACCACCATTTATGAGGCTGTGTAGCTCCTGCCAGAACATCCTGAAGATGGGAGTTATAATCCCTCTCAGCACCATCATAAACTCTCTGCGCAGCTGCCCTTTTAAAAACATAATTTTCCCAATGCAAGGGGGTTTGATTACGCCTCCATAGACGATATGCAGCCTGTTTGTCATCAAATGCACGCTTGCAGTCATCATTAAACCATGCTTTATCCCTGATACAAGACTTAATTGTTTTTGATGGAACTCTTTTGCGAAGGATACCAAAAAGGGAATTGTTGAGAGCTGAAACCGGGTCATGAGATCTCAGTATGTGATTCCACTCAATATTACAAACATCATTACAAACGTTGTCCCATAACCCGGGATTTAAGGTAGACTTTACGTGAGAGAGTAATATCAGGAACAGAAAAATCAAGATTAATTTTACACATGATGGCATTGTGGTCGGAAGTGCCAACAGGTACAAGAACGGAGGTTTCTACAACGGCAGGAATATCTGTTAGTACTAGATCAAGACAATTTCCAGACATATGAGTAGGTCCTTGGATTAGCTGTTCACAACCAGATAAGTTTGCAAAATCCAGTGCAGCAAGACCATTTCTATTAGTTGGAGAGACCGAGTTCAACCACTCTTGATGATGCGCATTGACATCACCAACAAAAATAAAGGATGATTTGACATCTACAGACTGTATCGAAGCCATGGCTGTTAAGAGGCAGTCATATATGTCATTGTTAACATCAGGATTTCTGTACAGGCTAAAAATGTAATGATTATGATACTTGCTGGAAACTTTAACTAACTGCATCTCATGGCATTTACAAATATGCTTAGTTAAGTGCTGAGCATTATACCCAGATCTAATATACAAGCTCATTCCTTGAGCACGAGGAATAGAATCAAGCCGAATAAGAACTGGTTTACCGAAGTTAGGTATAAGAAGTTCAGAATAATCTCTATAACCAGAGACAAGGGTTTCAGAACAAAAGACAATATCATAACCAACAGATGCCAATGTAAGATCCTTGATGTTCTTATAGAGACCACGAATGTTGGAATAAAATACATGTGGATGTCTATTAGTTTATTGTATTCTTAGGTGTTACATTTTAGGTATTATTTAGTCAATTATTTCACTGAAAATTTGCATACTTTTGTAAGACAAACTGGGTATCTGGTTTGCGGAACTTTGAATGGATTTCGGGAAGTGGAGCCAGTTGGACTCTGTTTGTGTAAGTATTTCATGTATTCATATGTACTTTTCTGATTTTGACTAAAAGATTTTAACGGTAGTATTTCGTTTTGGTTTTAGGCTCTGAAGATGGAATTAGGACAGTTCCGAAAGATCAGCTGTATTAATAAAGATGTTCCTCTTCACGCTGGTATTCTTATTCATTATAAGACTGCGGTTCCCATGCCACCAATCCATTGCCTCTCTCTCTCTCTCTTTATATATATATATTCTCTTTTAAACAGACGAGGTTAAAAGCAATAGCAGTTTCAGCATTCAGGATTTTATTGTTACAGCTTTCAATAGTTCTAACAATTTTCCTCTGGGGTTCAGAGATGAGGTACAAAAGGTTAGCAAAATTCATGGTGGATCCAACGTTTCACAAGTAAACATCTTGCATCTTCAGGGAATGGAGAGGTAATGATTAGAATAGGGACAAAGCATCATATTTATACAAAATTCGAGGATCAAGAAGAGGGAGGTGGGCGGAGCTACTGGGTGTTTGGTGGCTGGTCATTGGTGGAAGGCAGTCTATTCGCGAGACGGGCACTAAATCTTATCGGTGGTTGGTTGTTGGCTGTGGGTGGCTGTGATTGGTTGGTGTTGTCAGTTGTGTGCTGAGCTTGGAAGCGTAAGGGAGGGGGGCGCGGGGCGAGAGGAGGGGGGGGGGGGGCAGCATGCCTGTAGCGCTTGCCTGAAGGAAGAATTTGAAGGTCTTGTGTTTGGTTGTTGATGCTGGGGTTGAGTGTTTGGATGTATAGAGCTTCTAAAATAGCTAGTCTTCTGGGGTCTGATTCTTTGTCGAGTATGGTGGTTTGTTTGTCTAGGTCGGCGCGAGTTAGGGCAAGATGGTGGGGGGCTTGATAGTGATCTTTTATAGCGCCAGATTGAAGGTGGAGGGTTAGTCGATGGGAAAGGCGAGTCTGTGTCATTCCAACATAGGATAGGGGTCCACAGTCCCCAGAGGTGCAAATATGCTGGTATATCACATGGTCGTCTTTCGGTTGGTTGGTGGAAATGGGGCGGTTACGGAGGACAAGGTTGGAGGTCTTAGGAGATTTGTAGTAAATAATGAGTTTGATTTTATTGTCAGGGTTGGTGGGGAGGACGTTTTTGTTAATTATTTCTTTCATAATGGATTCGTCTGTTGTGTGGTTGGAAGACATGTAGTTTCTGTAGAAAAATGTAATGTAATTGGCCGGGTTGGTGCTAGGGGGGTCTTGTTTGTACCATTTTTCTAGGTGGTGGTTGATGGCATTGGTGACGTCAGTGTTGGAATACCCATTGTTGACTAGGACCTGGGTGAGCCTTTCCAGTTCATTGTGAGTGTCATTCCAGGTGGTGCAATGGGTGAGGGCTCTCCTGACATAGGCGGCGATGGTGGACTGTATGTATCGTTTAGGGCATTCACTTTCCCCATTAAGACATTGGCCATTGTTAGTAGGTTTGGTGTACACGGTAGTTTTGAAGCCGTGGTCGTGGAGGGAGACAAGAGGTCGAGGAAGGGTAGATGTCCATCGGTGGTTTCTTCGTATGTGAAGTTGAGTCCGGAGGCGGCCATGAAGCGCTGCTGGAGGTCCCTGAGTTCGCCCAGGTCCTTCACCCGCACGAAGATATCATCGATGTACCTGCAGTAGACAGTGGGCCGGTGGGCAGCCAGGAGTTCCTCTTCGATAGTTCCCATGAAGAAATTGGCGAACAGGACCCCCAGGGGGCTTCCCATCGCTACACCGTCGATTTGCTGGTACATATTCCCGCGGGGGCAGAGGAAAGGGGACTCCTTGGTACATAGTTCCAAGAGCGTCTTCAGGGCCTTCTCCGGGATGTCCAGGGGGGTCGTATTAGGGCAGTGGTAAACTCGACGTAGGATAAAATCTATGGTCTTGTCAACGGGCACGTTGGTAAACAAACTCTCTACGTCAAGGGAGGCGATGATGTGGTCGTTAGCTGGGGGGCATCTCGTAGAATTTCTAGGAAGTCATAAGCAGAGTTGAGGTTGTATTGCCGTGGAACAAAAGGGGTGAGGAGTTTGTTCAGGGCCTTGGCGGTCTGGTAGGTAGCAGTAGGGATCTGTGATATGATGGGGCGGAGGGGGTTCCCGGGTTTGTGGGTTTTTATAGTACCGTAAGCATAACCTGGGGTGAATTCGCCGATGAGTTTCTTCAGGTGTACGCCACCGGCTTTGGCGTTGATAGCAGTGATGGTGGTGTTGGCTTTCCTTTTTATTTCGTCAGTAGGGTTGCGAGTGATCCTTTTGAATTTGTTCTTATCACTAAGAATGTCGTCCATTTTCCGTAGGTATTCTTCTTTTCCGTGTATCACCAGGCAGGAGGCCGTATCAGCTCGTCGGATGATGATGTTGGGGTTCTCTTTTAGTTGTTTAGCGGCTTTGAAGTGGTGTTTGTTGAGGAGGTTGCTTTGGTGGGATCCCCTGGTTTTGGTGGCTTCTGCTAGTAGGGTGGGTTGTAAGACTGGGGTGGTGGTGATCTTGCCGTCTTTCTGGAGTCGTAGGATTTCATTCAGTCCAATTTCAAGGCGTTTTCGGTGGGGTCCCGGCTTGGAAATGTAGTGGCAATTTAAGCCTTTGTTCAGGAGGTCTTCTTGGTCCGGCGTTAGGGTGGTGTTGGTGAGGTTAATATATCCTTTTGTTGGCTTGGGAAGTTTTATGTTTCCACCGTATAGACGGAAGAGTTTTTTTATGGTAGTGTTCTCTGTTTGTCGTCTGTGTTGTTCGTTGAGTTGTTGGAGTTTTTGGTTGATTTCTGTTTTGATGTGGTTAGGGGTGGTTTCTTCTGCATCCCATTTCTGTAGCAGGGCGTCACGTTCATATCGGAGATTGGTGGTGGTCTCTCGTTTCTCAGCTAATTCTTCTCGTATCAGTTCTTCACGAAACTGGCGGGTGCTAGTACGATGTCTGGCATTCTCGTTGTGGAGTTTTATGTTAGTATAGCCAGGTAATAGATTCTCTTTTAAACAGACCAGGTTAAAAGCAATAGCAGTTTCAGCATTCAGGATTTTATTGTTACAGCTTTCAATAGTTCTAACAATTTTCCTCTGGGGTTCAGAGATGAGGTACAAAAGGTTAGCAAAATTCATGGTGGATCCAACGTTTCACAAGTAAACATCTTGCATCTTCAGGGAATGGAGAGGTAATGATTAGAATAGGGACAAAGCATCATATTTATACAAAATTCGAGGATCAAGAAGAGGGAGGTGGGCGGAGCTACTGGGTGTGTGGTGGCTGCTCATTGGTGGAAGGCAGTCTATTCGCGAGACGGGCACTAAATCTTATCGGTGGTTGGTTGTTGGCTGTGGGTGGCTGTGATTGGTTGGTGTTGTCAGTTGTGTGCTGAGCTTGGAAGCGTAAGGGAGGGGGGCGCGGGGCGAGAGGAGGGGGGGGTGGGGGCAGCATGCCTGTAGCGCTTGCCTGAAGGAAGAATTTGAAGGTCTTGAACAAAGGTCCTGAACAAAGGCTTAAATTGCCACTACATTTCCAAGCCGGGACCCCACCGAAAACGCCTTGAAATTGAAGTCCTACTGGATGACATCCTACGACTCCAGAAAGACGGCAAGATCACCACCACCCCAGCCCTACAACCCACCCTCCTAGCAGAAGCCACCAAAACCAGGGGATCCCACCAAAGCAACCTCCTCAACAAACACCACTTCAAAGCCGCTAAACAACTAAAAGAGAACCCCAACATCATCATCCGACGAGCTGATAAGGCCTCCTGCCTGGTGATACACGGAAAAGAAGAATACCTACGGAAAATGGACGACATTCTTAGTGATAAGAACAAATTCAAAAGGATCACTAACAACCCTACTGACGAAATAAAAAGGAAAGCCAACACCACCATCACTGCTATCAACGCCAAAGCCGGTGGCGTACACCTGAAGAAACTCATCGGCGAATTCACCCCAGGTTATGCTTGCGGTACTATAAAAACCTACAAACCCGGGAACCCCCTCCGCCCCATCATATCACAGATCCCGACTGCTACCTAACCAGACCGCCAAGGCCCTGAACAAACTCCTCACCCTTTTTGTTCCACGGCAATACAACCTCAACTCTGCTTATGACTTCCTAGAAATTCTACGAGATGCCCCCCCAGCTAACGACCACATCATCGCCTCCCTTGACGTAGAAAGTTTGTTTACCAACGTGCCCGTTGACAAGACCATTGATTTTATCCTACGTCGAGTTTACCACTGCCCTAATACGCCCCCCCTGGACATCCCGGAGAAGGTCCTGAAGACGCTCTTGGAACTATGTACCAAGGAGTCCCCTTTCCTCTGCCCCCGCGGGAATATGTACCCTGCAAATTGACGGTGTAGCGATGGGAAGCCCCCTGGGGGTCCTGTTCGCCAATTTCTTCATGGGAACTATCGAAGAGGAACTCCTGGCTGCCCACCGGCCCACTGTCTACTGCAGGTACATCGATGATATCTTCGTGCGGGTGAAGGACCTGGGCGAACTCAGGGACCTCCAGCAGCGCTTCATGGCCGCCTCCGGACTCAACTTCACATACGAAGAAACCACCGATGGACATCTACCCTTCGTCGACCTCCTTGTCTCCCTCCACGACCACGGCTTCAAAACTACCGTGTACACCAAACCTACTAACAATGGCCAATGTCTTAATGGGGAAAGTGAATGCCCTAAACGATACCTACAGTCCACCATCGCCGCCTATGTCAGGAGAGCCCTCACCCATTGCACCACCTGGAATGACACTCACAATGAACTGGAAAGGCTCACCCAGGTCCTAGTCTACAATGGGTATTCCAACACTGACGTCACCAATGCCATCAACCACCACCTAGAAAAATGGTACAAACAAGACCCCCCTAGCACCAACCCGGCCAATTACATTACATTTTTCTACAGAAACTACATGTCTTCCGACCACACAACAGACGAATCCATTATGAAAGAAATAATTAACAAAAACGTCTTCCCCACCAACCCTGACAATAAAATCAAACTCATTATTCACTACAAATCTCCTAAGACCTCCAACCTTGTCCTCCGTAACCGCCCCATTTCCACCAACCAACCGAAAGACGACCATGTGATATACCAGCATATTTGCACCTCTGGGGACTGTGGACCCCTATCCTATGTTGGAATGACACAGACTCGCCTTTCCCGTTGACTAACCCTCCACCTTCAATCTGGCGCTATAAAAGATCACTATCAAGCCCCCCACCATCTTGCCCGAACTCGCGCCGACCTAGACAAACAAACCACCATACTCGACAAAGAATCAGACCCCAGAAGACTAGCTATTTTAGAAGCTCTATACATCCAAACACTCAACCCCAGCATCAACAACCAAACACAAGACCTTCAAATTCTTCCTTCAGGCAAGCGCTACAGGCATGCTGCCCCCCCCCCCCCATCCTCTCGCCCCGCGCCCCCCTCCCTTACGCTTCCAAGCTCAGCACACAACTGACAACACCAACCAATCACAGCCACCCACAGACAACAACCAACCACCGATAAAATTTAGTGCCCGTCTCGCGAATAGACTGCCTTCCACCAATGACCAGCCACCAAACACCCAGTAGCTCCGCCCACCTCCCTCTTCTTGATCCTCGAATTTTGTATAAATATGATGCTTTGTCCCTATTCTAATCATTGCATCATATTTATACAAAATTCGAGGATCAAGAAGAGGGAGGTGGGCGGAGCTACTGGGTGTTTGGTGGCTGGTCATTGGTGGAAGGCAGTCTATTCGCGAGACGGGCACTAAATTTTATCGGTGGTTGGTTGTTGGCTGTGGGTGGCTGTGATTGGTTGGTGTTGTCAGTTGTGTGCTGAGCTTGGAAGCCTTCACCATTGGCTCTTTCCATCGGCCAATCAGCTTGCAGCCCCACCACCTGCCTCTCCACACTACCATGGCCACCAACAATATTACCTGTGGTACTGTCAAATGGTATAATTATAAGGCAGGCTATGGCTTCATAACTACGAAGAGTAACGAGGATGTCTTCTGCCACCACACCAACATTATCAACAACAACAGCAAGAAGAAAGCCTCACTAAGAAATGGTGAAACAGTGACTTTTACCATCAAAACAGGGAGACAGGGACGTGAAGCTACCAACATCACAGGCCCTGAAGGAGCTTCAGTCAAGGGCTCCTCTTTCTCCCCACGGATTGTTCCACCAGAGTCGACACCACCTACAACTACAGCAGATGGGGAAGCAGTACTGAGGGCCAAGATCTTTGCCTGTATTCAGTCAGCCATAGCCATTGCTGGCCCAGACACACACCAACTCTGCCAGCTAATCCCCTGTCTGTTGTCACACAACAATCTTCCCACCATCATCATACCTCAGAAGGCCTTCTCCGCGACCCCTGCAAACATCAAAAGGGCGTCAACAAAGAAGAAGCCCCCCAAGACACAAGATCGAGTTCCAGAACTACAGGAATCTCCAACTCTTCACATCCATGAAGAACACCAAGAAAAGGACGAAACACAAATGGAAGCCGAGGAAGCCAGAGCATCATCATCACCACCAACTTCCCCCAACACCAAGTCAAAATCGCCAAGAAAGAGATCCCCAGGACCACTCCTTCCCCTCCCGACAAACCCGGAGACAATAACAAAAATCGCCAAGGAGACGGAACCGGAAGAAGACACCATCGAGCTTGCAGAACTAATACTGGGCAGTATTGGATTCATCTGTGACGTCTTTGAACAAGATCCCGACGTTATGAGGAAAGCATATTATTATATTAATCAAGAAGACTTGGAACGAACTATCACAGATGAAGGAAAAAACAAACTGAAAGCAAGACTCAACAGATCAGACATAGACATCCCTAAGTTAAAATCATTCTTATCAGCACTTTAGTAACTTAAGTACAACAATAAAACATGAATGAAAGTTTTTAAAACAAAAATGATTAGACAAACAAAATAAAGTAATAAACATCCCTCAACAACAGCAAGGTGGACGGCCCACTAACTTTTCTCTTCCACTGTATTTCATCTTTCCTACTTTCTCTTCCCTCCACCCACTCTGAGGTGCCTCTCTTCCCCCCCCCCCCCCCCCCCCCCCCTACCTTTAAAAAAAAAAAAAAAAAAAAAAAAAAAAAATCTAATCATTACCTCTCCATTTCCTGAAGATGCAAGATGTTTACTTGTGAAACGTTGGATCCACCATGAATTTTGCTAACCTTTTGTACCTCATCTCTGAACCCCAGAGGAAAATTGTTAGAACTATTGAAAGCTGTAACAATAAAATCCTGAATGCTGAAACTGCTATTGCTTTTAACCTGGTCTGTTTAAAAGAGATTCTATTACCTGGCTATACTAACATAAAACTCCACAACGAGAATGCCAGACATCGTACTAGCACCCGCCAGTTTCGTGAAGAACTGATACGAGAAGAATTAGCTGAGAAACGAGAGACCACCACCAATCTCCGATATGAACATGACGCCCTGCTACAGAAATGGGATGCAGAAGAAACCACCCCTAACCACATCAAAACAGAAATCAACCAAAAACTCCAACAACTCAACGAACAACACAGACGACAAACAGAGAACACTACCATAAAAAAACTCTCCCGTCTATACGGTGGAAACATAAAACTTCCCAAGCCAACAAAAGGATATATTAACCTCACCAACACCACCCTAACGCCGGACCAAGAAGACCTCCTGAACAAAGGCTTAAATTGCCACTACATTTCCAAGCCGGGACCCCACCGAAAACGCCTTGAAATTGGACTGGATGACATCCTACGACTCCAGAAAGACGGCAAGATCACCACCACCCCAGCCCTACAACAACCCACCCTACTAGCAGAAGCCACCAAAACCAGGGGATCCCACCAAAGCAACCTCCTCAACAAACACCACTTCAAAGCCGCTAAACAACTAAAAGAGAACCCCAACATCATCATCCGACGAGCTGATAAGGCCTCCTGCCTGGTGATACACGGAAAAGAAGAATACCTACGGAAAATGGACGACATTCTTAGTGATAAGAACAAATTCAAAAGGATCACTCGCAACCCTACTGACGAAATAAAAAGGAAAGCCAACACCACCATCACTGCTGTCAACGCCAAAGCCGGTGGCGTACACCTGAAGAAACTCATCGGCGAATTCACCCCAGGTTATGCTTACAGTACTATAAAAACCCACAAACCCGGGAACCCCCTCCGCCCCATCATATCACAGATCCCTACTGCTATCTACCAGACCGCCAAGGCCCTGAACAAACTCCTCACCCCTTTTGTTCCACGGCAATACAACCTCAACTCTGCTTATGACTTCCTAGAAATTCTACGAGATGCCCCCCCAGCTAACGACCACATCATCGCCTCCCTTGACGTAGAGAGTTTGTTTACCAACGTGCCCGTTGACAAGACCATAGATTTTATCCTACGTCGAGTTTACCACTGCCCTAATACGACCCCCCTGGACATCCCGGAGAAGGCCCTGAAGACGCTCTTGGAACTATGTACCAAGGAGTCCCCTTTCCTCTGCCCCCGCGGGAATATGTACCAGCAAATCGACGGTGTAGCGATGGGAAGCCCCCTGGGGGTCCTGTTCGCCAATTTCTTCATGGGAACTATCGAAGAGGAACTCCTGGCTGCCCACCGGCCCACTGTCTACTGCAGGTACATCGATGATATCTTCGTGCGGGTGAAGGACCTGGGCGAACTCAGGAACCTCCAGCAGCGCTTCATGGCCGCCTCCGGACTCAACTTCACATAGGAAGAAACCACCGATGGACATCTACCCTTCCTCGACCTCCTTGTCTCCCTCCACGACCACGGCTTCAAAACTACCGTGTACACCAAACCTACTAACAATGGCCAATGTCTTAATGGGGAAAGTGAATGCCCTAAACGATACCTACAGTCCACCATCGCCGCCTATGTCAGGAGAGCCCTCACCCATTGCACCACCTGGAATGACACTCACAATGAACTGGAAAGGCTCACCCAGGTCCTAGTCAACAATGGGTATTCCAACACTGACGTCACCAATGCCATCAACCACCACCTAGAAAAATGGTACAAACAAGACCCCCCTAGCACCAACCCGGCCAATTACATTACATTTTTCTACAGAAACTACATGTCTTCTAACCACACAACAGACGAATCCATTATGAAAGAAATAATTAACAAAAACGTCCTCCCCACCAACCCTGACAATAAAATCAAACTCATTATTTACTACAAATCTCCTAAGACCTCCAACCTTGTCCTCCGTAACCGCCCCATTTCCACCAACCAACCGAAAGACGACCATGTGATATACCAGCATATTTGCACCTCTGGGGACTGTGGACCCCTATCCTATGTTGGAATGACACAGACTCGCCTTTCCCGTCGACTAACCCTCCATCTTCAATCTGGCGCTATAAAAGATCACTATCAAGCCCCCCACCATCTTGCCCTAACTCGCGCCGACCTAGACAAACAAACCACCATACTCGACAAAGAATCAGACCCCAGAAGACTAGCTATTTTAGAAGCTCTATACATCCAAACACTCAACCCCAGCATCAACAACCAAACACAAGACCTTCAAATTCTTCCTTCAGGCAAGCGCTACAGGCATGCTGCCCCCCCCCCCCCCCTCCCTTACGCTTCCAAGCTCAGCACACAACTGACAACACCAACCAATCACAGCCACCCACAGCCAACAACCAACCACCGATAAGATTTAGTGCCCGTCTCGCGAATAGACTGCCTTCCACCAATGACCAGCCACCAAACACCCAGTAGCTCCGCCCACCTCCCTCTTCTTGATCCTCGAATTTTGTATAAATATGATGCTTTGTCCCTATTCTAATCATTACCTCTCCATTCCCTGAAGATGCAAGATGTTTACTTGTGAAACGTTGGATCCACCATGAATTTTGCTAACCTTTTGTACCTCATCTCTGAACCCCAGAGGAAAATTGTTAGAACTATTGAAAGCTGTAACAATAAAATCCTGAATGCTGAAACTGCTATTGCTTTTAACCTCGTCTGTTTAAAAGAGAATCTATTACCTGGCTATACTAACATATATATATATATATACAGTATACTGTATGTATATATAAATGGGGGAGATTGTAGGCACCAATCGATCAGGGCTAGACCCAGATGAGGTTATAGGCATGTGATAAAGAGTCGCTGGAACTCCTGTTTCATTTGCTTGGCCTCTCTTACTGATTTTTTTGGTGCCTCATCTACACTAAGAGCAATCCAGCTAGCTCTCACAAACACTTTCTCCTCCTATCCACTTCACTACACTAAACATGCACACCACACTTCATTCCTCCACACCAAAATGATCCAAAATGATGAATCTTAGCCCAGCCTCGGAGTCCCCGGGGGGGGGGGGGGGACCATAAATGCCCCCTCACCCGCCCGACCTTCCCCTGACGACCCCTCAAAATTACCTGGTCCTCGGCCAGTTACTCTTTCTATTAACTTTTGCAACATTCGCGGAATTTCCTCTAATTTTCCCTCTGTTGAACACCATCTCTCCTCCTCCAAACCTAATTTTCTTTTCCTCACCAAAACTCAGGTGTCTGAAGCAACTGCCAGCAGCCCCTTCTCTGTAACCTCCTACTTTCTCTATCCTAGTTTCAAAGCCAAAGGTGGATGTTGTGCATATGTGCACAACAAACTCACTTGCTCTCGTGTTCCCGATTTCGACTCCTCTGAATTCTCAACTTTATGGCTCAAACTTTCCTGTCATTCTCTTACTAAATATTTCTGTGCTGTCTATCTTTCCCCTAACTCTACCAACTTTCTCAAATTCTTTGACTATCTAAACTCTACAGTGGAACACATTCTATCCATTTCTCCTTTCTCAGAAATCTCCATCTTAGGAGATTTCAACGTTCACCACCGCCAATGGCTCTCCTCTCACAGTACTGACCCACCTGGTGAACAAATCTACGTCTTTTCTATCCTAAATGACCTAGAGAAGTTAGTTCAGCAACCCACCCGTATCGCCTCGGAGATCGGCCCAACATTCTTGACTTGTTTTTAACTTTTAACCCTTCTTCTTATACTGTCGATCTCTTCTCTCCTTTGGGCTTCCCCGACCATAAACTTATCTCTGTCACCTGTCCTATCTCTCCAGTACGGCCACCTGGTCCTCCTAGCCGGCGGTGCTTGTGGCACTTTGGCACTGCCGACTGGGAGGCTCTCCGGCAGTACTTCTTTGATTTCCCATGGAATGATTTCTGCTTCCATGGCCGGGGACACTCAGAGAGTGCTGAAAGCATTACGGAGGTAATGCTATCGGGCATGGAAGCATACATTCCATTTTCTTTCTCTCAGACTAATGCTAAAAAATCTTGGTTTACTCACGCCTGTTCTACTGCTGTCCGCAATAAGGAGGAAGCATTCAAACGGTACCGACGCCTTAAAACTGAAGACTCTCATTCTTCCTATGTTTCTGCCCGGAATCAAGCCAAATCTGTCCTTCGACTTGCCAAGCACTCTTTCATCAATAATAAATGCACTGAACTATCCAACTCTAGCTCTTCCAAAGCTTTCTGGCATCTAGCCAAAAACCTCTCCAACAATTTTTCTTCCTCGTCTTTCCCACTCTGATGGCACAACCATCACTTCTTCCTCTGACAAAGCTAAACTCTTCACTCAAACTTTTGCTAGAAACTCCACCTTGGATGATTCCGGTGCTATTCCTCCCTCTCCACCCTCCTCTCTCTTACTTATGCCTAATATCCTAATCTCTTCTAAAGATGTACTTTCTACCCTCTCTGGGCTTAATACTAAGAAGGCGTACAGTCCGGACGGTGTTCCTCCTGTTGTACTAAAAAACTGTGCTTCCGTGCTGACTCCCTGCCTAGGCAAACTCTTTCGTCTCTGTCTATCCTCTAACGTCTTCCCTTCATGCTGGAAGTTTGCTCTCATTCAACCTGTCCCAAAGAAGGGTGACCGCTCTCAACCCTCCAACTATCGTCCAATTGCTCTCATATCTTGTATTTCTAAAGTTTTTGAAACTATTCTTGCTTCCAAACTTCTTAAGCATTTCTCTTCTCATAATCTGCTCTCAGATCGCCAGTATGGCTTCCTTAAGGGTCGCTCTACTGGTGATCTTCTTTCATATCTTACTAACTCTTAGTCATCCTCCTTTCGGGACTTCGGTGAGACTTTTTCTATTGCACTAGACATATCGAAAGCCTTCGACAGAGTCTGGCACAAATCTTTAATTTCTAAACTACCCTCCTTCGGTTTCTATCCCTCCATCTGTGCCTTTGTCTCTCATTTCCTCTCCGGCCGTTCCATAGCTGCCGTTGTGGACGGCTATGGCTCACTTCCTCACCCTATAAACTCCGGTGTTCCTCAGGGCTCTGTCCTATCTCCTATTCTCTTTCTAATTTGTATAGATGATCTTCTCAACTGTACCTCAATTCTCATCCATTCATACGCAGACGACTCAACCTTACACTACTCCATTAGTTTTTCAGAACGCCCAAGCCAGCAATTCCTCAACGATAAACGGAATGAAGCCATAGAACACTTAAATTCTGATGTAACTACTATCTCCAATTGGGGCAGAGAAAACCTTGTTACCTTTAATGCTTCCAAAGCCCAATTTTTCCATCTATCTACCCGTCAGGATCTCCCAGCGGACTATCCCTTATTCTTCAACAATACAAAAATCAATCCTTCATCTTCTCTCAATATTCTTGGTGTCTCTTTTTCTTCTGCTATCAGTTGGAAGGACCATATTACCAGTCTTACTAAGGCAGCTTCCCAGAAGCTGGGTGTGCTCAACCGCCTTAGGGGGTTCTTTACCCCTGCACAGCTTCTTGCTCTGTACAGGGGCATAGTGCGTCCTTGTATTAAGTATTGTTCACATGTGTGGGGAGGTTCCTCTCACACCGCTCTCCTAGAAAAAATTGAAAGGAAGGCCTTTCGTATCATTAACTCCCGTCCACTCACCAACTCTCTGCAATCTCTCTCTCTTCGACGCAATGTTGCATCTCTCTCGCTATTCTATCACTACTATAATAATCAGAGTTCCTCAGAGCTTTCCCAGTGTATACCACCTCCCTTACGTAGGGCACATGGTACCCGTCTTGCAACACAATCCCACCCCTACTCTGTGCAACTCTCCAACCCAAGAGTGAATCGTTACTCTCAGACTTTCTTCTATTCAACAGCTGAGCTCTGGAACTCTCTCCCAGAATCAGTCTTTCCCTCTTCCTATGACTTAAATTGCTTCAAACTCTGTGTGTCCAGGCATTTTGGCTCGAACGTCCCTTGATTTTGGCCCTGTCACTCTTTCAACTATAGGGGAGGCACTCGCTATAGGCAGTTCTGCCTTTTGCCTCCCTCACTCACATAGAAAAAAAAATATATGTATATATACCAGTATATATATATATATATATATATATATATATATATATATATATATACAGTATATATATTATATCAAGTTGAATAACTCTCTCTCTCTCTCTCTCTCTCTCTCTCGCTGGTTGGCTGGCTTTCTGGTTGGTTGGTTGACTGCATGGCTTGCTGGTTGGCTGACTGGCTGGTTGATTAGCTGGTTGGCTGGCTAGCTGATTGGTTGGCTGGTTGGTTGGCTGGCTGGTTTGTTGGTTGGTTGGCTGGTTGGTTGACTGGCTGGCTGGCTGGTTTGTTGGCTGGTTGGTTGACTGGCTGGCTGGCTGGTGTGTTGGCTGGTTGGCTGGTTGCTTGACTGGCTGGTTGGTTGATTGGCTGGTTGGTTGGTAGGCTGGTTGGTTGACTGGTTTGTTGGCTGGTTGGTTGACTGGCTGGTTTGTTGGCTGGTTGGTTGGTTGACTGGCTGGCTGGCTGGTTTGTTGGCTGGTTGGTTTGTTGGCTGATTGCTTGACTGGCTTGTTGGTTGGTTGGCTGGTTGGTTGACTGGCTGGCTGGCTGGTTTGTTGGCTGGTTGCTTGACTGGCTGGTTGGTTGGCTGGTTGGTTGGTTTACTGGTTTGTTGGCTGGTTGGTTGGTTGGCTGGTTGGTTGACTGGCTGGCTGGCTAGTTTGTTGGCTGGTTGGTTGGATGGTTAGATGGTTGGTTGGTTGGCTAGTTGTTTGACTGGCTGGCTGGCTGGTTTGTTGACTGGCTGGTTGGTTGGTTGGCTGGCTAGTTGGTTGGTTGGTTGGTTGGTTGGCTGGTTGGTTGACTGGCTGGTTGGTTGACTGGCTGGTTGGTTGACTGGCTGGTTGGTTGGCTGGCTGGTTTTCTGGCTAGCTGGTTGACTGGTTGGCTGGCTGGTTGGTTGGCTGGCTGGTTGGTTGGCTAGCTAGTTGGTTGGCTGGCTGGTTGGTTGGTTGGTTGACTGGCTGGTTGGTTGGCTGGCTGGTTTTTTGGCTAGCTGGTTGACTGGATGGCTGGCTGGTTGGTTGGCTGGCTGGCTGGTTGGTTGGCTGGCTAGTTGGTTGGCTGGTTGGCTGGTTGGTTGACTGGCTGGTTGGTTGGCTGGCTGGTTTTCTGGCTGGCTGGTTGACTGGATGGCTGGCTGGTTGGTTGGGTGGCTGGCCGGATAGAAGGACTCGCTGTATCATGCATCCACCAATCTGGCCCGTATCAATGTGTTATAACTCCCACATCTATTATTTCTACGGAGCTCTACCCACAGACGAGAGAGAGTGAGAGTGAAAGAATGTGTGAGAGTGAGAGTGAGTGAGTGAGAGAGTAAAAGTGAGTGAGTGTGTGTGTGTGTGTGTAAGCATAAAGAATGAGAGAGTGACAAAGAAATGGAGGTGAAAAGTGCCTGAAATGTATGTATCTATTAAACAAGAGAGAGAGAGAGAGAGAGAGAGAGAGAGGGAGAGATGGGTGGGAACGAAAGAGATGAAGGTATGAATAAACTCAATAATAATAATAATAATAATAATAATAATAATAAGTGAAGTATTTTAACTAAAATCACTGTTCTACTAGGGTAGGAATAATTCGACAGTTGTTTGAAAGTTTAAGTTGTATTTAACAATCTCCCAAGAAAACCAAAATCGGCATAGCAAATGATTCTCTGTTTTGGGTCAAGATGGGTTCAAACTGTAGAGTTGAATACCTACGACTGTTCAGTATAGATTTCACTTCGGAATTGTTACATTCCCATTACTACCTATCTGGACAATTGCTATTCTGTGTTTTGATCCACTTCTAGCCAAAAGCACATCACTATATTCCCAATGGTTGTCAATACTATAACCTAAATTTCCCTCGATGTGTCCTTGAATCACTTTAACAATATTAGGACCTATTATTTGATCAATACGTGTACTCGAATCACCTTGACAATATCAGAAACATTTATTCCTTTGCATTGGATTAAATTAATCACCTTAACAATATTAACCCCCTCAGACAGGATATATTAACTTACTGACGGGTTGGCAGACCGCCCGGTAATTCCCCCACAACAGTCTTTCTCACACTGAGGGACCATTAGGAGTCGGAGGAATTTTGGGTTGCCATCAATCGACAGATTATGATCTAACTTACCTAACTTACTGAGCTCAAAATGATGCAGAAGCCTCATATAACTTATTATTGAGCTATTTCACTAGGTTCATATGACGCGATCATGTCATATGATACTTTTGGGCGAAACCGCCATATGACACGATCGCGTCATATGAGACGGAGAGGGTTAAAAATAATTATGCAATTACATATTAAATCAACATAACCATATTAGTCACGATTAATAAATCAATAGGTATTTATATCACCTTGACCATACCAGTAAACTATGACTCAATCAACGCGTTCTTAAATCTCCTCAACCATATTAAATACAATTTCTAAACCAACAGGTATTTATATTACCTTGACAATACCAGAACGTTATGTCCATATATCACGTTAGCAATGTTATAAATTATTATTCAATCAAATATATCCTTAAAACTACTTAACTAGATATTTACACGCAATCGAAAGCATACTGACGACGAGGTGAATATCTAATTAATAAATGTTGTTTTCTTTGAACAAAAAGAGTGTTTCCATATGTTCGGGAAATAGTTCCCCTTCCTAACTATTTCTCCAGCTAGGTTCATCCAGAAGCAAATCTTACTTCTCTATTTCACATGATTTGTGAACTTCCGTTCTTTAGTAACCCTCTCACCCTTAGTCCTAGACTCCCGGAGAACTGGGTATTGCGCCCCTTTTGCCTCAGTTACATAAACTTAGAAAACTCATTTATCTCAAATATTTATCCCGAAAAAATCCCTGATTATCGCTCTCCAGATTTAACTATCTTTAATCTATATATATATAATATTATATATATATATATATATATATATATATATTATAGCTGGAACACCCCTGGTAGTCTTAACATTTATCTTTCTTTAATAAGTCTGTTCGGGTCCATAAGGGTCCTTAAATAAAATGTTTAGTTGTGACTTCTGGTTGTCTTCACCAATTCAAAGTGGGCCAGTAGACCGCCTCTATTCGCCTGTTCCAGCTACCACTTGATGAACATCTCAAACTGCTTGGCTAAAGTTATGTAGGCCAGCGATGTGTCTGCAGGCCTGAGGATACTGAAAGTGTATCTGAGCCGTGGTGGTGCTACGTGTCTGGAGCCCTGGAACAGACTTAGTTGTTCTCCCCAGCGTGCCAAAGGGAAGTTCGGGGTCGCCTTTGCTGAGAGTGATTAGCTGTGCTCCCTTCGAGTGCCCAGGGGTCAGTGACTCCTGCGGCATTAAGCATGAATGAATATAGAAAAGGTGGGTGAAAGTGAAAGAAGGGAAGTTTTTATTGGTGTAGTAGTAGAGAAAGTGTTAAAGTAGGAGGATAAAGATTGTCGGGGCTTGACCCAACGTGCGTGAGTTTTTCAATTTGGGTTGGTGGAGGGTTGTGACATTATTGTTGATATTATTGAGAGTAAATTTTTGGAAAGCTTCAGGATGGCACGCATGGAAGGAGGGGAGACTAAATGTTGGGTGGTAAAGGAAAAAGGAGTATTAATTTAGGGTGGTCAAATTTTGCAAAAAAAGGTGGCAATTTTGGATGGAAAATCTTAAAGGTGACCTGGCAATTTTGTATGGTAAGGGCCTAAAGGGGGGCAGCAAGGCATAGCTGTCAACTGCCGAATTGAAGTTGGTTGCACTGTTTTGTGAAGAGCTTACTTTACATTGTGTACTATGGTATTTTTGAGAAATGTTGGCTTGTGGGGTGTTTTTTTTTTTTTTTTTTTTTTTTTTCTATATTCCAACTTACTTCCTCTCGGGCATAGGCTGAGAGCCTTAACATTCACCGCTTTACAATGAACAGTGAAGCCTGTGAGGTCTTGTTCCAGTCTAGGGAGTGAGACATGTGAAACACGTAGAGTACAACGAGCACCTGCCATCTTGCCTTCACATGAGGCACGGTGCTCACTCATGGCCCGAAACGACCCAATCTCTGAAGCCACCTCGTTCCCGTGCTTCACTGTCTCACCCCCTACACTCGGACTCTCACACTTACACACACACAACGCCACCTGTTGAGCAGATAACTCAATGGTGAAACTTTTAGTGTGAGCGTGTGGTGTGTCAAAGATATTTAAGTGAATAGGGGATTGCGAGCCTCTCTGTTAATTGGGTGTAAAAGGTTTGACCAGGGACGGATGGTTTGAGTAATATCATTACAAATTTGGACAAAATTATTAAAGGTCTCAAGTTTTCCAAGTTGTTTGTTAGCCAGAAAGTTATTATATATTTTAAGTGGGGGGATGCAAGAGAGTTCATGTAAGTGTTCCGATGTTTGGAACTCATACCACTGAGTTCCATGGATCCACCTCAGTGCTTTATTTTGTACTCTTTGGAGTTTAATTTTGTGGGAGTTTGGCAAAAGAGTGCTAGTCAGTGGGGCATAGCAAAGTAGTGGTCTTATTAGGGCTTTATACAAATGAATTTTTGTTTTGATGGAGGCATTACGAAAGCAGAAAATTTATTGGAGGGATTTTGCAGCAATGGGGATGATTTGACTTGCAAGACGGTGGAATTGAAGTTTTCTGCCAAAGGTTAGATCGAGTACTTTGTTAGTGGGCGAAACAGTTACTGGGATACGGTTCTGAGGTGAGCGGGAGTTGAGGAATAGTGGTCTAGGACGGAGGTAACCAGTGGAAATATAGGTGATAAAGGATTTTCAAGGATGAGCCTGAATCCGCCATTTCTGTTCCCATTGTGCTACTCGGTCAAGCTCTCTCTTGGCTTTGTTTGTCAAACCGTCTATGGTGTTTGCCCTAACAAGTTGTGTCACGTCATCAGCGTACATAATTGTGAGAGAGTCATTATTGATTGGATCTGGCATGTCATTAGTGTAGAGAATGTACAGTGTAGGTGCGAGCACGGAGCCCTGAGGTACGCCTGCATAGAGTGGAAATGAGTCTGAATAGAGATTTGAAAATTTAATTTTGGCTGATCTGTTATCCAAAAAGTTGCAAAGAAGTTTTTTAATTGGTAGAGGGAAATTGAAATTTTCGCAGATTTTGTACTTCAGGCCTACGTGCCACACAGTGTCAAAAGCGTGTTTTATATCTTTTGTAATGAGTACTGTTTTGTTTCTGTTTCTGCAGTGTTTGGTAATGTGAATGTAGTTGGTGATTATGTTAAGTGCTTCCTGAGTGGATCTGTGTGGTCTGAAGCCAAACTGTTTGTCAGTGAGAAGTCCTTCGTCTTCGAGATACAGTCTGAGTCGACGGTTTATGATTGTTTAGGAAGTCTTCCCAAGAGTCTCAAGTAGACTAATGGGTCTGTAGTTCATTGGGTCTTTGTTATTTTGATTTTTCTTGGGGATTAGGATGATTGTCGCAGTCTTAAAGCAGATGGGGAAGTAGCCTGATGCCAGGATGGCGTTGTACAAGCAAGTGAGTGCATTTATAAATGTGTTGGGAAGGTGTTTCACAATGTCATGGTTTATACCCGAGGCACCAGGCGCCTTCCTGCATGATTTTTTTTTTTTTTTTTTTTTTTAAGAGACAATGAACGGAGAAAGGAAAAACACAGATAAAACAAAAAGGTCCATGTGCCTAAAGGCATCCTCCATTCATAAAATGTTTGTAACAACTGGATTTAAACATTTGTAGATTGTAAGTTTGTGGAAAGCAATTCGAGGGAAGTGAATTCCAAAGAGTAGTAGCTCTGGGGATAAATGAATTCTGATAAGCAGAAGTTCTGCATTGTGGAGGAGAAAGTGTAAATTCATGGGCGCTCTCAGCTGCCCTAGTTCTACGGGGAAAGATGTGGAGAGGCGGCACAATTGAAGCAAGTTCCTCGGAACAATTGCTGTGAAAATATCTGTAGAATAATGCAAGGGATGCAACGTTTCTTCGTATGGATAATGTAGGAAGGTCCTGTGTGATTGCAGGGTTATTGATTAATCTAATAGCTTTATTTTGAATTTTGTCCAACTGCCTCAATGCAACCACTCCACTTCCACCCCACAGAGGTGAACAGTAATCCATCTGAGAACGCACATGACTTTTATATATTACGGCCAACTGCTCGTCAGTGAAGAATTCTCGAACTCTGTACAGGAGTCCCAGTTTTTTAGAGGCATTCTTAGCAATGCTTCTAACATAATGTGTTCAGCTCAAGTTAGTAGTTAATGTTACACCGAGAATGTCAATACTAGGGGAAGTGGGAATATTTACATCATTAAAAAATATATGGGAGTCAGTGAGATTCTGTCGGTTAGAAAATTGAATGTACTTGGTTTTCTGTGCATTAAAGGAAACTAGATTCTCTTGTCCCCATTCATTAATTCTAGAAAGGCAGTGGTTCAGAGAAATTGCAGTGTTTATTTTTGAATTTATAAAATCGGGTTGGGTGAAAGAATTGGTAAATGTGAAGGAACTGTGGAGTGTTGAGTCATCTGCGTAGGAATGTATTGGATTATGAGTGGTAGATATGAGATCATTGATATGAATGAGGAACAGAGTTTGGGCCAAAACTGATCCCTGGGGAACACCAGCATTTATTGAGTGAAATTGAGAATAAAGGCCATCTACCATTACACGTATTTTTCTGTTATGAAGATAAGAAGAAATTAGTGGAACTAATGATGCAAGGCCGTAGTGTGACATCTTCGACAATAAGGATTGATGCCAGACTCTATCAAATGCCTTTGATATATCCAGTGCTATTGTATGTGTTTCACCATGTTGGTCTGTAGCTTGGTTGATTTGATGCGTAAGAAGGCAAAGAATGTCTGCAGTTGATCGAGATCGTCTAAAACGAGAGAGAATGAGCTTAACTTCGTCAGGCACAATGGGAGCAGTGAGGTAGTTGTTGGGGTTAAGTGAGTTTGTGTTGATGTGTGTATCGTGAGAGATGTTGTCCTCAATATTAGTGATGTGTTGTTCAATGTTTCGAATGTGTTGTTGGGTGTATTTTTCAGGAGGGTGTGGGTAGTATACTTGTGCCCATGCATCTTTAAAGGCGTCTGTGATTTCCCTGGGATCAGTGATGGTGTTACCGTTTACAATGAGTGAAGAAGTTGTAGGTTTTTTGTAGCCTTTTAATAGTTTTATATGTTTCCAAAATTCCCAGGATTTTGTTTTCCTGTGTTGTTCAGCAGTGCGTATGAGGTGTGTCCAGTGGCTGTCATGGTCAGATTGCAGGCTGTCTAGGATATGGTTTCTGAGGTGTGAGAGGTCATGTTGTACTCGGCCTAAGGTGTAGTTTTGTTTATTCTTTTCAAATCGACGGCGATAGCACACAAGGAGTCTTTGTGATCGTATGGAGGGTCTGAATGTGTGTCTGACTTTGTAAGCTGTTTTGGGTATGGTAGTGTTTGCAGCATTAATGATTGTGTTGTGTAAGTGTTCAATTTGTTGGTCTAGATTCGTGTAGTCAGTTGTGTAATCTTGTTGTGATAAGATGTGTTGAAATTCATCCCAGTTTGCCCTGGAGTAGTTGTAGTGTGATGAAGATGGAACTAAAATGGGATTAGAAGATATTTGCATGAAAATGGGGATGTGATCAGATCCCGATAAAGGCCCTGGCAAAATTTGATGGTGAAAAAGGTAAAGTGTGCGGTTATATAAAATGAGATCAGGTTTGCCAGACCCATTGTGTGTGAAAACTGTGTGAAAATCTGGGCCAAGGAAATTTAGTCTTTTAATGTCGTGTAGTGCTAGAAGTTGTGTTCCGTGTGGGTTGTTGGTAGTGTGTTGAAAAGCGTGATGTTTAGCATTAAAGTCTGCAAGGATGAGTGTGGGTACATTGTTGTTGAATAGTGTGTTCAGATCGGTGTAAGGTATGTGTGTGTTGGGTCTGACATATGTAGTGGCGACTATGAGGGGACCAAGCGTTGTATGTGTTTTTACTGCTAAGAAGTGTTTATATGTCCAGTCTGTCATGAATTCGTGTTGTATTGTACTTGTGATCATGATGGCAACTCCGTTGTGTGCATCGTCGTCAGATTGTCGTGTTGTGTAGCCAAATAATTTAATTCTGTGTGTGTTGTGTATACAAGTGCTGTTGAGTAATATAATGTCTGGGTCATTATCTAGTATTAATTGTGTGAGTAAGTGTCTGTTCGGGTAGTAATGTCTACTGTTGAATTGTATTACTTTGAGCATGATGGATGATTGTGGGGTGAGTTGGGTGGATTGGTGATAATGGGGCGGTGGGGTGAGGTTGGTGGGCGGGATGGGGAGGGTGAGGTGTGAGGAGAGGAAGGATGACTAGAACGGGAGGAGCCTTTTCCAAATGACACGGATGGGAGGTCAAGTGACGCGTGTCTTTTGGGGGTTAATGTCTTGCGGGATTTTGATCGAGAGCGGTGGGAATTGGGAGAGGTTGCATCAGCAGGGCTGCTAGTTTTGCGTTTTAGGGGAGATTGAGGTGGGATGGATGGTGTTGTGGGGATAGGGGAGGGGTCAGGAGTCTCTTGGGTTGTTGTTTCTTGAGAATTAGGAGTAGGAGTCTTGGAGTTAGGGGTGGATGTGGAGAGTGTGGAGGTGCTGGTAGAGTGGGTGGATAGGGTGGGGGATGTAGAGGATGAGGAGTTGTTGGGGGGGATGGCTGTAGGGTTGAAGGTAGGGGGGGGGAGGATTTAGCTTTACTGAATTGGTACCAGGATTCAGGAATAGAGATGGCAGGGAGATTGTGAGCGGTGAGGCCGTCATTCAGGAGTTTATTAAATGTTGGGTTAACTTGTTGATCTGGTAGGTGGAGAGCTACATTTACTAGCACTGAAGTTTGGGCAAAAACTTCACGATTGAAGAAAGGGCTTGGGGGGTTGGAGCTGGTGGAGGAGGAAGACAGGGGGGTGGAGTTGGTGGATGAGGAGGAAGGCATGGGTGGGGATTGATGGGGGAGTGATGGGGTAGCAGCTGAGGCATATGATATGTTGTTGACAGGATGGGATGAGAAGAGAGGGCGAAGGTTGCTGGAGGTTGATGGAGAGGTCTTTGAGTTTATTTCGGGTCTGTTTGAGAACATTGAGGCAGAAGGGGCATTCTGAACTTAAGGCAATGTGGGGGCCACTACAATTATTGCACTTGAGGGAGCTTGAGGAGCAAGTTGTGAAGGAGTGGTCAGTGTCACCACAGCGTGAGCATACTTGCTCATTTTTACAGGTAGATGTTATGTGCCCATATTGGTAGCACTTAAAGCACTGTTGGAGGTTAACCCATGATTCAGGAGAGAGGAACTCAGGTGGTATGATCACATGGAAGGCTTTGAGACCTGACTTGAGGAGTTTGCTGGCTTCCTGAGGGGAGGCACAGCGAATTTTGAGGGCTTTTTTTGGTCTTTGAGACATCACAAACTGTGATGTTGTTTCTTTGTGAAATTTCTGTAGCAATTTCTTTCGCATCCCTGTTGAAGATATTATTATCAGGGTGAGTAATCTTGACAGTGCAAGCAGCTTTTAACTCAGGAGAGACTACTAATTCATACCCTGCATCTTTGAGTTTATTTACGTTATCAGGGGCTATGTATGCATTAAGGTCTTTCTGAGTAGCAAGGCGAACTTTTAGGGCATTATTTGGATTTTTGAAAACTTTAACAATTTGGGTCTGGGTGATGCTGAATATGTGTGAGCCAGGATCATCAGGGGGACGAGAGTTACATTTAAATTTCACATACAGTGCCATACTGAAACATTAAAAAAACGAATTTTAAAGGATTACATTTTGAAAATGGGGAGATGGGGGAGGGAGATAATTGAAATTATAAAGGTAAACTGTACCCAGGGGGCACCCCTACGGAGTGTCCCCAGAAAAAAACTAATTCCTACCTATGCCCTTGGACTAAGTCTGTCACAGGGCCCTAAACCTACTTGGAGCTTAAACCCTACCCACTTGCCTCCTATAACCAGGGGCGAATCCCCCCCCCCCCCTCGTGGCAATGCCCTCGGGGTTCGGCGTCGTACTACAAGTGGGTTTCTACTGGGCGGGAGCGGGTACACACATTTAATAAATTTGGAAACAAAAAAGCTGGAAAGAAATTGGGGAAAGAAGAGAATATAGGAAAGTAATGACAATGGAGAAGGATGATGATGAGGTATGAGGCGAGATGCAGGGAGCTGATTGGCCGGGAGAGCGCAGATCGAGGTGTTGATTGGAGGAGAGAGAACCGATGGAGGAAGCTAGGAGGCTAGGTTTGGCTGGTCCTCAAGACGTCCATCTTCTATCTTCTGCTGCTTGAAGATTCTTCTTTCTTATTTCTTATTTCTTCTTTCTTCTGCCGCTTGAAGATAGGGGGCTACAGTCCTATAGGAGAGACCAGAGCATCACCAAGTACTCCTCGCGTGTGCTCCTGCGGAACGGAAGTATATAGGAAAGGTGAAGCAAGTAATCAAATTTACCCTAGTGATACGACCTACGCCAAGGCCGATTTTACACTCCAGGTACCCAGTTTAACGTATGGGTGGGACGAGGCGAACACGAGAGAAGGCCTGCCCAATGGCCACTGAGCAATCCTGGTGGCTAACCAAGTTCTCAGGCTCGTGTGTTGATTGGTTGTAGGAAGCCACCAATCAGGCCCCTGAATTCATTTTAGCCACCATGAATCCAGGTACTCATTTTCGTCTGAGTGAGAGCCCCACCCACCTTCTTATATACCCCTCCCTCACAGCTGGGCGCTCTCTAATTGGTCGAGCCGCGGCCAGGCGGAGTCTGGCTATTTCTCTCGGTTTGAATTTGCCTCCCCTCTCTCTCTTGCTCCAGTCTATCTTCTATATATTCTCCTGGCAGCTGGTTAAAGTACAAAGGTGGCACCAAGGTATTATGACATCTGCGACCAGGATAGAATATGCGTGAAAGCACTGGGAGCAAAGTTACTGATGAGGAGGAGGAAGGCCGCACAGCTTGCTTACATCGCTGCGTCATTGGAGGCCTCTGATTGGTGGAGAGCAGTGGTGTGGCAGTGCCGGATGGTAACGACTCAGTGCTTGTGAAAAACCTTTATTGCGCCGAGCGTGGGCTCGATCCCGGGCCTTCTGGGTGGAAGTCCATGACGCTAGTCACTACACCAGCGAGACGCTGGAACACACTGTGGTTGGGGATGGTAGAACACACTGTGGTTGGGGAGGATAGAACAGACTGTGGTTGGGGAGGATAGAACACACTGTGGTTGGGGATGGTAGAACACACTGTGGTTGAGGATGATATAACACACTGTGGCTGGGGATGGTAGAACACACTGTGGTTGTGGATGGTAGAACACACTGTGGTTGGGGATGGTAGAACACACTGTGGTTGGGGAGGATAGAACACACTGTGGTTGGGGAGGATAGAACACACTGTGGTTGGGGATGGTAGAACACACTGTGGTTGGGGAGGATAGAACACACTGTGGTTGGGGAGGATAGAACACACTGTGGTTGGGGAGGATAGAACACACTGTGGTTGGGGAGGATAGAACACACTGTGGTTGAGGATGATAGAACACACTGTGGTTGAGGATGATAGAATACACTGTGGTTGAGGATGATAGAACACACTGTGGTTGGGGATGGTAGAACACACTGTGGTTGGGGATGGTAGAACACACTGTGGTTGGGGAGGATAGAACACACTGTGGTTGGGGAGGATAGAACACACTGTGGTTGAGGATGATAGAACACACTGTGGTTGAGGATGATAGAACACACTGTGGTTGGGGATGGTAGAACACACTGTGGTTGGGGATGGTAGAACACACTGTGGTTGGGGATGGTAGAAAACACTGTGGTTGGGGATGGTAGAACACACTGTGGTTGGGGAGGCTAGAACACACTGTGGTTGGGGAGGCTAGAACACACTGTGGTTGGGGAGGATAGAACACACTGTGGTTGGGGAGGATAGAACACACTGTGGTTGGGGAGGATAGAACACACTGTGGTTGGGGATGGTAGAACACACTGTGGTTGGGGAGGATAGAACACACTGTGGTTGGGGAGGATAGAACACACTGTGATTGGGGATGATAGAACACACTGTGGTTGGGGAGGATAGAACACACTAGTTGGGGAGGCTAGAACACACTGTGGTTGGGGAGGATAGAACACACTGTAGTTGGGGAGGATAGAACACACTGTGGTTGGGGAGGCTAGAACACACTGTGGTTGGGGAGGATAGAACACACTGTGGTTGGGGAGGCTAGAACACACTGTGGTTGGGGAGGATAGAACACACTGTGATTGGGGAGGATAGAACACACTGTGGTTGGGGAGGATAGAACACACTGTGGTTGGGGAGGATATAACACACTGTGGTTGGGCAGGATAGAACACACTGTGGTTGGGGATGATAGAACACACTGTGGTTGGGGTGGATAGAACACACTGTGGTTGGGGAGGCTAGAACACACTGGTTGGGGAGGCTAGAACACACTATGGTTGGGGTGCATAGAACACACTGGTTGGGGAGGCTAGAACACACTGTGGTTGGGGAGGATAGAACACACTGTGGTTGGGGAGGCTAGAACACACTGTGGTTGGGGAGGATAGCACACACTGGGTTGGGGAGGATAGAACACACTGTGGTTGGGGAGGATAGAACACACTGTGGTTGGGGAGGCTAGAACACATTGTGGTTGGGGTGGATAGAACACTGCGGTTGGGGAGGATAGAACACACTGTGGTTGGGGAGGCTAGAACACACTGTGGTTGGGGTGGATAGAACACTGCGGTTGGGGAGGATAGAACACACTGTGGTTGGGGAGGCTAGAACACACTGTGGTTGGGGAGGCTAGAACACACTGTGGTTGGGGTGGATAGAACACACTATGGTTGCGGAGGATAGAACACACTGTGGTTGGGGAGGATATAACACACTGTGGTTGGGGAGGCCAGAACACACTGTGGTTTGGTGGATAGAACACACTGGTTGGGGAGGCTAGAACACACTGTGGTTGGGGAGGTTAGAACACACTGTGGTTGGGGAGGCTAGAACACACTGTGGCTGGGGAGGCTAGAACACACTGTGGTTGGGGTGGATAGAACACACTGTGGTTGGAGTGGATATAACACACTGTGGTTGGGGAGGATAGAACACACTGTGGTTGGGAGGATAGAACCACACTGTGGTTGGGGAGGATAGAGCACACTGTGGTTGGGGAGGCTAGAACACACTGTGGTTGGGGAGGCTAGTACACACTGTGGTTGGGGTGGATATAACACACTGTGGTTGGGGAGGCTAGAACACACTGTGGTTGGGGAGGCTAGAACACACTGTGGTTGGGGAGGCTAGAACAAACTGTGGTTGGGGAGGCTGGAACACACTGTGGTTGGGGAGGCTAGAACAAACTGTGGTTGGGGAGGCTAGAACACACTTCTCTCAATCACTAAGAGGAGGGTTTTCTGAACCCCCTTCTCCGTCATGTTTAGCCTCATTAGTTTTGATTTTGTTTGGACATTTGCTACATCAGTTTTCGCGATTTTAAGACCTTTTGTGTCATTTAGGTGTCGACTTTTTTCCTGGCGAGCAGTAGCGAACCTATAATTTAGGAGGAACCGGCCTTAGGCTGGGGCATTTTTGTACCGAGAAATACACAAATTGATCTGGAAGGGGAGGGGGGGGGGGGTCTTGGTGGTATGTTTTATGCTTCATTGAGGTATTCTTACTTGAATCTTACTTGAAGTCGTCTAGCGGTCCCGTCCTCACAGTCGTGGTCCGCCACCGCTGCGGGAAGAAACTAAAACAAAATCATAATGATAAATAAATCGATAACTTACTAAACAAATAATATTATATACAAACCCTTTATACAAAAAACAATCAGTATTATCATGATATGTTTTTTCATATCATTGGACGGTCTTATGCAAATTAGGAAAATCTCTAGCAATCAATGGGGGTAAACTCGACCTCAATAAGTAATCCTCTCACATATCTTCCCTAACTTATATCAAATCGTCAAATAATAACCAGAATAAAAGTAAGCAATGCATCCTGATATACTGAAAGGGTCAATATATATATTTGTATTTGTGTATATATCTTGTTTTATTTTATTTTTGGTTCGTTTAATTATTATGTATTTATTTATTTATGTATTTATATATTTTGTTTAGCTGTGTGTATCTACTTATGACGAGGTGTTTTGAGTGCGTCTATAGTCCATTCATTATTAGTAGGCCAGAAATCGTATCCATTATCCTCTATAATTAAACGACAAAAACTATAATAATCGAGCAAATATTTCTACCATTTGTAAAGATTCTTGTCAGGTAGGGATCAGGTGTGAAAATTTACAGCCCATTGCTCTGCCCCTTTTTGGATTATTGAGGTTAGGATTCATTATTTCTGGCTTACTTATAATGAATGTGTAAATGCTGTGTACATAAGCAGTATACTGTATACTGGTATGTATGCATATGACGAACAGGATAAAGATACATAAATAAATTATTAGACAGATCATTGAATACATAAATTCATGTTAACATTTTAATAGATAAAAACAACGTGAATGCCTTATGGTTTTAAATCGACTTCCAGTCAACTCCTCACCCCCCCCCCCCCCTTCCCCCCCACACACACACATGCGCGCGTGCACTCAAAAACACGCAAACACACACACGCTCAGACACATACGCGCGCACAGATACACGCATACGCACACGCAAACATACACTGTACCCATTGTATGTATGAATGTATCTATTTGTATCTATCTGTCTATCTATGATGCTATACTGTATATCTTTCCTTCCATCAGTGTAGTGTATCTATCCGACATATTCCTAAGGTCAAACATCACTCCGGATAGGCCCCGCGGGATGGACCTGCCCTCTGGGTTTGGCAAGGTCTTGTCATTCCTCTCTTCCTCTCTAAAATATACCCCTTTCACAAAGCCCTGTATTGATGGGGCAAGTGGGTCATTCTTTTGGCTGCCTATAGTCTGTCCATTAGGACGGGGCTAATGATTCAGACCCGTATGGCCAGATTTTGATATACAGTATATATATATTTATATAGTTATTATTATTGCTATAATGTTTATACATTTTCTCCCTAGACCTCCATCAAGCTTTAACAAAAAATATCCCCAACATCCCCCTTTCAAATAAATGTGTGCACTTTTTTGGTAGAAAAATGCCCAGGTTGGTCGAGGACTGACTCCTAAGTTGCAGGCTCGCTATCGATCGCCAGGAAAAGTTTAACACCTACAGTATATGGCACGAAAGGTCTGAAATTCGCCAAACTAATGGGGCGAATGTCTTAAAATCTCAAAACTAATGAGGGCTAAACATAAGGGAAAAGGGAGACAAGAATACCCCCCCCCCCCCCCCCCCCCGAGTACACTGTCAACATGAACTTTGAATCCTAACAACATTGTACACATAAACATCATAATCGTTCACGGGCTGTAACTTGAGTAAATACATTAAGAAATAATCTAAGTTATTAATTTCACTCCCAGCACCAAACACCTCCCAATTAACTCGGTGGACCCCATGCGATTTAATATAAATGTACACTCCAGGACGAGCCACTTGTAATTTTTGTTTCTCCTGAAAACATGATAGGATGGGTTAGTAATGAAGGAAAAACAACAACAACAAAAACGCTCCTCTAGGTCATTTAGGGGTCCTGGGGGCGGCGGAAAGTCAGTTAACATGGGGTGATGGGTAGGCAATATACTGGAAAATCACTTGTCTTCTTTCTTATCTTACTAACTCTTGGTCGTCCTCCTTTCGACACTTTGGTGAGACCTTTTCTATTGCGCTAGACAAATCGAAAGCCTTCGATAAAGTCTGGCACAAATCTGTAATTTCCAAACTACCCTCCTATTGTTTCTATCCCTCCATCTGTGCCTTTGTCTCTAATTTTCTCTCAGGTCGTTCAGTAGCTGCGGCTGTGGAAGGCCATCGCTTGCTTCCTCAACTTATCAAGTTTGCGGCCCCTCAGGGTTCTGTCCTGTCTCCAATTTTCTTTCTAATACAAATTATTGATCTTCTCAACTGTACCTGCAATCCTATTTATTCATTTGCTGAGGACTCTACCTTACACTATTCAACTAGTTTTCCAGAATGACCCATCATGCAATCACATAAAACACACATGATGAGGCCATAGGACACTTATCTTCTGATATATCAACTATTTCCAATTGGGGCAGAGAAAATCTTGTTACTTTCAATGCTTCCAAAACCCAGTTTCTCCATTTAGCTACTCATCAAGAACTCCCACATGTCTATCCCATATACTTCAACAATACACAAATCAACCCTTCATCTTCCCTCAGTGTTCTTGTGTTTTCTTTTTCTTCTGACCTTTCTTTGAAATATCATATTACCATTGTTGCTAAAACAGCTTCCCAGAAGTTATGTGTGCTCAATCGTCTCTGTGTGTTCTTCACCCCTGCACAGCTTCTTGCTCTATATAGGGGCACAGTGCGACCAAGTATTGAGTATTGTTCGCATGTGTAGGGAGGTTCAACCCATACCGCACTTCTTGAGAGGGTAAAGTCAAAAGCATTTTGTCTCATCAACTCACCTCTCACTAATTCCCTAAAATTTCTCTTTCGCGCTGCAGTGTTACATCTCTCTCAGTCTTCTACCACAATTACAATAATCAACGATCTTCTGAGCTCTCTCAGTGTATACACTATCCGTTACGGAGTGGGGGGCTCCCGCCTTTCAACAAATGTCCACCCCTAATCTATCCAACTCTCAAACCCAAGATTGAACCGATTTTTCCAGTCTTTCTTCTACTCAACAAGCAAACTTCGAAACTCTCTCCCTCAATATGTTCTTCCTTCATCCTATGACTTAAACTGCTTCAAGCTCCATGTGTCTAGAAATGTTTACTCTAATGTACCTTGATTTTGGCTCTTTGTCACACTTTCAACTATGGGGGAGACACTTGTTACAGGCAGATTTGCCTTTTGTTTCCATCATTCAAAAAATAAAATGTGTATAGTTTGTATTACAATCAAGGGAAGGCTTTTAGATTGCTCCCTAGATTGCCAAGCTTGAAAAACATACCCCCAAGATTCCCTTCGATATATGTGTGTACATTTTTCGGTAGAAAAATGTGGTTAAGGACACAGTAGCAGAGTAAGGACCCAAGTTTTTTCAACGTTTCGCCTTGAAGGCTTCTCCAGAAAAACGTCTCGGCCGAATACTGGTTCCACCTAAATTGCAGTCAAGCTATTGCTCGCCAGGAAAAAATCGACACCTAAATGGCATGGTCTTAAAATTGACAAGGAAATCGAGCGATATGTCTTAAAATGTTCAGGGTATTATACAAACGCCTGCAGTACTAAATTATATGAAAACTTTAGAACTTATCTGACACGATGGTGAAATATTTTGAAACCTTCCATTGAACCACATAAACCGAGTCAGTGGTGTTCCGTAATCAATGTTCACTGCCCCAAATGGTTCATTAAGTATAACAACAGAGTATGCTTGTACAAGCGATTGCACAAATTTAACACTATCCCATCCAACATTTGAATGTTTATTAGGGTGCTTTGGCTTTTTTATTATTGAGTTTTTTATTGTGTTAGCCATCTTCAAACAATTATTTTTTAGTTTGCTCCTAAGATACAAAACACACTTCTCCCCATACCCTTAAATATAAAAACAGTCCCCAGAGCCTGCTTTTCTCCTAAATTGCAGGATCGCTATTGCTATTCCTGGGAAAATCGGCACGCGATATTTTTGTCTTTATTTTACATTTTGGAGGAGACCAAAAGTCCTCCCCCCCCCCCCCTCCCCAAGGTTGAAGTAGTGATAGAGAGCCAATAGCAAGGTACGTTATTGGTTATTTATGTGTGTTGGAAAGAAGTGTAGTGTGCTTGTTAATTGTAGTGAAATGAATAGGAGAAGGAGGCGTTTGTGAGAGTTAGCTGCATTACTCTCTGTGTAGGTTAGGCACAAACAGAAAGAGTGAGGGAAGCCAGACGCCTATGTGGCTTCCCCTGGTTACTGCCCTGCTCGAGTGGTGCCTACAATCTCCCCAATAAGAATGGGGCGATATGCCACATAATCGCCAAACTAATTAAGCAAAACAGAGATTATAATAGACCGCCCCGCATTAGATAGAGTTAACAAATACTTACATTATAGTCACTATTCAAAAGTAATAAATAAAAGACGATTGTTTTAACTTTAATATTATCTATTTTTTATTATTATTATTATTATTATTTTGTTTTATTTTTTGTTTAGCCGAGAAAAAAAGTTAAGAAATTATCGTCCCGGATTGTACTGTTGATTGGTCGAGGATTAGACCAGTGGTTCTTAACCGGGGGTACGTGTACCCCCTAGGGGTACGAAACATCGAAGCAGGGGGTACGAGACATGGTGTCAAATTCAATGCTGTACAGTAGTTACATTAAAATAATAATAATAATTAAAATAATAAATAATAAATGTTTCAAGTCATGAATAAGTTAAATTATTATAATTACAAGTATTATTATTTTTGAGGTAGTATTTATTTTAAATTCTTTACCGTTTTCTAACTCAAAACTATGATGTAATTATGTTTGTATAATTGTTACCAGACTTATAGGCTACTTACGGGTTTGAGACTTATGCCCCTTTCTCACATGTGCGACTTCTTACGATTTTCGTCGCCGAGGACGTAGTCTTGTCAATTCGCAAGGAATGTGTGTGACGTCTACGATTTTGACCGTTAAAAAACGTTGACAAGTTTACACCCGGCGACGACGTCGCCGATGGGTAAGACTTAATCGGCGACATTATGCGATGTCGTCGGCAAATTGAGCGATTGCCTCGGCGAGAACTGTCACATTTGAATAAAATATTGCGAAATAATGCGAAGGATGAACGAATCCTCCTCGGCGTATGTTCTGCGATGTCTTCGGCGAATTAAGCGATGGTTCGGCGACTACCTCGGCGAGATTATCCGAAAACTTTTTGCATATATTTCATGGCAAAAACATAAGAACATCAGAAAACAGGAGTCTGCAGAAAGCCGATTGGCCCACACAAGGCAGATCCCTGTCACACCCAACCCCAATTACAAGGCCTAATTATAGACCCAAATCACTAATGCCTTGAGGACTGACCTCACCAAAACGGTCAGAGATCGACACAAGATTAATGGTCTGCAGAGCGCCGATTGGCCCACACCAAGCAGATCCCCCCTCATACCCAACCCAACTCGTCGAAAATGTACAAATTTATCTTAAAATCGCCAAACTAATGGACCGAACGTCATAAAATATGAAAACTAATGGGGTTAACCATGAGGAAGAAAGGGGACCAGAAAAACGACCCATCTCCCCAATTCGGAGATTGGCAATGTCCGGCTTCGCCAGAGACATTTTTTTATCAAATAATGTACAAATTTAGCTTGCTCTCAAAACAAAAAATATATATGTTGGCTCGCTACCGCTCACCAGGAAAATATTGAAACCTGGATGGGGGTAAACATCTTAAAACAGTAGGCTGAACGGGGCCGAACGGATACAAGGCAAAGAGAGAGGGAGAGAAGTAGAAAACAAAAAAACGAGGAGAGAGGGAGAGGAAGATAAAACAAAAAACAGCGAGGTGGGCTCAATGTTTGCGTTTAAGGCTTAAAAATTGAGCCCACCTCGCCTTTTTTAGTTTTCTCCATTAGATGGTGGGGGGAAGGTAGAAGCGTAATTGACTCGTGTTACAAATATGAAGCCGATTGGTGAGGTAGTTTCGCCACCACGGATTTTCATTTTTTTCCTTTTCTTCGTACGGATACGCTGGAAGTGGGTGGTGGGCGGCGGTTGGGGGTGTGGTGGGGGGAAGGCAGAAGGGTAAGGGACTTGTCACACAAATATGGAACCGATTGGTGCAGTCGTTTCGCCGCCACAGATTTTCCTTTGTTTTTCCTTGTGAGGCGACCGATAGTCAGCGAGTGGGGCGGGGGGGGGGGGAGGGGGTCGTGTTGGTGGTGACAAGAAGCCAGAAGGGTAAGGTACAGTCCCGGACAGATGAAACAGCAACACCTCGTCCACCCGCTATGTGGTGAGGGGCTCTGCGGATTTGGTAACACTGGAAGGAGGTGGGAGGGATGTGGGTGGGTGGGTGATGAGGGGAGGTATCTGGGGGGTTTAGGGGGGAATTGGGAGTGTGAAGAGGTAGCAATCATGGTGTGGCTGGTGGGAGGGGGCAAACCGCAACCAAGTGATAGGGTAGGGGAGAGCAGACTGTTAAATTTGTTAAATGTATCATACAGTGATATTGTAGGTGTGTGTAATTTAAAATCCTGTGGGAGTAGCTTGTTCTATAGGAAAATTTGCTTGTCACTCTGTTCTCCCCTACCCTGTCACTCGTTTGCCCCCTCCCACCAGCCATACCATGATTACTGCCTCTTCACCCTCCCACACTCCCCCCTAAACCCCCACATTCCTCCCCTCATCATCCACCCACATCCCTCCCACCTCCTGCCAGTGTTACCAAATCCGCAGAGCCCCACACCACACAGCTGGTGGACGGGGTGTTGCTGTTTGATCTGTCCGGGACTGTACATGTGGTAGATATATGAAAGCCATAGGTGCAGTCGTTTCGCTGCTACGATTTTTTTTCGGCGAGTCAGTATATATACGGACCTGGCACTGGGCGTGACAAGACCCTAGTCCGTATATATACGGACCTGGCACTCAGGGGGATATAATGCTGGTTCGCTATTTGCTTGCCAGGAAGATATCGATACTTGGATGGGGATAAACGTCTTAAACCAGTTGGCTGAATGGGGCTGAATTGATACAAACCAGAGAAAGAGAGAAAAGGAGAGAAAGAGAAGAAAACAAAAAACAGGTGAACCCGCCACAAGAGGTGTATAGAAAAAAGGGTGGACAGGTTAACTATAGGCCTAATCATTTTTTGTTTACCCACCTCGACGAAGGTGCTCTATGGCCTCGGCATGTGTGTCTTGAGCATTCCGCGACGTCGCAAGGCCCTTCGCATGCCTCGTGCGGAGCATACCCCTGGCGGGTATACTCTCGGCGAGTACGTGTGCGCACGTCAATGACTAATCGACGAGGAAATTGCAGATGACTCTTGTGCATCGTCGATGTTCTCAGACCATCTGAGAGCATCGGCGAGCTGCCATGCAGCGTTGCAAAGTGTTTTTTTGTGAGAAACCCTCCGCGATGTCTCGCCGATGTCGTCGATGATCCCCGAGGGCCTCTCGGATCATTCTGCAATGTTCGACGATGCTTGCGAGGGCAATGAACCCTCGTGAGTCCTCGTCCCAAATTTTGAACAAACCGAACATTTGCGACGACTCGCGAGGGTCCACGCGAGGCCGGCCTAAGCATACGATTATTATGCGAGGGTATACGTTTGTTGTCTGACATGTCACGAATATGGGTGTCGCCGGTGAAAATCGTAAGAAATCGCACATCTGGGAAAGGGGCATTAACGTGTTTCATACGTCGTCAGTTTTACTGTATAATACATGTTCAATTATATCACTGGCGCTGTTGCTTGGAAGTTGCCATTGGTCAGTTGTTTCTGGGCTTCGGAGGGACAGGTTTGTACTGTTGCAGTGTGGGGTTTGTATGGTATATATATTGCAACCAAGTTGTGTTTTAATGTGGTGTTGTAGTGTGATAAAGATACAAATATTGGCCAATATTTGTAAAGGTGGTGTGGTGAAGTTTGTGTTTTGTTAATAGCGCTATTGAATCTTGAGCGAAGGCTAGAGAGAAATGGCGCTATATAAAAGACCTGAACATTATTATGATTGTATGCGTGTATGCCCCGACAGAGGATATACTTGAAAGAAAGAAAGAGGAGTTCTGGATGAATGTGGAGGCGTGCCTGGAGAAGTTTGACAAGAATGAAAGAATATTTCTGATTGGGGATATGAATGGTAAGGTGGGTGATAGGAAAGTTGAGGGAGTGGTGGGAGGGTGGGCGGTACCATCAGAGGTCAATGGGAATGGTAGTGCACTTGTGGACGTATGTGTGGGGAGGAGGCTGTGGATAGCCAACATCTTCTTCCGACACAGAATGATCCACAGGTACACGTGGAAACGAATGTTGACGATGAAGGATAAGACAGTGGTGGAACGAAAGTCATTGATTGATTATGTATGTGTGGATGAACGAATGAAGAAATCTGTGATGGATGATAGGGGTATTGGAGGGGGTCTGTCTGATCATTATGTAGTGGTAGCTAAGGTTAGGATACAAAATAAGTGGGTGAGGAGAGCTGGAGGGAGGCGAGAGGAGGGTGGAATGGTGAGGAGGGTGGAGAGGTTGCAGGAGGAGGAAGTCAGGGAGGAGTACAGGAGAGCAGTGGAAAGACGACTAGGTGGGTTCGACCTGGAAGTTATGGAGGAAGTGGAGGAGATGAGCAAGGTGTTTAAGGATGAGATCTGTGCAGCATGTGAGGAGGTGTGTGGAGTGAGGAGAAGAGGGAGGGGAGTGAAAGTACAACATGGTGGACAGAAGAGGTAAGAATAGCTGTGGAAGACAAGAAGAAAGCATATAGAGAGTGGTTGGGTAGTAGAGGGAATGAAGATTTCGAGAGACAGAAATGAGCGAGGTACGTGGAGAGCAAGAGGGTGGTGAAGAGAGTAGTGAAGGAAAGTAAGAGAAGAGTAGATGAGGAATTTGGAAGGAATCTGAGTGTAAAATGGAGGGAGAGTAAGAAACTGTTCTGGAAAGAAGTCAAGAAAGTTAGGGAAGGTAGCAAGGGAAACAGTAAGGGTGTGAAAGATAAGAATGGGAGAATGCTAGCCGAGAAGCAAGAGAGAGTCAAAAGATGGAGGGAGTACTTCAATGAGTTGCTAAATGTAAGGAATTAAGAGCCAGCAAACATAGCTGGATATGGTATGGGAGGGAGAAGAAGAGAAGTAGTGGAGGAGGAGGTGGGGATCAGGAGGTCAGAAGTGTGGGAAGCCATGAAAAGAGTGACGTTGGGGAAAGCACCAGGAACAGATGGAGTGTGTGGGGAAATGTTGAGGTATGGTGGTGAGATAGTGATAGAATGGGTATGGAAAATGTGCAAACTAGCATGGGAGAAGGGGAGTGCACCCGATGACTGGAAGACTGGCATAATAGTCCCCCTATATAAGGGCAAAGGGGAAAGAGGAGTGTGTGCTAACCACCGAGGAATATGTCTTCTAAGCGTAGTAGGGAAGGTATACAGTAGGCTAGTGATTGAGAGAGTGAAAGTGAGAATGGAGAAATGGATAGGCGACGAGCAGGGAGGGTTTAGGAAGGGAAGAGGATGTGTAGATCAGATTTTTACCCTGAATTGTGTTGTTGAGAAATATCTGGAGAAGAAACAAAAGGTGTATGTTGCCTTTATGGACTTGGAGAAGGCCTATGACTGAGTGGATAGAGAAGGTTTGTGGAAAGTACTTAGAATATACGGAGTAGAGGGCAAGTTGCTGAAAGCAGTGAAGAGCATGTATGAGGGTGCAAAGGCGGCAGTACGTGTGGAGAGTGAGCAGAGCGAGTTCTTTGACCTGAATGTTGGTTTGAAACAGGGGTGTGTGATGTCCCCGTGGTTGTTTACTGTATATATGGATGGAGTCATGAAAGAAATACTATCAAGAGCAGTGGATGTTGGTGTATCGCTGAAAAGGGAGGGAATTGAGTGGAAGCTACTATACTGCTGTTTGCGGATGATACAGTTCTGATGAGTGATAATGAATGGGAGTTGCAGGGTCTGATAAATGAGTTTGGAACAGTGTGCAAAAAACGGAATTTGAAGGTAAATGCGGGGAAGAGCAAGGTTATGGTCTTCGAAAGGGGTGAAGTCACAGAGTGTGAGGTGAAGCTGAACGGTCAGGCTATGGATATCGTCAACTCCTTTAAGTATCTGGATAGTGTGTTGAGTAAAGATGGGACTATGGATGAAGAAGTGCGGGAGAGGGTACAACAGGGGAAGAGGGTTGTAGGAACGCTAAAATCAGTAACAAGAAATAGGGTGGTCAGTATGGAAGTGAAGAAGTCCTTGCATGACAGTGTGGTAATCCCAATACTGACTTACGGAAGCGAAGCATGGACGTTGGTTGAGAGACTGAGACCAAGAGTGAGAGCAGTGGAAATGAATTACTTAAGGAGTGCATGCGGAGTTACATGGAGGGATAGACAGACTAATGAGGAAGTAAGAAGGAGGTGTGGTGTGGAGGTAGATGTGCTGGAAAGTGTGAAAAGGAACAACTTGAGATGGTTCGGCCATATGGAACGTATGGAAAGCGAGAGAATGACTAAGAGGGTGTACGAGAGCGAGGTGGAGGGACAGAGAGCGAGAGGTAGACCGAATGAGAGGTGGAAGAATGGAGTGAGGAAGTACATGAACGAAGGCGGTGCTGGTTGGGGGGAGGGGCGTCGACTGACTGGGGACAGAGGTGCATGGGGGCGGTTCGTTCGCGGCCACACCTTCGGGGATCACGGCGTCAGGCAATAGATAGATAGAGAGATAGAACATTATTATTATTAATGTTTTACCTCCTATCCAGGAGCTTTGAATTATAACTGGTATTTTGTGTGATTTTCTGTTTGATTTGGAATGAAATTGTTTGTTTTCCACATCTTGTAGAGATAAAGTATCCTAGGATCGGAATCCTAGAATAGATTATTAACTATTATAATAAGTAATTTTAGACAGGGGGTACGGGAAAATATTAGGGAAGCACAAGGGGTACGAGCACTTAAAAGGGTTAAGAACCACTGGATTAGACCAATAGCAGCGCTAGAGCACAATTAAGCGGACTTCCCCCCTTAACAAATGTCAGTGTGTGCGATTTATATAATCAACCAATATAAAAAGTTCAACTAGGTACAGTAATGGCTAGACTTTGATATATAAAGTACAAGAAGAGGGTTAATTTGTTTATGCGTACACAGGTGGCACTGGTGTCGGCGGTGGCGCTTTATTTGGCAAAGATAATTTTGATAAACAAACGTTTATCAGTCAAAAATACAGGTACAATGTCATGCAAGATAACTACTGGGTGATTTACTAAGCACTTACCTACAGTGAGGGCAAAAATTACTACAGCAAGGACTGGAACAATATAATATGGAACAAGCAAATAGTTTGTTTACAATCGTGCGTCGATTGTCACTACCCGGTACAAATGTAAGCAATGGCAGTCTCGATAAATAAACGTTTATCAGTCAAAATACAAAGAAGAATAACATGCAAAGCAACTACTGGGCAGTTTAACTAGCTCTTAGCTACAGCTCGTGCAAACAAATAATGGAATGAGCAATGTAATACTCAAAATATGGTCAAATTTCAAGCGGCGGGCGAAGTGCTGTTGACGCTTCCAGTTGAGCGTGTAGGAGGTTGTAGTTGTCTTAAACGTTTTTTTAGGTGTACCAAAGATTGGTCGAAGTTAGACGAGGGCTCATATAGGACAGACAGGTGACGTAAAGGGAGGAGAAGTGGTGGTATCCCAAAAACTTGTTCATAAGGTGAAACTCCAGCTTGGTGGGGGCAGGTATTTATCCCCCACTGTACTATCTTGACTTGACTGGGCCAGTCGGTGGTGTTCATTTTGTTGTAGGCGAGTCCTTATTTGGTTGGCAATGGTGCGATGGCTTCTTTCACAGATCGAGTTCCCTTGAGGCCAATAAGGTGAGGAATGGCTAATTTTGAACCCGCACATCTGAGAAATTTGAGTCCAGACGTGTCCTGTGTACTCAGGTGCATTATCTGAGTGTATAGCTTCTGGTAGGCTAAAATAAGGGAACACATGTTGGATCATGGCTTCAGCTACGGCAAAGGCAGTGAGTTCTTTCACGGGACAGGCAATTACATACTTTGAATAAGTATCTACGAAAGTGATGATATACTTAAACCCTTTTATGCCTTCCATGGGTCCCATGACGTCGACTGCTAGTAATTGCCATGGATTTGAGGCTACTATTTTTCCTGTAGGACCTGAGGTGCGGGTACGATCCTTTCCTAAGACACAGGCACGACAGGATTTCGTAATTTTCTTGGCGGTGATGTAGGTAGAAGGGGTCCCATAAACTTGCTGGAAAGTTGATGCTAATTTCCTTTGAGCCAAATGAATGCCGTTGTGGGGGTGTAAGGATTGCATAGTTGTTATGGCAGAGTTGGGGGTGATCACGATTTTACCATCTGGATAATATTTATGATCTCTTATTTGTAGCTGTGAGAAAGGGTACCTAGGTATCCAATTCCGGCTTTTGTTGTTGTTGTAATTGTTGCAGTAGGTGCTGTTGATCTTGATCTGCAGAATCTTGATGATGAATGGCTAAGATGGGTTGGTTGTCGTTTTCGGTGTTGGTTACATTGCTTGTTGAATCTAAAGGGAGTCGGAAAAGGGCATCAGCATTCGTATGCAACTTTCCAGGTCTGTAGGCTATTTCAAAGTCGAATTCTTCGAGAGATTCACGCCATCTCACGGTTAAAGCGTTCTTGGTGTCAGATTTGCGGAGCCATTGGAGGGCGTGATGATCTATAATGATGGTGACTTTGACACCTGCAAGGTAGGCTTTGAAATGTTGCAGGGCCCAAATACTTCCCAAACATTCTCTCTTGGTGACAGGGTAGTTTATTTCAGCAGAATCTAGAGTTCGGCTGGCACACGCGATAATGTGTTCGCGTCCGTCTCTGGTTTGCCCCAGCACTGCTCCAATACCGAATTGTGAAACAAAGGTGTAGAGACGGAATGGTTTGGTATAATCAGGGAAAGAGACAACTGGAGATGCTACTAATAGGTCCTTCAGGGAGTTGAAAGCTTGAATGCATTGGGTTGTCCATATGAATGGGTCCTCTTTCTTGGTTAAATCGTGGAGAGGTTTGGCAATGGTGGCAAATTTGTTTACAAAGCGACGATAGTATAACGCTAACCCAAGAAATGCTCGGACCCCTTTTGCATTGGTGTGGGGAGGGGGGGAGGGGGGGTTATGGTACTGATAGCTTGCAATTTTTCTGGGTCTGGTGCAATTCCTTCTTCTGAGACGATTTGGCCTAGGAATTGAACTTATCTCTGGGCTAGAGTGCACTTAGAAGGCTTGAGTTTCAGCTTGGTATCTCTAATTCGCTGGAATACTTGGCGAAGTCTTTGGATATGTTCAGCCCATGTTTTCCCAAAAACAATGATATCATCTAAGTAGGCCAAACAAGTTTCCCAGGTTAATCCTTGCAATACATATTCCATGAGTCTCGAAAAGGTGGTAGGGCCGTTGCAAAGGCCAAAAGGGAGTACGGTTGTTTGTTGTTGCTGTTCCCCAAGCTGCCTGGCCGAACAGCCCCAAGGCCCTGAGCTAGGCCAAGGCCATAACCGAGCGCCCCCACAGAACCCTCCCAGCCGACCACAATAAAGCCTGAGTGACCGAAGCCACTCCATGGCGGGGAGCTGAGGAGGGTGCGGAAACGCCCGAGAAACCAAAGCCCCACCCAAGGCCCTGTGCCCCTCAGCAATTATGAAGAGCAAGTTGACGGACAAAGGAAAAATGTGACGCTTTGGTTTCCAATCTTGGTAGATTGGGAGGTCAATCCACGGAAGAGACGCCGTCACTTGAGATCTAGAAAATTTTAAAGGAAAAGGAACAGTCAGAGTAAGCTATGGGTATGGCAGAGATCGCTCAGTTCTCTCTCTGATAGACCAGCCCATCACCACATGACTAGAACCCAATCCTCTCAGCATCAGCTAGGAAAGGCCCTAGAAAGCTGCCTTTGGCAGGGGGATAGTTCCCCTTTTTCAACCTCTTTCGGGGTTGGGCACCCGCCATAATATGTTATAATAATTATGTTATCTGTGTTTTATATATGTATATATACAGTATACAGTATATGTTGGAGGGAGTACAGTGAACTCGTTTAGTCTTCCCTGGCTGGTAGAAAAAGCCGTTTTCTGTTGATGTTCCTGAGGTAGTGGTACCTGCCAATATCCGGCGTGTAGATCTAATGTGGTAAACCATTTTGCACCGAGTAGGGAGTCTAGAGAATCGTCGATGCGAGGCAGTGAGGTAGCATCCTTTATAGTTACATCATTTAGTTGACAGTAATCTATGCAAAATCTCGTAGATCCATCTTTTTTTCTTACGAGTACTACAGGTGAGGACCACGGACTAGTGGAATGTTGAACTACTCCGGTGGTTAACATATCCTTTACTTGTGATTCTTCCTCTTGCCGTTGTATTGGATTCTTTCTGTGGATAGGTTGTTTGACTGGAGGTCCAACAATAAGAATGGAGTGGTGAAGTACGTTGGTTTTCCCGACGTCTCGGTTGGATGTGGCGAAGATGTCTTGAAAGGATGTCATCAAGTCACGTAAGTCATTTTGTTGTTGAGGGGTTAAGTGAGAAGGAATGTCAGGTAGAGGAAAAAGAGGGGAAGGTGCAGTGTCATTTGGCAAAGATAGTTCTTCTGCATGCATTTCTAGTCCTCCAATGGCTAATCCTTTTTTGTAACGTGATGGGTTGATCAGAGATGTTAGTAGTGTTTATACAATTTAATTGGTGAGGGATAATGGCTGGAGCGGTCAGGCAATCTCTGTCGAGGACTTTGGAGGTTCGGGGTTATTTTAATATTACCAGGTAACATAGGGAGAATAGGTACCCATTTATCATGATGAGGGGGGGAGTGTCACTGTTTTTGATGTGACAGCTTGGATAGTTTTGAGGGTGCAAATGGCTGGATTGATTGATTTCTCCTGATGCTGACTAGAATTTAATTCAGGATTGATCTTGATTATGGATTGGATGGCTGGAGTGACGTTAGATTGATTGTTTTTCGATTTCTTTTGTATTTCTTTTTTTAAGGGGAGCACATTTCATGGTTCTACTATGGCAGTCAATGGATGCTTGAAGGGAAGTGACCAAATCAAGACCCAAATATCCATCGTACTGGGTCTCTTGAGGAGTGTAGATCATGAAGGAATGACTTGTTCCGTGGTCAAGAAGGGGTGTTTCCGTGGTGTTTACATAAAGTGGAACAGTTTCCCCACAGTTGGGAATGATGCCATCATTAGTGTCAATTAGAACAATAGTGGAGGGTTGAAGAGGGCCAAAAGTGTTTTGATGTCGTCGGAAAAAGGAAGAGAAAAGACATGAACGGGAAGCCCCCGTATCTATTAGGAGTCGACCTTTCACCCCATTTTAAGTCTGGAGTTAATGCTTTTTTGCAGCATTAAGTCTAATTTTTAAACTTATTTTATTCTATTTTATTCTATTATATTTATGCTTTATATCCTCCACTGCATAATATGTTATCTGTGTTTTATATATGTATATTGTTACGGTCCTACAATGCTGAACCCAAGAGATTAAAATTCAAGCAAGGGCAACTAGCATGCTGTTGCGTTCAGAAGGTCAAAAAGGGTTAATGTCTCAGATAAACACAAATCAATGAAGAAGGATTATATTAAACGCTTCTAATTTTCGTATTAATTATAATTACTATTAACTAGGGAAAACGAACAAGTTGATAGGCATGACAATTCAGTTAAACACGGCAAAGAATAATAACAGGCTAAGCGCCGAGTGAAGGCTTCGAGTAAATGCACTCGTTACAAGGAATGAACACTACACAAAAAGGACATTTGAAGACAACGGTTAATCAACGCCTAGCACACCGAGCAGTAAACTGGAACACACTCAATTACAGACCGATATATGATACCATATGATATCACCAGACAACACGCTCGGACAACGTGTGCACTCAAGAACACTAATCAGTGTACGTTACACAACACCCAACACACCATAAACTCAGAGCGCCTCACAACACTGGGGCTCGTTACACATATACAATAATGCACCAATGCTGTCTCATCTCCCCTTCAAAGGACAAAACAGTACACTCTACCTACTTGTCTCAACACACAAGCCAGCAGACAACACGTCACGCATGTCCAGGGGTGTACCCAGACCAGCGTGAATAGGGGCACTTCTCCCACCTCTGCCTCGTCGGGCTCTCCAACCGGTACTAACTCTCAACTCTTCCCTCCCTATACACATCTCTTCCCAAGCTCTATTTTCGGCAAGAACCTGGTGTCACATTAGTCTATACAGCAAAGTCACACAGAATATCAGATAAAGGCCTCCTGTCGTGGGAAACGTAGATCTTCCCACGCCTACATGCCCCACGTGTGTAGGTGGGTGAAGGGGTCCCAGGCCTACACACCACGTGCATAGACTCCCACGGGTGGTGCTTGTGCCACTGGACACCAGCCGCTATCGGTGTAGATTAAGGTGGGTCACCTGTCTCTCTCCTCCCTCCGTCTCTGCTACCACGCTGCTCCCTTACAATATATACAGTATACAGTATATGTTTGTTTTTTTCCTAAGTTGCCGTAGTCTCTCTCCAGTGCCTCTGGGTGTTTTGTGTGGATTCACCTTGCTGGTGTTTCTGCACCCTGGCTGGAGACTTCGGCATCTCATATAACTATAACCTATCTATCTATCTATATGCTCAGGCCCAATCCCCACTTTTCCTATTTTTTTATTTCTTTTTTTCTATTTTATTTTATTTTATTATTTTTTTCTTTTTTCTTGGGGGTGGCCGACTCAAGACAGAGCAAGAACAGGGAAAACACAGAACACAACATAAAACAACGAACAAACACAGATAAACACAAACTCACACACATCTAGGTCACCCAGGAGAAGACCCAGAGACCAGGGTCACCAAGGTCGCTCCAGCACTCCCCCGGCCCCCGACCGCCGGGAGAGGTTCCGATCTCGGCAGGCAGACTTGCAGCGGAGCCGAAGCCACAAGCCCGCCCACCACACTTCCAGGCGCACCCTTCATATTAATCGTCTCCCCGGGCCAGGCGCCTGATGGACCACTATCCAGTCCAACTTGCGCCCGACCCCTTCCCCCAAATGACCACGTGTTCACTCAACTATTCACAATAATTTTCCATGCATTCCTGTTTATTACCACTTCCTTTTCCTGATCTATAGTCATTCCTCTAGCATCCAAAGCTTGTCTTACACAGTCTCTCCATCTCAATGGAATAATAATAATAATTAAGAGTGAGATGTTTATAAATGGGAAGTTTTTCTGTGTCTGTCCCATTGTGAGCCCCCGCCAATTTGACGATTTGTGGACGGGGGCGGATTAAAAATCCATGTTGTCCTGAGCATCTGTAGTGTCTGGTACTACCTCAGGTTCTTCAGCTTCTGCCTCTTCATTGTTTTCCTCGATGCCTGCAGTCCCATCATCATTTATCGTAACCACGAGTCGGGGCTTGATCCATGGAATTTTTGCCCACAGGGTAGGCATCCTGAATCGAGACTTGGTCTATCTATCTATCTATCTATTGCCTGACTCCGTGATCCCCGAAGGGGTGGCCACGAACAAACTGCCCCCATGCACCTCTGTCCCCAGTCAGTCGACGCCCCTCCTCCCAACCAGCACCGCCTTCATTCATATATTTCCTCACTTCATCCTTCCACCTCTCCTTCGGTGCACCTCTCCCTCTCTGTCCTTCCACCTCGCTCTCGTATACCCTCTTAGTCATTCTCTCGCTTTCCATACGTTCCATATGGCCAAACCATCTCAAGTTGTTCCTTTTCACACTTTCCAGCACATCTACCTCCACACCACACCTTCTTACTTCCTCATTTGTCTGTCTATCCCTCCATGTAACTCCGCACACACTTCTCAAGTAACTCATTTCCACCGCTCTCACACTTAGTCTGAGTCTCTTCCTGAACGTCCATGCTTCGCTTCCGTAAGTTAGTGTCGGGATTACCACACTGTCATGCAAGGACTTCTTCACTTCCATACTGACCACCCTATTTCTTGTCACTGCTTTCAACGTTCCTACAATCCTCTTCCCCTGTTGCACCCTCTCCCGCACTTCTTCATCCATAGTCCCATCTTTACTCAACACACTGCCCAGATACTTAAAAGAGCTGACGATCTCCATAGCCTGACCGCTCAACTTCACCTTACACTCTGTGACTTCACCCCTTTCGAAGTCCATAACCTTGCTCTTCCCCGTATTAACCTTCAAATTCTGTTTTTCGCACACGGTTCCAAACTCATTTACCAGACCCTGCAACTCCCATTCATTATCGCTCATCAGAACTGTATCATCCGCAAACAGCAGTATAGGCAGCTTCCACTCATTTCCCTCCCTTTTCAGCGATACACCAACATCCATTGCTCTTCCTAGTATTTCTTTCATGACTCCATCCATATATACAGTAAACAACCACGGGGACATCACACACCCCTGTTTCAACCCAACATTCAGGTCAAAGAACTCGCTCTGCTCATTCTCCACACATACTGCCACCTTTGCACCCTCATACATGCTCTTCACTGCTTTCAGCAACTAGCCATCTACTCTGTATATTCTAATTACTTTCCACATACCTTCTCTATCCACTCTGTCATAGGCCTTCTCCATGTCCATAAAGGCAACATACACCTTTTGTTGCTTCTCCAGATATTTCGCCACAACACAATTCAGGGTAACAATCTGATGTGCACATCCTCTTCCCTTCCTAAAACCTTCCTGCTCGTCGCCTATCCATTTCTCCATTCTCACTCTCACTCTCTCAATCACTACCCTACTGTACACTTTCCCTACTCCATTTAAAAGACATATTCCTTGGTGGTTACCACACACTCTCTTTCTCCTTTTCCCTTATATAGGGGGACTATTATGCCAGTCTTCCAGTCATCGGGTGCACTCCCCTTCTCCCATGCTAGTTTGCACATTTTCCATACCCATTCGATCACTATCTCACCACCAAACCTCAACATTTCCCCACACACTCCATCTGTTCCTGGTGCTTTCCCCAACTTCACTCTTTTCATGGCTTCCCACACTTCTGACCTCCTCCTCCACAACTTCTCCTCTTCTCCCTCCCATACCATATCCAACTATGTTTGCTGGCTCTTCATTCCTTACATTTAGCAACTCGTTGAAGTACTCCCTCCATCTTTCGACTCTCTCTTGCTTCTCGGCTAGCATTCTCCCATTCTTATCTTTCACACCCTTACTGTTTCCCTTGCTACCTTCCCTAACTTTCTTGACTTCTTTCCAGAACAGTTTCTTACACTCCCTCTATTTTACACTCAGATTCCTTCCAAATTCCTCATCTACTCTTCTCTTACTTTCCTTCACTACTCTCTTCACCACTCTCTTTCTCTCCACGTACCTCGCTCATTTCTGCCTCTCCAAATCTTCATTCCCTCTACTACCCAACCACTCTCTATATGCTTTCTTCTTGTCTTCCACAGCTATTTTTACCTCTTCTGTCCACCATGCTGTACCTTTCACTCCCCTCCCTCTTCTCCTCACTCCACACACCTCCTCACATGCTGCACAGATCTCTTCCTTAAACACCTTGCTCATCTCCTCCACTTCCTCCATATCTTCCAGGTCGAACCCACCTAGTCATTTTTCTACTGCTCTCCTGTACTCTTCTCTGATTTCCTCCTCCTGTAGCCTCTCCACCCTCTTCACCATTCAACCTTCCTCTCGCCTCCCTCCAGCTCTCCTCACCTACTTCTTTTGTATCCTAATTTTAGCTACTACTACATAATGATGAGACAGATTCCCTCCATTATCCCTATACACCCTAGCATCCAGCACAGATTTCTTTATTCGTTCATCCACACATACATAATCAATCAGTTACTTTCGTTCCACCACTGTCTTATCCTTCATCGTCCACACCACTTTCCATGTGTACATGTGTATCATTCTGTGTCGGAAGAAGGTGTTGGGTATCCACAGCCTCCTCCCCACACATACGTCCACAAGTGCACTACCATTCCCATTCACCTCTGACAGTACCCCCCACCCTCCCACCATTTCATCAATTTTCCTATCACCCACGCTTGGTGAGTTCATTAAATTATTTTTTAAGTGACACCAAAGGACAGTGGGAAGTGCATGGCTTCCAGTCATAGGGGCAGACTCGGGCCCATTCCTCTATTTTGTCACATGGGCTAGTTGAAGGGGTTGCAGAAGGGTGAGTGGTAGCTCGGCTTATGGCGGAGATCTTGTCATGCTCTTTAGTTTTCTTCAGAGCCAATATACGCCGAATTACTGGTATATCGTCATCATAACCCTTGGGTTCTGCTATGGCAAAATTATCAGAGACAGCATCAGGCAATATTCTTAAGAGGGCACTAAATACACTCTCTTTCCGTTGCACCGCAGTATCCTGAGGGAATGCTGTCACGGCCAGCTGATTGTCTTACCCAGGGATGGGTTGATAGCTACCCTCGTGTTACTCTCAAACTGTGGCCAGGTCAAATGGGGATTGTCACTCACATGTCCTGATACTCAAGCTGCATGTTTCCCTAATTTCATAACTACAGTGTGAATCTTTTCGTTTTCATCTTCCCTGAATATAATATCCAGGACAGGTTTCACAATTTCAAGATACGTATTTATGACATGATCCTCTTTCTTGAAAGAAATAATGTCAAGCGATTTACCAGCCATGATGATTATTGTATTTGGGGTTGATTGAGTATATAAAAAATTTAGAAATCAAATGCTGTTATGTCATATCGAGACACCGCTGCCTCCAGTGTTATGCGTGGTTGTAATCCAACTTGCTTGATACTTGGTTCTCATAAGTTCCTAATTTGGGTAACCTAGAACATAATCCTGCCCAACAGGAACATAGCTAGCATTGATATAAATATTACTAGATCACTCAAATCACACCCAAAGACAATAAATACACACAATATGGTTCACAAGTTTTGTTTCTTAATAGCTAGTTACAATTAGCACATTAGGTACTTAGCTATAGAGCGTAAGACCAATGGCTATATTAGGTGACTGGGAATAAGTTGAATATGTTTTACTTATTCATGAATAATGGCGTCACTAACAAAGCATCATAATCAACATATAAAATAATACATAAAATAATGATGACAATATCTCAAATATAGTTAAGTATGCAAAGAGAGGAATCACGTAGCGTAAATATGGGCAGCTGATATCGCGGAGACAAACGGGTGAGGTAGAGCGTGGCTGGTGGCTTATGCTGGGGTCACACATTCCCGTATATGCTCCCGTATGCTCCCGTACGAAGGTTTATTGGTAGTTGGCAACCGATTACGTAAAACGTAAGGGCATAGTACGCAAAACGTAAATTAAATTGTGTATAGTCGTGGGGGTTGGTACGCATGACGGGAGTAGCCACGCTGGTCGGGGAGGTGGTTGGTGCGGCCAAGGCCACCCGGTATGTTTTGGATTTCAAATCACATGCGGCTCACGCGCTCCCGTATGTCAAAAGTCGGGAAATCTTACGTCTGACCGGGCGAGCTGCTACGTCTGACGGGAGCAGCCCCGTCAGACGTAGCTGCTCGCCCGGTCAGACGTAAGCTGCTCCCGTCAATCGTAAAATATTCCCGTCAAATGGGAAAGTTTACGTTAGTGGCGCACCTGGCAGCCCCGCCGCACTGCGGGTTGGCGGGAAAACGCGGCAACGTTGTACGGGGGGTATATAAGGACCAGCGGGGGGACACTCCAGTCACACCTCTCACCACACCGGAGCAGCAACCAACGTATATATACGTCCTCGCCGAAAATAAATCGTAGCAGCGAAACGACAGTACCTATGGCTTTCATATTTTTACCACATGTACCTTACCCTTTAGGCTATCCACCACACAAATCCCAAATCCCTCCTCCCACCCACTCGCTGACTGTCGGTCCCGTCAGAAGGAAAACAAAGGAAAATCTGTGGCGGCGAAACGACTGCACCAATTGGTTCCATATTTGTGTGACAAGTCCCTTACCCTTCTGCCTTCCCCCCACTATACCCCCAACCGCCTCCCACCACCCACTTCTACCGTATCCGTACGAAGAAAAGGAAAACAAATGAAAATCCGTGGTGGCGAAACTACCTCACCAATCGGCTTCATATGTGTAACACAAGTCAATTACCCTTCTACCTTCCCCCCACCAACCCCAAAACCACCCTCCCACCGCCCTCCCACCCATACATTACGATACCATAAAAGTCTCTGTAGTCTATAGTGTCTTTTCAGCTACTTTCGGGACCATCGGGGACCTGATTTCTGGAGGGGAGTGTTTTTTTTACCATTATCCTTCCTTTCTCTCCCAACTTGATAGATTTAGAATTTAGAATTAGAATTAGAAAATTCAGACTGCGAGAAAGATCTAGGTGTGTTTGTTAGCAATGATTTGAAGCCTAGAAAACAGTGTATAAGCGTTCGTAATAAGGCAAACAGGATTCTCGGGTTCATCTCTAGGAGTGTGAGTAACAGAACTGCTGATGTTATCTTAAAACTTTACTTGTCATTAGTGAGACCCCATATGGATTATGCTGTCCAATTTTGGTGTCCTTATTACAGAATGGACATAGATTCATTGGAGAGAATTCAGCGTAGAATGACAAAAATGATCCATAATATTAGAAATTTTCCGTATGAAGAAAGGTTGAAGAAATTAGGTTTACATTCGTTAGAGAGACGCAGAGTTAGAGGGGATATGATAGAGGTGTTCAAGTGGGTTAGTGGGATTAACAAAGGGGACATGACAAATGTACTAAAGCTCAGTGATAGCGAAAGAACTCGTACCAATGGTTTCAAATTAGATAAATTTCGTTTCAGAAAAGATATAGGCAAATATTGGTTTGGTAACAGAGTTGTAGATGGGTGGAATAGACTACCAAGTGATATAGTGGGATCAAGAACGATAGGGAGCTTTAAGAAAAAATTGGATAAGCATATGGACGAGAAGGGTTGGGTGTGAAGGGGGATCAGCCGGGTTGGGCCAATCAGCGCTCTGCAGACCCCCGTAATCCTGCGTTAATCTCTAACCGGTTTGGTAAGATGATCCTCAGGGTATTAGAGTGTTGAGCCTATAATTGGGCTTTGTAATTGGGGTTGTGTGGGACAGGGATCTGCCTTGCTTAGGCCAATCGGCTTTCTGCAGACTCCCATTTTCTTATGTTCTTATTTAGCCCACCCCCCCCAAAAAAAAAAAAATCTGGCACTGGCAGAAGCACACCTTCAAAATTGGCTGGCACTCAGGGGGTTAAAGGTTACAAGGATGAATGGTCTCTCCTCTTGCTCCTTTCCTTCTTCTCTTGTTCCTCTTGATAGATGAAGTTTGCTATTGCAAGTAGTTCCAAGATTTCGATGTAGGAAAGGATCCATTGCATTAGCCGCGTGTTATGCCTGTTCTCCGGTTTTATTAGGGAGTTCACAAAATTGAACTCCTCCAGGATGAATTCCACGATGTTGTTCATGGTGCCAATGAAGGACTGGGAATGGGAATGGTGTGGCCATTCCTGCCCTTTTGTAGTTCCCAGATTCCAACCCCGACCTACGTGGTTGACAAAGACTGTCTTTGTCTGTGTTTGGACAGACGGGGTGTGCCTACACTTGTCCGGAAATGGTCCACGTAAGTCCTAAACACTCCCAAGACGTACGGCCTCAGCTACGCAGGTCTTGTGGGGGCGTGGCCATGGGCGTGGCCTGTGTTCCCGCAAATCGGGCAGCCCAGGCGGACTAACGGGGACATGCTTACGCAAGTCGCAAGCACGTACGTAGTTCCATACGACTACATTACTTCTGACGTAACACTGGCCCCGTCACGGTACGTCTGTCGGGAAGTGCAATAGTCGTGCTCTATACGGGCGTACACGGCCGGACTACGCCCGTCAGAACACAAAATTGGCGATTACGCCTGACGGGAGCTGTCAGGAGCGATATACGGGAATGTGTGACCCCAGCATTAGGGTCACGACCAGGTAGGACTAGGGTCAAAGTAACTGCGGCTCGGTCTAGATTAAAGTTACTGTGACGTATACTTGGAAATCTTAACAATAGGGAAAATTTAGTCTAGGATGAATAAATACGAATTTGACGTTAGTCCTAGAGAGATGACAATTTAAATTACAAATATATAATGAAGACAAAAGGGTGAATAATTATACACCAGGTCTTGGAAAAATAATTTAAGTCAGTAAATATGACTTAACGAACAATACTAAGGAATTTCAATTTCACAAAACGTGTAGTGAATAAAATATAACCTAAAAGGTTATGAACACAGCGGGTCTAAATAAATAATCAACGCACTGGAAAATAAAATAGAAACACCACAAGGTGGGTGAAATGAATGTATATAATATAAACTGACATCACAGAACCAGTAGTGAATCGAAAAGCAGCCAGAAGTATAAGCTATGAACACAGTTGGGTATAATAGAAATTCCCAATATAAGTTCGAATATTATTCATCGTATAAGGTGGTGGACCGAATTATTCACAAGTTTAAAAATAAAATTAATTATTCATAATAAATGAATAAGGTACTCGAAGGTACTGATCTAGTAATTAACCAGGGGAATGAATTTCTGATTACATGTAATTATATCTTGAATGGACCTAGAGATGTCCGTAAATTAGAATTATATTAATTAGGGGACAGGTATAAGAATTACGCTCTCTTTGAACACTTCACTACGCACTTATATACACGCTGATAATACACACATGAATAAGATCTATAAGTGTTCATAAAAGGTTTATGTGTGTCGTTTTATATATATCTTAGGTCGAACCAATATATAAATAATATCATATGGAATATAAAGGGGTTATATCCAGCGTATTATATATATTAATAACGAAAAAGACGTAAATAAGGTTTTCACAAATATGAGGAATAAGTTAATGACATGAGAGACAAAAGGGGTCTCGATAATGTACTTATATAACTTATAAGATATAACTTATAAGATATATACTAATATATCTTATATAACCTTCACAACAATTTCAAAACTCAAGAACAGATAGATCTAGTCTGCGGGGTTAGCTCGTACGTTTTTAAGCTTCTCTTATTTATCAGAGAGGGGCGGCGTTTTCACACAGAATTAGAATGATCACTTCTAGTATTTTAGATGCATCTAGAACTTTCACTTCTAGTGCTTAGATACTGATTAGAGCTTTTCAATTCTAGAGCCTCTCCTACACAACTAGAATTTTCACTTCTAGCTCACCTACACCTTACTAGAATAGACACTTCTAGGTACTCTACACTTACTAGAACGGGCACTTCTAGTGTTACGAGGCAGCTGGATATAGTAACGATTGGCTTAACCCTAACAGTAGCGACTCTGACATTAGATCCTCATTCTAGTTTGCCTTTGGCTTATAGACGGGTTCGACAATGTTTGCCTAACAATTCTAAATTTCAGGCAGAGGATATTCAGTTTTTAAATTGGATAAGGGATAATTGGTTTCGGATTATTAGGGGCATTTGGATTCTGGTTTTCGAATTATGGTGAAGTTAATAATGGCCTTAAAAATACAATACATATAGTGATACATGGGGAATGTTATTCTTTATTTCTTAAAATTAAACTCATATTTTTAGAAAGCTTGCATGGTTGCATGATAATTGTTTTGCATTAATTCGGACTTTTCTCTATTATCACTGGTGTATGCAAAACTTTCTTTACTCTCTGCTGATCTGTTATTGTTGACATCCGTTGCCTTCCGCACTGTAGAGAGGGTTATTCTGGTCACATCGGTTGTAGTAAAACATCGGATGTTGATGAGGAATTTGCATAAACTCTTCTTCGTTGTAGTTCAAATCGGGTTCTTGGCTTGGATACGCCTCTATTCCGTATCTCTGACCTTGTGATTGGCCCGGAAGAGGCCCAGGTGATTGGCCCGAAAGCAGATCATCCTTGATGAGTGGCCTTGTAGTTCCCGTAGGTATTGGTAGAAGGTGTTGTTTTAATATGGTAATAATAGACTGTGTTGTTTCTTGACACAATAGAGGACGTTGATTTGTTATGATAGACTGTGTTGTTTCTTTTTCTATCTGTGCTTGTGTCCTGTTCTTCTTCTTCGATCTTCACCTCTCTCGGAGGCTGGCTATTTTGGCTTGTGGTTGGGTCATTTCCTCCTGGAATGTTGGTAGATAAGTTTGGGTCCTCGTGTCTCTTTTAAAACATGTGTCTTCTGGATACGTGGGTAGACCTGGTGGGGGTTTCGTTGTATCTCTTTTTGAACCTGTTATTACATGAATAGTGTAAGGTAGAGTCGTCAGCATATGAGTAGATAGGACTAGAGGTACAGTTGAGTAGATCATTAATGAATATTAGAAAGATAATTGGAGACAGAACAGAAGCCTGAGTAACATCTGAGTTAATAGGTTAAGGAAGTGAGCAATGACAGTCCAGAATTGCAGCTATGGAGCAGTCTGTAAGGAAATTAGAGACAAAGGCACAGATAGAGGGATAGAAACCGAAAGAGGGTAGTTTGGAAATTAGATATTTGTGCCAGACTCTATCCAAGACTTTCGATATGTCTAGCACAATAAAAAAAAGTCTCACCAAAGTCCCGAAAGGAGGATGACCAGGAGTTAGTAAGATAAGCAAAAAGATCTGAAATTAGATTATGGGAAGATAAATGCTTAAGACATTTTGAGTTAAGAATAGTTTTAAAAAAATTAGAGATGCAAGAAATGAGAGACATTGGACGATAATTGGAGATTTGGGAGCAGTCACCCTTCTTTAGGACAGGATGAATAAGAACAAACTTCCAGCAAGAAGGAAAGGCGTTAGAGGAAAGACAGAGGCAGGGAGTCAACATGGAAGAACTGTTTTTGAGTACAACAGGAGGAACACCATCCGGTCCGTACACCTTCTTCGTATTAAGCCCATAGAGGGCAGAAAGTACATCCTTAGAAGAAATTATGATCTTAGGCATAAGTAAGTACAAGGGTGATGGAGAGAGAGGAGTAGCGCCGGAATCATCCAAGGTGGGTTTTTTAGCGAAAGTTTGAGTGAAGAGTTCAGCTTTGTCAGAGGAAGAGGTGATGGTCATACTGCCAAAGTGGAAAAGAGGAGGGAAAGACGAGGAAGTGAAATTGTTGGAGAGGTTTTAGGCTAGGTGCCAAAAAGCTTGTGAAGAACTAGCGTAGGAAAGTTCAGATCATTAGTTATTGACGAAAGAGTTTTTGGCGAGTCAAAGGACAGATTTGGCTTGATTCCGGGCAGAAACATATAAAGTACGGTATTTTTTAGTTTGAAGGTGACGGTACCGTTTGAATGCTTCCTCCTTATTGCGGACAGCAGTAGAACAAACGTGAGTAAACCAAGATTTTTGTGAGTTAGTTTGAGAGAAAGAAAATGGGATGTATGCTTCCATGCCCGAAAGGATTACCTCAGTAATGCGCTGGGCACTCTCTGAGGGTTCCCGGCCACGGAAGCAAAAATAATTCCATTGGAAGTCTAAGAACTACTGCCGAAGAGCCTCCCAGTCGGCAGCACCAAAATGCCACAAGCGCCACTTGCTGGTGGGGTCCATGCTGGAGAGACAGGACAGGTGACAGAGAAAAGGTTATGATCGGAGGTGCCCAACAGAGGGAGAAGAGTTACAGTATAAGCAGAAGGATTAGTGGTTAGAAATAGGTCGAGAATGTTGGGCCGATCACCAGGGCGGTCCAGGATACGGGTGGGGTGCTGAACTAACTGCTCTAGGTCATTTAGAATAAAACAAATGTAGGCATGTTCACCAGGTTGGTCAGTGAAATTAGAAGAGAGCCATTGGTGGTGGTGAACATTGAAATATCCTAAAATGGAGATGTCAGAGAATGGAGAGATGGATAGAATGTGTTCCACTTTAGAAGTTAGATAGCAAAAGAATTTTTGGATAGTCAGTAGAATTAGGTGAGAGATAAGCAGCACAGATATATTTAGTGAGAGAGTGACAAGATAGCTTAAGCCAGACAGTTGAGAATTCAGAGGAGTCAAAGTTGGAAACACGAGAGCAAATAAGATTGTTGCGTACATACACATAACATCCAGCTTAGGCTATGAAGTGAGGATATAGATAGTAGGAGGATACAGAGAAGAGTTTGCTGTCTGTTGCCTTCGACAACTGTGTTTCGGTGAGAAAAAGTAAGTCAGGTTTAGTAGAGGAGAGATGGTGTTCCACAGAGAGGAAGTTAGAGGAAAGGCTGCGGATGTTGCAGAAATCGATAGATAGAGTACTAGAAAGTGGTCCAGGGTATTTTAGGGAGTCATCAGCAGAGGTCCGACCAATGGGGGCACAAATAATATGATATTATATACTGTATATATAGTTTGTGTGCTCCCTAGACCATTATCAAGCTTAATAACACACCCCCATGACCCCCCTTCGAGATAAATGTGTACATTTATTGGAAGAAGAATGGCCCGGCCAAAGGCCGCTTCCTACTAAATTACTGGGAACAAAATGACACCTGAATGGCACGACAGGTCTCAATATTGACAAAGAAATGGAAGGAAAGGTCTTAAGATCGCCAAATCAATGGGGCAAACGTTTTCAAACCTCATAGGTAATGCAGCTAAGCATGAGGGAGAAGGGGTTCAACAAACAAATACCTCCCCTTATTGCAATATTTTGAAACACTCCCTTGAAACATATGACCCGTATCACTGTTTTCCGTATCACCCTTTCAAGATCCGATTACGCATTTATGTTCAGTTTTCTGGCTATTATTACACGATTGCATTCATATTTGAAAGGGTATATGGAAGTCAGAGGGTTACTTCAGATAGTGTGTATACCCTAGTAATTCCCACAGATTATGCCTAAACTGTAAACAAATCGTCTAAAGATAGCCAGAATAAACTGTCGTAATGCGTCATAATCTAGTGTTAAATGTTCAGGTGATTATACAAGCGCCTGCAGTGCTAAATTATATGAAACCTATAGAACATATCTGACACGATGGTGAAACCTTCCCATGAACCACATAAACCGAGTCAGTGGTGTTCCGTAATCAATGTTCACTGCCCCAAATGTTTCATTAAGTATAACAACAGAGTATGCTTGTACAAGCGATTGCACAAATTTAACACTATCCCATCCAACGTTTGAATGTGTCGTGAATACTGGTATAGATACCGTAGTTTGAATTTCCCGGGTTCACGACAGCTGGTTCCTTTTTGTTTATACACATTACTTTATTTATCTTTGTGGATAAAAATATTACTGTGGTTGCACCAAATATATCTTAGTTTATTTTCCCTTATTATTTAATCACGGGGGACGATATAAAACCCTTAAATATATTTTATATTGTCACAACAAAAGGGAATCTCAGACACACTTCACACAGACTTGTTCCCGCCAACTACAGACCGCCAGCTGCTGCCACATAACACCAGAACTTCCCTGATATTCACCTACCGACATGTCCAACATCTAATCGACACTCTTTGCATCACAGCTAAGTTCCTTTAATACTAGAAGTACTTCATAGATATTACTGGGACTACCACAGATAACCTACATATACATTTTAACATGTTAGTCAACCACCGACCTGGTAACAATTTTATAGCCTAGGCCAATTCATCTTTCCAGGTTTAGTTATTTAATTTATATCCGTTTCTCCTCTACCCCCTAGGAATAATAAACAGGATATAATTGGTGCCGTGTGACCAGGATTCTGGGCCATCTGTTATATATTGATAAGAATTGAGGGGGTGTTAGGCCTGACTTGTCTGCCTTTGTTGTAGAGCTGGGCGATCCAGTGGACAAATGTTGAAAGCTGCAAGGGCATGGGGCATTGGCCAAGAGTTTGAGCCATCATCCGGTGGTTACCCTGTGCCCTTGAGAAAGGTGGCCCTCTTCGGCCATTCGTATGTCCGGGATTTTCCGCTGGACCATCCAGTGCAGTGCCCTGCTTTTTTTTGTTAAGCAGATATATAGACCAGGGGCAAGGGTGGACACTGCCAGGCAGACCTCAGCCGGGGTTAGATGCACCAGGGAGCCGGAAGGTATTAGATAGGCTACTGGACAGAGTGCGTGCCTTCTTTGAGAAGAAGGACAGGGCCGAGGAGGAGCAGTCGACGCAATAGGCTAGATATCAAAGCTTAGACGACGGCTGCGGCTGTTCCTCCTTCAGAGGAGTCTTGGTCCTTCTTTCTTTTTCTTTTCCTTTCTTTTTCAGGCATTAACTTTGTAACTTGTTAAAATATAATTTAGTAAAGTAAATATTGTAAAGTAGAGTAATATGATATAATAAATTCCTTTTTTTTATCATTTGTAAACTCACAGGGGGCACGCGATCTGCATGCTTCAATTTGCTTGGTTGCTGTCGTCATAGTAAAGTAGGTTAAGTAGGTTAGCCTAGGCTTAGAATAGATTAGAATAGGTTAGCCTACAGTGACGATTAGTATTGTTGTTCCTTAAGCTTTAGTTACCGTAAATTTGTTAAGAATGGAGGAGAAATTAAAGTCATTGCGGCGGTTCAGGTCCGCCAAGAAGGGAGGGATTACTAAGCTTACCTCTAATCTGTCTGATTTTATTGAACATGCTGCTACACTGCATGATGTAAGGGGTGTGAAAATTACTGTAGAAAAGGCCCTAGCTGATATCGAGTCGTATAACGTAGAGTTGTATAGCTTATATTCAGATGAGCAGTTAGAGGAGGAGATGGTGAAAGATATGCAGCATGTTAATCAAGTAAACAGTCAGTTAGCTGAGCTGGATAGTGCTCTCCAAACAACCACTACTGGAAGATCTCATGATAGCGCAGCAAGTAGGAAAGAGAAGGGTATTAAGCTACCCTCCCTGAAGTTGCCAGTTTTTGACGGGGATCCATCACAGTGGGTGGGTTTCTGGGAGCTCTTTGATTGTAGTGTTCACTCCCAAACGGACTTAACTGACATTCAGAAATTTACATATCTAAAGGGACAACTTAGTGGTGAGGCTCTACAAATTGTTAGTGGGTTTAATTTGGTCGCTGCAAGTTATGAACCAGCGGTCAATATTCTAAAAAACAGTTATGGTCAAAAGCATCGCATCAAAGCAGCTCACATAGCGAAACTGTGTAATCTCCCGCATCCTAGCCAGGAGATCAGTGCTCTGAAAGATTTTTCCGCGTCATTTGAGTGTGCATTAGAGTCATTACGCTCTATGGATGTAACAGTAAGTGAGATGTGTGCAGTATTGTTGCATAATAAACTTCCTAGTGCACTCTCTGAGGTGATTAAGTGTGAATTAAAAGACAACTGGCTGGATGTGGATGAATATGTTCGTGTGTTTAAGACTGAAGTGTGCAATCTAGAAAGTAGACATAATCCACTAGAACAGTTTGGGGCGACTGCCACAGCAGCATATGCGGTGTATCAGAAACCCGATACCAAGCAGAAGTATGGATGTAAGTTGCGTTTAAAGACAGGACATTTTTGGGCAAAGTGTGCTAAATACAAGAACAGTCCCGCCAAAGCCAATAGAGCAAGGCAGTTGAAATTGTGCGTCAGGTACCTGTCGTCAGGACATGGCAGCCAGGGGTGTAATAACCCTAAAATTAGGCCGTGCCGATTCTGCCAACAGAAACATTTTAATTATTTGTATCCGACGCCATGCCTTGAACAAACTGGACAACCAGTGGCCCCTGAACCAACAGTGACCATGGCTGTGGCTTTGGGCTGTAATGCAATGTTGTTACCTACCATTCAGATTCCCTTGACCGACAGAAACCGTCATACCAGTAAAGTAAGAGCTTTGTTGGACCAATGTTCGCAACGTACCTTCACCTTGCGCTCTGCTTTATCGCAGCTTGATTACATGTAGAGGGCGGTTTATGGAGGAGGCACTGAGCGGAATGATTAGGGTTAACTTATTTTCTTACCTCATATTTCCTGGACATTGTTGTAACACTCTGTAGGAGTCTGGAACATTGTTTATGAACTGGATAAAGTTTGTAGAGGTCTTTATTAAACAAGCACGGGACTTTTGTTATTTATTATCAGAAAATATAAGTTTGTAGCCCTTAATCCTAATTTTGAGATATTAGAATATATTACACTAGTGCGTTGGGGAAATGCAATTATAAAGTACTTCTTAATGTGGTGTATACTCAGAGTTGAGTGTGTACCGAGATAAGTACTTTACTTAATACTTAATGAAAGTATTCTACTTAATAAAAGCAACCAAGAACTTGAGCTGTTTCCTTGAATATTAAATAATGGTCTTTCCTGTAAAGAGAGAGAACAAACGATTAGAAGTGAGTTACTAGAACGTATGTATGTCACTGATATTTATAAGGTACTTGTACACTTATACTGGTCACGAATCTTACCCAGAGGGTTGAGGAGAGAGACCCTCCTTGGGAGGCTGATGTGTGCTGACTGATTCGCTCCTCCCTTGCTTGAGGGAGGGTGCGGCTCAGCAACACCGTGTGACGACTGGGTATGACAAAGTTGCTAGCAATTACTTCTCGATGTCTTGGCAACAGATGTGTGATACCATTTGGTGATCGTGGGATCCGTGCTTGCCTTAGCACAGTGGAAACTTACCAGCGTCCATTGTGATGGTGTGAGCTTCTATTGGGAGATCACATCAACACACTTATAGTTCTCTAAAAGGTTGTTATAATGGTGTGAGTTATATATGTGATTAAATGGTTTATCTTAGAAGTGTACAGTCGCTCAAAATGCGCTGTTACACCGCTTGGCCACGTCAGCTGAGGCCCACCGAAGTGTAAAATAAAGAATAATTAACATATATATATACACATTTAATCATCCCTATGACTTATCTAACCCTGTACCCAGTGTATAGCAATGCCAATGAAAGTGTGATAAAGGTGAGGACCAAAAGTTACACATTTACATTAACAGGTGCCTGTTTTGCCTCATGCCTAAGTGACAGGAGATCAACCCTGAACGCAAGACAAAGGGAATGACTTACTAGGATAAGGTTGTTGACGAGAGTCATGGAAGGGGGTTAGTACAGTAGGAAAAATGATTTCCTGATTAACTAAGAAAACTAACTAGGTTAGTTGTACTATGAAGAATTTATGAAATTCATGAGGTTTGAGAGTGCTCGTAAGAGATGATGAGGTCCAAAGAATTACCTGTGACAGAACATGTTAATAGGAATGAACTCTGAGGAGAGGTTAGTTATCAAGGCAATATACTGATGATAAGGAAGCATGAAGATCAGTGAAATCCGTACTTCGCAGTGAACAGGTGCCTGACACATCCCATGATTATTAACTATAATTCCGAAACTCGACTAACAAGGGACACCTGGATTTGGTTATGAACGCAAAGAACTGAAATATCTAGCAAGTGTTGAATGAAACACTGGGAGCCTCAGTAGTCTTTTAATGAGCCAGTCAGTCACAGATGCTTGAGTCAAGGTAAGGTCGCATGCATTTATGTCCGGGGACAGAGGGAAAACATATACTCAGGACGCACAGACAGGGGAAGATACGAGGACCTACATGAATAAAGGCATCTTTGTTTGTCACAGTCACAAGTTGAAGTTCGTCGGGGACGAGCAACATGTCTGCTGTACCAGTAAAGGTCAGTAATCATCCGTGTAAAAGAAACAAACGGGAACGGTATAATTCTTCAGTCATTGTAAAATGTGAGGACTGGAACTGAATGTGGACTAAAATGGTGAGAGTGTTATAACTGTATCTATTAATGAGAAATAGAGTATACAGTTGTCTAACTCAAAATGCGGAATCAGGGCAACTGTTCCTTCTCTATGTCTGAGGCTGTACGGAGATGGGCAACAGGCAGTAGATCAATGACGATCCATCTCTGATATCACCGTACTCAAAGAATTAATCGCATTCGTCTTACTTGTGAGTCGTACATCTAGACTCTATAGGGCTTTTGCTGCAGTCTCCAGGAGAGTGAGTCTCTTTCTTAGCTTTTGTACTTCAGAAGCGTGGGCTGTTCTAAAGAGTTCATAGGAGAGAAGGTCACCAAGTATAACAGTCCTCTCTTCGCACGTGTGTGAGTGCGAGTGTTTGGTTACCCGGGTAAAGTCATCAGGTAGTACCAAAATTAATCATCCGGAGATTACGATTTAATACGAGCTACGCTAAAACGTGAAACGTAACTGTAAGTCGCAAATCACCAGGCATCATCTGATTAGTTAGTAGGGAACACACTAACCAGGTCATCTTTCTCGGGAGAAAGGGCAATATTCTACTCGTAGGGTTACTAATAGAATACTTCACTCGCCCAGTAGGATGTACATGGGGAATGGCTTGCTCTGTCAGTTATGTGACGTTAACAGAACGATGATTTGTATAGAATACTTCACTCTCTGACTAGAGTGGTCTTATTTGCGCAATTTATTACAACTGTATTTGTAAGTTGTCTTTGAACGCTCTTCTAGCAGAACGAAGCTTCCGCCTATACTCGTTTGTCTGTGCGGAGTCTGTATGGAGAGGTACAGTGGTTGTACCATAGGAGGTAGGTATACAGGTATGTTATGGCCATTCAGCGAGTGTTGAGTACTCATCCGGATTAACCTGTAACCATCAAAATGATTTTGTTTCGTGAGTGGTAGCGTCTAGATTAACAAACTTAGTCTTGAATGAGTTAAGACGTTCTTATTGATTCTAGACAACTTACCTTAACACTTACTATGAAGAGGAGTTTTGAGTTCTCTTCGGCATTTATCCTCATCATTTTTGCATCGGGTGCGTGTAAATGATCTGGTACTGGAAGCTGGATCTTGCTAAAGACTTTCAGGTGTCTCTTAGCGTCTGATTTGACTTGATAAGTATAATGTAGAGGAATATAGATTTCTGCGTAGTGTAGCTGTAGTCAGAAATCACGTCAGAAGCTTGTCTTTACCCTCAGAAGCTAGTCTTATATACCTGTCTGTAGGCTTGGGAAGACTCTTCAAGGTAATGTAAGGCCATCTAGGTTTTCCTTGATGTCTAGATTATGTTAAGGTTTACTTGATGTTCCAAGATTTCAAAGATAGCTATGGTAGCTGAGGTACTTTACAGTCAACTAGCCCAATTGAGAATGGGAACTGTTGTGCAAATACATGCTTTCTCAAGTAGATATCACCCATTAATTCTTTCACATTGTGCTTGGTTTCCATCCTGTTGTCGGCGAGGAGGTGCCTAGGAGAGGAATAGTAATGTACGAGCCTTTTGGCAATTGGGTCTATTGTATCCGTCTTTAAGCAGGAATAGGACAAACTAGTCTGAAAGATTATATTCAACACAAACCAGCTGGTACTGCTTACATCTGGTGTTGCCTGGGGCATTTCAGCAATTCCAAAGAAACACTGTCAAATGGATGTGAAGCCATCGGGTATTCCAGGAGTGTCACAGGTTATGGTTCCTTCTCAAGTACCTTGTGGTAGTATAAGAGAGTCTTTTGGTAAAGTGTTGTTAACTATCCTTCTTAATAGTTTTCCAGTAGTACATCTATTTATCGGCCTCAAGAGTTGTTTCCTGTCTGCACATATGAACTGTCCACACCTGTTGGTACAGTTGCTGCACTAGGTAACAAATTGATGGCATCATGATGTTTCGGGAGTACTACCTACCATCTTGTCTGGAATAACATATACATGGTTGTATGTGTTGTTGTCAACGGGAAGAGTCTAACCAGAAGTTCTTAGTGCAATCGGAACTGTGACGGATGAACTTGGTTTCTGTAAAAGACATCATCTTCTCCGATTCCAGAAATAGCTTACTTATTGGATATGTAATGGTTCTATGCTTGCTCGTCTTTCACTTGGCTTCTTTTTAGGTCGGTAACGAGAACACCGGGGCAACTTGCACAATTCTGGAAAGTGCGTTGGCTGCCACATTAGCTTTTACCCTATAATACCGTGTCAGGTTAGCTGTAGGAATGTCTCTTACCACCGCGTTAGTCTGCCAGTGAGAATTTATCACCTTTGAGTACCTTTTTGTCCTTGCCTGTCTGTCTGAGTAGAGGTCGAAGGAAGGCTCAAGGCTAACTTTTCACAAAGGTTTCGACGCCTAAGCTGTTGCAGGAGTTAACCTTTCTGAGTTGTGATATCTAGTCTCTACTTTATTCACCACTTTCCTTATGTAACCAATGACTAGCATCTTGACTAGGTCACTTGGCATTTTGAAAGTTGTACGGAGCTCTTGTGAGAAGAGTTGTGTGTACGAGTGTGAATGCTGAGCATGTTGTGACTGGAATTTAGGCAAGCATTTGGATGAGCTCTGCCTCGTAAGACTTGGAAACATCTTATTATAATTCTAACCTTAAGTTTGTATTTTAAGTGCGACTTTAGAAGGTAAATAACTGTACAGATCGTACTATTCGATGAGAATCCTTTCTGCTCGACTCGAGATTGGCTTACTTGGACATCTCAGATACCGATCGTGAAGGTACAGTCAAGTCTTCTGGTGTCTATCCATGAGGTGATGGAGTTCCACTTAACCTCTCCGCTGCGTACCCCCTATAGTATACAGCCACCCCTATGCGGAGGTATTTAGACTGTTTCCTCCACTCATATCGTCATCGTACCATAAATATAATTAATACTTATCCATATGCGCCTATTTTACGTTGATTATAAAGGTATTAACCTGTTGCAGCAATAAAACAAGTGGAAACAACGTTTGGATGGTCAAAATCGGCAAATTAGATCGGGAGTTACATAACTTAAGGCTGAGGCAGCCTGCCAGCCAGCCAGCCGTCACGACGGCTGGAGCGACACAGCCGTGTAGTTCCCTCTCTTTCTTTCTTTCTCTCTTTCACTCGCTGTATAGCACATACAAGCACAGCATGCTTATGAATCGCTATTGATAGCACGAATATATATCGACGAAATAAGGGAAAAAGAGAGAGAATAGGTGATAATTGAAGGGGGGGGGGGAGAGGGGGGAAGGAGGGGATGTGGAGGAGTGATATTTGGCATGGCCAAGGGGCAATACACAAAATAAATAAATAAAAAAAAAAAATAAAATAAAAAAAAATTGATACTGGGCTGGTTTAAATGTTTTTTGTTTAGGCTTTGGATTATATAAGGCTTCCCGCAGCGCAGCAGTAGGCCTTATATATGTCTTGCCGCACTTGCTGGGTTAAGAAAAACTTAGACTTTTAAGTTACTCTGAAAAACTTTGTTCCCCTTAATCCTATGGCGTGTAGGAGTTCTGATGGATCAGACTGTGGGAAGTATTTCCTTAACTTGGCTAGAATATCATGCTGCGTGGTTGTCTTTGTGGTGATCAACCACCTAAAACTATCCCGTACTTGGTTACCAATCGGGTTGGTGTAAACCAAAAGAAGGACGTGCGTTTTAGACTTACCTAGGTTTACTTTTAGGGCTATGTAGTGCTTTGGTTAGATTCTTTAGTGTTTTAAGTCGTACACTGTGGAAGGCGACTATACAATCCTAAGTCTAGGTCTTCGTAGCTTCAGGAGAATGTTTACCTATGCGCTGAAAATACCAGAGTAGATGCACAAATCATTCTATAACTCTACGGCGGTTCATATCCTCTACAGGGTTTGCCTGCAGGATGTCTTAGTACATTGTAGGTCTGGATGCCGTTGGTAATGTACTTACTTGTGCTGTAAAAGGTCTTTCCACATCTGCTATAACTCTCGGGTAGTGTTCTGGGAGACATACCCTATTCTTCTCATAATTCCTTTGTCTTCCGGATACTACTAAGGGATACTATTTAGGTAACCCAACTGGAAGGTGTGCGCCTTCTCTAGTACGAATCCTTCTGGGCTGTGGATGCGAGCGAGAGAAATCTGGTTTGCAATACGGCTCTTGATACTAGCACACTTAGGATCTTGCAGGTGAAACTGGTCATGCTTGTTGACACAGTCGCTGCTTATGATCAAATGCAGGAAAGAACGTGTAATGCGTGTTGTGTATGTACTTCGAGAGTGTTGATCCAACTGTGACCTATGCACCAAGGACTCGGAACAGATTCCAAGGATCTTGCGTAAGCTAACTGCCCATGCTTGTTGAAACAGATGTTACATGATCAGTGCTGGGGAAAAATCGGATCGAACACAGTATGGAGTACCGGAACAACTATGGGTGAAGCTCAATCTGTGAGACTTCATGTTGATGTGGTTATCCTTCAGATTCATTATGTCATGGACATAGCTAATTTGTGCTTGTGCGGAACCTTTCTTTGCTTAGGCGTTACGGCTACGCAAACTATGTGTGAGTTTCGTAAGATACCTGTGTCAAAAGGTGTCTGCCGCCACAAGAATGTATTGATGACTACGTGTGGGACCTTGGTGTGAGGTTGAATCCACCACGTAAAACTGGTTTAGTCACATATAACCTTAGTGTAAGGTGTTGATTGTGACGCAAAATGTCGACCGTGGAGGGATCTCATTCTCTGCAACTCCAGTGAGTTTGTACTGCAGAGAGTCTGGCGATTGTAGATTTGGGACTACAGGATTTGACACGCTGGTAGGAACCAGAATTGCGAAGGAGGCGACTCATCTCTTGGTCTACGTGGTGTGTCTACACGAGGGCAATCCTTGGTGTCGTGTCCAAATACTGTACAAACGAACCAATATCCTCTTCGTGCGGGTCTCTCACGTTGTGTAGGGCGAGGGTTCCGTTGTGGTTTTCCTGCCCTGCGAGGTCTTGTATGCACTCGGGATTTGCGTTGTGACGTTTGATTTTGCTGTGGAAGTAATTGTGGATGGAGTGTCCAGCAATTTTTCTTGGTATAATCAACTTTATGGCAGTGGCCACACTTCTTAGGGATTGCACCAGTTCTTCTCGGAGGCGAAGGGGTCGGATTGGGTCTGCGTCTCGCCACGCAAGAGTGGTTCCTCCTTGCATTATGATTGCAGTAGTCACATACTGTCTGTGATACTGTCACTATCTCACAATCTCTTCTTGGACTGGCAAGCGGAATTAGCTTGGGGTCTGGTCTGGTAGTTATCCAGGGGTTTATAAGATTCACACGACCTTGTCTTAGAGCTCTTCCTTGAACTGACTCGGGAACAGATGCGGGAACAGTCTCTGCTGTGTTGTCTGGAATCTCTGGAGCTGGGTCCAGCGAGGTTTCAGAAGCAGTATCTGCATCCGATGCATTGTCCGAATCAGTGTCCGAAGGTGATTCCGGTGACTCCGGATCAGTCTCTAAGCTTGGAGGAGACCTTGGAGCGTGTTCATCGTCTTGTGTGAGGGGTGTCTCTGGCGGGTGACCCTCGGGATGTTCAGTGACAGCAAAAACAAAGAGACTTACTCGGAATTCCCTATAGTCTGTTGTCTGAAATGGAGCTGTTGCTTGAGCGAGAGCTATAGCACTTCCTCTTTTCAGATGTAGCTTGACAAAGGCAATTTGTTTCCTGTCACAAAAGATGGAGTGGGTATCCATGTATTCCTCTATTACCTCCAGGAATTCACAAGCTTCCCCTGGGTAATTAGGACAGTCGTTATCCTTCCCAGAGAATATAGGCACCTGGATTTTAAGATATGCCTGTGACTCCACGGGAGGTGTGATCTTTCCAAAGATGGCAATCATACATTCTCTCCATTCGCTATAGACCCCTGTCCTCATACCTGTTATGGTCTGGCTTATTCAGGCCATTTTATCGAACTTCAGATAGCGCCTTGCAGTAGCTATCTTGCCTTCATCTGTGCTAATACCGCTGTCCCACATGCATTCTTCGATGGTCTCCAGAAAGTTTATTACTCCATCCGGGTAATAAGGACAATGTTTTCCCGTGAATTGGGCGACACTATCCCAACCCCTGATCAGTTCTATCTCCTCCTGGCCTGCCATGTTTGAAGAGAGAGAGGACGTTGATATATTTGTAGCTGGCGTTGTAGTTGTTTGTAGGTGTAGTAAGTTCTTCTGAAGACTTCTCTACACTTGACTCTACATAAACTTACCCTTAGTCATGGAAATTTAAAAATATGAAACTTACCTTTGGAATGCTGGTATTGTACACTAGTGTTTGCACAAATATTTAAAATGTAGGATGTTTGTAGGGGAAAAATTCTGATAAGTGCGTGGCACAGTCTCAGAATAATATAACCTTCGTGCCTGGGCGACACTAAGGACCTTATATTTGATGTGCAAATATGTTAGAAGTTCGCTTGCGCTAAGGATGTATCAGGGTGGCCCGATGTCTCCTTGAAAGAGTTAGCTAGTCGTTCAGTCAAGTCGTCAATATCAGAAGCAAGTTTTGTCCCTACTTCTTCTCAAACTCTGTGTCTGACTGAGGCTTAATTCCTGCTCCTTCTAATTCGTCTTCTGAGTTGCTAAGAGAATTAAAGGACATGGGGGGCAAATGACACTTTTGGTAAAGATACCTGGACTGAATGTCATTGACAAAATCCCACACAAATTGTTTTTTTAGTACTGGTACAAAAAACAAAATTGTAGTAGGGATTTCTCTTAACCACACACCCGTACCCAAGTTTGTATGGATGATAATGGTGGTTAGTCTGATGAGTTCAGCAAAAAAAAAATATACAAGGAAGTCTAGGAAAATTCAAGTTAGTAAGGCACTGTATAGGGATACTCTCTTACTAAGAAAATCAGGTTAGTAAGGCACTATAGGGATAGCCTATTCTCTTACAAAGAAATTGAAAAAAAAAACACACAACACAAAATAACAGAAAAGAAGGGTTTGATCACTGTTAGAAAACTTCTTGTACTGTTACTGCAAAATAAAATATATTACTGTGAGGCCTTTAAATGTAAAACGTCTAAGAAGAGCGAATTATTTAAGGAAGCAAGTATATTTTTTCTTAGTGTGAGATTAAAGTTCTTGAAACAATACTTGAATTGACTAAATCGAAATAGAGTTAAAATGTAAGTAGTCACACTTTAAAATTCGTTAAGTAAATAAGTAGTTAGATATCAAGATAATTAATTCACTGTGGCATTGCTGTGTTGTAAGTTTACTAGTAGGCTATTAATTCACTAATATTATTATGTGTGTTTGTAGTGTATCACTAATCACTAACCTATTACAATAATTGGTACTGCTTGTAGGTTGTGAAGACGTCTATCAGCTGTTTTGATTGAAGTCTGCTGGCATATGTCCGTAGAGTGATGTGCTGCCTTTGGGTGATGTCATGGCTGTTGAGTGTAGTGTGACGTCACTCTTGTCATGACGCGCGTGATGACGTCATCCACGGGGTGGAGGGTGCGGTGCTGAAGTGGTGAGGCTGTGGTTGGTTTTTCCTGGTTGGCCCGTGGTTGTGCCTGTTGATGCGTGGGGCCGTGCAGGGAGCGTCTGGTCAGCGATTATGTAGCTAACGTCTTGTTGTCTACTCCTCTGGTACCAACTCACTCTGACTTGGAACTTTACTTCTTTCTTCACTGAATACTTTTGTCTTTGTACACTACTATTTTCCTTCTTATTTCCTTTTAGCTCATTTATTATATATTGTCTATAATTGTTGTTCTAGGTTGCAATACGGTTATTAAGTGTCTAATTAATTGTTCTTCGGAGACTATTTTTTGTTTACTTTACTGTTAAGGTTATCTAACTTACTTAATAAGGTGGGTACAATATTTCAGGCTTGGAGTGTACCCTCACCTGGTGATGTGTAGAACGATCTAGAAATTCACCAAAACTGTTCTCTCTCTCCCTTCTTCTTCCCCCCTCCCCCTTCTCTCTCCTTCACTCTCTCTCTCAAGATCACCCCCACTCTCAATTCCCCCCCCACTCCCTCTATGTTCACGTTCATGCCAGACGTAGGATCATAATTATATTTCTGGATATTAATTCAGTTGGGTAATGTTATTTTGATATGGATTCATTTTATGATTATGTTATCATACTCTTTGATGATTTAGTAAGTTCAAAGATTATGAGAGTAAAATAGGATATTTCAGAATAAGGCCAGTATGATATGTTTACCATTTCCAAGGGTATAAATAGAGCAGACGGAGTTGGTAAATTCAGTTCTGAGACCATCACCACCTCCTGCCTGTCATGATTCATCACTTGTAAAAGAGTTACCATGGGAATACAATAAGTAGTTAATTTGCCTTGTCCAATCTTACTCTCTTAATAGATAAATTTATATATTCAGTTAAACATGTGTTGTTATGTTCTATGTTTTGATAGATTGTATTCAATTAATTATATAGATAAGTTCATGTAAATAAATTATATAATTTTACTTAATGTTTGACAATTACCATCTACACCTAATAGTATTCTTTCACTTATATATTGATAGTATTTGTATTCATAGTGCAATACTCTATGATCTTTCATAAATAATGATTGACGAGGATTAAGGAAGGAATATCTTTGGGGTTTCTTAATGCCAATGGCTAATTGATATCATTGATATTTTTTTAACTCTCCACTTTTACCTTACAAAGGGTTCGGTAACTCATATGAGTTACTAGTTTGTGGAAGTTTAACATACCACTTTTGACTTTAGGATAAGTCGTTCACACCACTTTTTTATTGAGTCTGAATAATAGATCTCTGTTTTGTGGTTTCTTTTGTGGGATGTTTGTTAATGTTATGGGTTCGAACCCCGCCTGTAACATTACATGGTGCCGTGACCAGGATCTTCCTTTCTTACCCTCGTCGTTTGGTGGTAATTGTAGACTTTAATGAATCATTAAGTCTCTCGCTATGCGGCTTGGACACCTCATTTCATTATTATGTTTTGTTTATGATTTGTGGTGTGTCACACGACCTCCACCAATTTAAATACCCATCATAAGTGTTTCTCGCTCATTCTAATTTCACATATAGTCTTGTTCATTCTTTCATTTAATCATGGATTTTAACCTCAGTGATTTTGTTGCTGACCCCTCCCTGGGCACCTTATCTACTTCCAAAATTAGGAAAGTCGACTGGATTGCTTTAGCTACAAAGTATGCAGCACCATATAAAACTAGTGATACCAAAGGTAAGATTAGAAAGAGTGTCATCAATAAACTAGTGAAGGATGGTGTTTTGTCTGAGGCAGCCTATCAGTTATGTGTAGAGAAAGGGAGTAGTGATGCACGGATGAGATTGAAATTATTGGAGCTAGAAAATGCAAAAGCCGACAGGGAACAAAGAGAACATGGGGCAGTACGAGAGATTGAGCAAAGACAACGAGATATTGAGCAAAGAGAACAGAAATGACAGAAATGACAGAAATGCAGTTGGAGCAAAAACAAAGAGTTCTTGAGGAGAAAGTACGTGAGAGAGCACATGAAGAGCGAATGCTAATGTTGAAACAAGATGGGAAACAAAAAGAAAGTGAGTCTTTTGCCAACAAACCATTTTCTGATAAGGGGCATAGCTTGAAATTTGTACCTAGTTTCGATGAGACTGACCCGGAGCAATTCTTCATTCTTTTTGAGAAGGCAGCCAATCAATTCAAATGGCCTAGTGATCAGTGGGCATTTCTGGCCCAAACTGCTTTTGTAGGACATGCAAAAAAGGTGTATACAAACCTCCCTAGCCTAGACTTAACCTATGAGACATTAAAAACTTCAGCATTAGCTGTTTATGATCAAGTTCCTGAAACCCACTGTCAAGACTTCAGAAGTCTTAAGAAGGGTGAAAAACAATCTTATTTAGAGTTTGTAAAAGAAAAAGAGAGAAAGTTTCTGAGTTGGTTAAGAGCTAGTAAAATTACTACATTTGCACAGTTGAGCCAGTTAATTTTGCTTGAAGAATTCCTCCACAAAGTCCCTCTATCATTAAAAATTTACCTGCAGGAAAGAGAAGTGCAGACAGTGGACAAGGCAGCTACTTTGGCTGAGAATTATAGATTAACCCATGGTGACTCTTCTTTCAGGACGGGACAGAGAGGGCCTGGCACCTACACTGACTCCAGTGCTAGCCCTCGTGGTGGTGGTGGTGGATTTCACTCTCCTGGTGGTAGGTATGGTCCTGGTGTCTCCCAGCCAGTCTCAAGGGTGGTCTCTGGGAGCAATGGAAATGGTAAGCCAGCACCAGGTAAATCCCCTAACCCCTCCATCAAACCTACTGGACCTTTGATTTGTGCCTACTGTAAACAACCGGGACATCACCTCAGAGATTGTCCTAAATTAAAAGCTAAAACACGACAACAGGAAAGAGGTGCAGTTTTAGCTACTTCCCCCCTGACTAATGCTAATAGTGTACCAGTATCCCATTCTAATCTACCAGTGTTGACTGCCAGTTCTGACATTGTTAGTTCTCAAAGCCAGGCTTTCTCTGATATTTCACCTAGCAGTTCTACTCAGTTTAAACCCTTTCTTTCCACAGGATCAGTTTCTTCTTCTGATTCTTCCACTAACTGTCCTATTCATATTCTAAGAGACACTGGCGCTTTTCACAGCCTAATGTTAAAGGGTGTGATGCCCGGTTTGGAGGACTGTTCCTTGGGCCAGAGTGTACTCATTCAGGGAGTTGGTGGGAGTCTTGCTGTTCCTCTGGCAAGGGTATATCTGACATCTGAGTTTGCTAGTGGGTATTATGTTGTTGGGATTCAAGATTCACTTCCTGTAGAAGGGGTTAACTTTTTGATGGGAAATTATATTGCTGGGGGAAAATTGATACCAGACCCCATTGTTACCTCCCTTCCCTCCTCTTGCAATAATACTGAACAACTTGAGGATCAGTACCCTAATTTGTTTCCCTCGTGTGTAGTCACTAGGAGTAAGGCAGGTAACCAAAGTAACAAACCAAAGAATAATCATGATATTGACTTAGACACTTCTTCACTATTTGCGGATAATGCCGATCTAGAGGAAATGAGCAAGATTCCCATTGACTCTGAAAAACTGAAGGAGGCTCAGAAGCAGGACTCTGAACTGTCACTATATTTTGACAAAGCTGTGGAAGAGTCGGAAATAGGGAATGATCCTCGGTGCATTTACATCTCCAATGGTATTTTAATGCGTAAGAATAGACCCCCTAATGTGCCAGCTGATGAAACCTGGCAAGAAATGCATCAGGTAGTTGTCCCCTCCATATATAGGTCAGACGTCATTTCCATTGCTCATGACCTTAGTGGAGGACATTTGGGTGTAAACAAGACCTATAACAAGATACTCAGAGACTTCTTTTGGCCAAGAATGAAACAATCAGTCAGATCTTTTTATAAATCTTGTCACAAGTGTCAAATTGCTGGAAAACCTAACCAGCCTGTAAAGCCTACTCCCTTAAACCCCATTCCGGTAACTGATGAACCCTTTAGTAGGGTCATAATTGACTGTGTAGGACCTTTGCCAAAAACACGAGGTGGTAATGAGTACTTGTTAACCGTCATGTGTTCCACCACTAGGTACCCTGAGGTTTTCCCCTTGAGACATATAACTTCCCAAAACATAGTAAAGGCTCTCAGTAAATTTTTCACACAGTATGGAATTCCGTGTGTGGTACAGTCAAATTTGGGTAGTAACTTTACCTCTCAGCTCTTCAAGCAAACTATGGAAGCGTTGGGAGTACACCAGTACCATTCCACAGCCAGTCACCCTCAATCCCAGGGTGCATTAGAGAGGTTCCATCAGACCCTCAAATCTATGCTTACTAAGTACTGTGAAGAGAACAGTGCTGACTGGGATGAGGGCATTCATTTTGTTTTGTTTGCTGTGAGGAGTAGTGTACAGGATTCTTTAGGATTTTCACCATTTCAGCTTGTGTTTGGACATGAAGTCAGAGGTCCTTTGAAAGTCCTAAGGGACACTTGGTTAGATGCTAATCCTGGAAAACCCCTTCTCACATATGTTCACCAATTTAAGTCTAGACTGAAATCTGCAGTAACTCTTGCAATGAAGAATCTAGAGCAGTCTTAGGATAAAATTAAATTTCATTATGACAAGAATACAGTTGTCAGGGATTTTCAGCCAGGTGATCTTGTGCTAGCCTTATTGCCTATACCTAAGAAGCCTTTACAGAGTAAATATCATGGGCCATATGTTGTGCATAAAAAGATCAGTAATGTCAACTATGTCCTGAAAACTCCTGATCATAGAAAGTCTGAAAGACTTGTGCATGTCGACTTGCTGAAGGCCTATCATGTTAGGGATAATGTTGTTAATAATAAGGTCCTTAATCTGAAAGCTGTGGAAAACTTTAATGAAGGTGAAGTAGAGGAAGTCAAGGTAATGGAGCATAATGACCTCCCTTTGCCTCAGGATAGTACAATGCAAAACTCTGCCTTCCTAGCTCATCCCCATTTGAAGTTTCAGCACTTGTCACCTGACCAGAGTGGTGACCTGCAGCGCCTGCTTGTCCAGTTTCCACAGATGTTTGGTGATGTTCCCCAGCAGTGTCCCCTGGTGGAGCACGATGGGGCCATCCCTGTTAAGCAGCACCCCTACCGTGCCAATCCGGGGGAGCGTGAGGCCTTGCAATGTGAGGTGGACTTCCTGATGGCACATGGTTTGGTGGAGAGAAGCGACAGTGAGTGGGCATCTCCCTGCCTACTGGTGGACAAACCGGATGGCACATACAGAATGTGTACTGACTACCGCCGTGTAAACCAGCTCACCCGTCAGGATTGCTACCCTCTGCCAAGGATTGATGATCAGCTGGACCGGCTGGGAGGAACGCACTACATCTCGAAGATAGACTTGCTAAAAGGATACTACCAGATCAAGTTGTCTGAGAGGGCTAAGCGAATCTCTGCCTTTGTCACCCCAGACGGTTTATTTCATTATACCGTTAGGTTATGCCGTTTGGTGTGGTGAATGCACCCGCCACCTTTCAGCGATTGATCCACCGGGTGACGGATGGCCTACAGGGAGTGCAGTCTTACCTCGATGACATTGTGGTCTACAGCGAGTCTTGGCAAGAACATCTACAACAACTACAAGCCCTCTTCTCCAACTTATCAATGGCAGGGCTCACTGTCAACTTGGCCAGGAGTGAGTTCGGTCATGCCAAGCTGATATTTCTGGGTCACGTGGTTGGAGAGGGAGAAGTCAGCCCAGTAACCGCTAAGGTTGAGGCCATCTCTACACTGCCTGCTCCCCATGACCGCAAGGCGGTGATGCGCTTTTTGGGTATGGCCGGTTACTATCGTCAATTTGTGCCAAACTTTGCTGACATTTCCAGCCCCCTAACTGACTTAATTAGTCCCAAGAAAAAATTTGTGTGGACTGAATAGTGCCAGGAATCATTTAGTAGGATCCGTTCTCTGCTAATTAACGCACCCATTCTAAAATATCCTCAGTTTGACAAGCCTTTCATAGTTCAAGTTGATGCAAGCGATGTTGGCGTAGGGGCAGTTTTGATGCAGTTAGATGATTATGAAGTGTTGCATCCTGTTTGCTATGCATCCGGCAAATTCAAACCTTATCAGAGACATTATAGCACCATAGAGAAAGTGTTTTGCCTTGATTTTTGCAGTAGATAAGTTTAATGTGTATATCAGTGGCTCACATTTCCCCATACAAGTGTATACTGATCACAACCCCTTGAAATTCTTGTGTACAATGAAAAACTCTAATCAACGGTTAATGAGATGGTGCTTGGCTTTGCAACCATATAAACTGGACATTCACCACATAAAGGGGAAGAACAATGTAATAGCAGATATGTTGTCCCAGAACTAGATCAATCAACCTTTCATTTGTGGTGCCCTGATAATACGTTTTCTGCCGTTAGCAGTAGTTATGTAAATTAGGTAGTGTGGTTATAGTTTGGTGTTGGGAAATTTAATTATATTTTGATTTATTTCGCTTCCCTTATAAATCTCTTTGTGAGGGAGGTGTTAAGGTTATCTAACTTACTTAATAAGGTGGGTACAATATTTCAGGCTTGGAGTGTACCCTCACCTGGTGATGTGTAGAACGATCTAGAAATTCACCAAACCTGTTCTATGTTAACGTTCATGCCAGACGTAGGATCATAATTATATTTCTTGATATTAATTCAGTTGGGTAATATTATTTTGATATGGATTCATTTTATGATTATGTTATCATACTCTTTGATGATTTAGTAAGTTCAAAGATTATGAGAGTAAAATAGGATATTTCAGAATAAGGCCAGTATGATATGTTTACCATTTCCAAGGGTATAAATAGAGCAGATGGAGTTAGTAAATTCAGTTCTGAGACCATCACCACCTCCTGCCTTTCCTGATTCATCACTTGTAAAAGAGTTACCATGGGAATACGATAAGTAGTTAATTTGCCTTGTCCAATCTTACTCTCTTAATAGATAAATTTATATAATTTTACTTAATGTTTGACAATTACCACCTACACCTAATATTATTCTTTCACTTATATATTGATAGTATTTGTATTCATAGTGCAATACTGTATGGTCTTTCATAAATAATGATTGACGAGGATTTATACTGCTGTTTGCGGATGATACAGTTCTGATGAGTGATAATGAATGGGAGTTGCAGGGTCTGGTAAATGAGTTTGGAACAGTGTGCGAAAAACGGAATTTGAAGGTAAATACGGGGAAGAGCAAGGTTATGGTCTTCGAAAGGGGTGAAGTCACAGAGTGTGAGGTGAAGCTGAACGGTCAGGCTATGGAGATCGTCAACTCTTTTAAGTATCTGGGCAGTGTGTTGAGTAAAGATGGGACTATGGATGAAGAGGTGCGGGAGAGGGTACAACAGGGGAAGAGGGTTTTAGGAATGCTAAAAGCAGTAACAAGAAATAGGGTGGTCAGTATGGAAATGAAGAAGTCCTTGCATGACAGTGTGGTAATCCCGACACTGACTTACGGAAGCGAAGCATGGACGTTGGTTGAGAGACTCAGACCAAGAGTGAGAGCAGTGGAAATGAATTACTTAAGGAGTGTGTGCGGAGTTACATGGAGGGATAGACAGACTAATGAGGAAGTAAGAAGGAGGTGTGGTGTGGAGGTAGATGTGCTGGAAAGTGTGAAAAGGAACAACTTGAGATGGTTCGGCCATATGGAACGTATGGAAAGCGAGAGAATGACTAAGAGGGTGTATGAGAGCGAGGTGGAGGGACAGAGGGGGAGAGGTAGACCGAATATGAGGTGGAAGGATGGAGTGAGGAACTACATGAACGAAGGCGGTGCTGATTGGGGGGAGGGGCGTCGACTGACTGGGGATAGAGGTGCATGGGGGCGGTTCGTTCGTGGCCACCCCTTCGGGGATCACAGCGTCAGGCAATAGATAGATAGACAGAAGGAAGGAATATCTTTGGGGTTTCTTAATGCCAATGGCTAATTGATATCATTTTATATTTTTTTAACTCTCCACTTTTACCTTACAAAGGGTTCGGTAACTCATATGAGTTACTAGTTTGTGGAAGTTTAACATACCACTTTTGACTTTAGGATAAGTCGTTCACACCACTTTTTTATTGAGTCTGAATAATAGATCTCTGTTTTGTGGTTTCATTTGTGGGATGTTTGTTAATGTTATGGGTTCGAACCCCGCCTGTAACGTTACATTACTGATTCGTTTGACTTTAAGGGTTAATTGCATCCCTTATCTGCCTACAAATATCTAGCGGGCGGTTTATGGAGGAGGCACTGTGCGGAATGATTAGGGTTAACTTATTTTCTTACCTCATATTTCCTGAACATTGTTGTAACACTGTAGGAGTCTGGAACATTGTTTATGCACTGGATAAAGTTTGTAGAGGTCTTAAATAAACAAGCACGGGGCTTTTGTTATTTATTATTAGAAAATATAAGTCTGTAGCCCTTAATCCTAATTTTGAGATATTAGAATATATTACACTAGACGTCCCGTGCGTTGGGGAAATGCAATTATAAAGTACTTCTTAATGTGGTGTATACTCAGAGTTGAGTGTGTACCGAGATAAGTAGTTTACTAGGGGAGGCTGAACCTTACACCCCCAATTCAGTCAAAATTTCACATTTTTTGTTCTCCTTCTAAAATGCTTCATTCAACAGAATAGCATAGGAGGGAAAAAAACAAAAATATCGCATCCATAACCCCCCACCCCGTACGGGGGTTCACCCACACCCCCCAATCAACGAATTTTTTCCCCTTCAGCCCAAATTTTTGTTTGTTTGTGTTGTTTGTCTAAAAGGCTTCTGTAAACATTAGAAACTATCATATGAGGGCATAAACACCCATATGACATCCCGTGGGCCCCCTCCCCCGTGGCCCCCAATATCATGGATTTATATAAAAATTCTTGGGAATTAGTCTGTGTGATGCTAGAATACAAGATGTATACATTAGTATCCCATACATCTCAGTTCTCTCTAACAGCTTACTAATAGAAAACATCTCTGGTAGGAGAAACTAAGCTATGTTCCCCAAAATTATGGGAATAAAGCTATGATTATAATAGGTTTGCGATTTCCAGAGATAATATTGGCAACTCCCAAGTGTAATGACACTTTGGTATATTGCTCTGCTTCGTTCCCCTTCTAGGCCTTTGACAAAGTTCCCCATAAACGTTTACTGCTAAAACTAAGAGCGCATGGAATACAAGACGGTGTGTTGAAATGGATAGAAAATTGGCTCAGCGACAGAAAGCAAAGAGTAGTCATAAACGGTAAGACATCTAAATGGACCAATGTAAGTAGCGGGGTACCCCAGGGATCCGTACTGGGACCAATTTTCTTTCTAATTTACATCAACGACATAGATGAGGGTCTCACCTGTACAATCTCAAAATTTGCTGACAATACAAAAATTACAAATAGCATACTCTCAAAAGAACAAGTTGACGATATGCAACACAATCTAGATAAATTGTCATGTTGGGCCCAAATTTGGCAAATGAGTTTCAATGTGGATAAATGTAAAGTACTACATATCGGATACCTAAATGAGAAAGCAAACTATTCGATGAATGGCACTCAGCTTAAGAATGTAAACAGAGAAACCGATCTGGGAGTAACAATATTGAGTAACCTAAAACCGAGTCAACAATGTTCAGAAGTTGTTAAGAAGGCAAACAAAATAATTGGCTTCATAGGCAGGTCATTTGAGCATAAATCCAAAGAAGTTATCCTAACCCTTTACAATTCCTTAGTCCGCCCTCTTCTGGAATACTGCGTTCAATCCTGGTGCCCTTATTACCAAAAAGATATAAACAAGCTAGAACGAGTTCAACGTAGAGTTACCAAAATGATACCTAGCCTAAAGAACAAACCATACGAAGAGCGTCTTAGATAATTAAATCTATTTCCTTTAACCCGGTGCAGATTAAGAGGTGACTTAATTCAAGTGTTCAAAATCATCAAAGGCATCGACAATATGAACTGTAGTAAGTACTTTACTATCGACCAATCGAATTACACGCGGGGAAACGGTTGCAAAATTATTGGTAAATCTTTTAACTCGCACGAATCTAAGAATTTCTTCTTCAATCGAGTTGTCAACTTGTGGAATGGGCTTCCCCGAGACGTTATAGACTGCATCACCGTTGATTCATTTAAACTCCGCCAAGACAAATATCTCGCATCAAACCCGCGACTGACTGCGTTTGTAAATGAATAACTTTATTTTATCCCCCCCTCAGTTACTAACCCATCTGTCCCCTACTAACTTCCTTATCCTGCCACGGACATTAGTTCCAGGGCAGTAATTCCCTTTCCAATGTTCCCTTACCCACTCTAAACCACTGTTTGGACACTTGATCCTCAGTGTTTTGGAGGACAAGCAGCCTAGAAGGGTCACTAGATCTGTTGTTGCTTGATTTCCTTTGTACTCCTTTGTACACACTATATATAGGACTATATAGCAACGGCAGAGCGTTTAGATAATGGCCAAATCTCAAATATTTTCCAAGATTCAACCTTTTTCATGTCGAAATTTGCACTACCCAAAAAATATAAATATTATATATTTTTTGTTCAGCACCTTCTATTATTCAATATGGGAAAACGAGAACGCACCATTGTAGGGGATGCTTGTAGGATACACCAGAAAAAAATTGGGGGAAATTTGAATAATTTTCAATGACTCATTAGATTTTTCATATAGTGCAATGAAATTCGCGCTCGCGTGCGCACGCACATAGAGAGCTGATTTTTTCAGCGAGTCTTAGTATTTCTATTGGTATTAACCCTTAACTGGCGGGACCGGTCTTAAGTCAGTCTAGAGAAGAAAGGACTATGTGGCGGGGACCGACTTAAGGCGGTGTGCAATTTTGGGCAATAATTGGCTCTGAGAGAGAGACGAGTGGTGGGAGGAGCATAGGTCGGCTCTGACCGTTTGGCACGGGTCCCGCGCGGCAACTGACGTCCCCTCCACACTCACTACCTCGCTACACAGGGAATTATGTAAGGAAATTAACGTATTTTAGGGATTTTTCCTTCGTCTTGCACGATCGTTGCAAGAGAACGCGTGGTCGTAGAATCGCCCTTTCAGGGATACATAATTGTATTACGCTCTGGCTCTTGTTTATGCATGAAAAAGAGCAAGGAAATAAGCTCGTTTAGGGTAAAACCTCCCGCTTGGCAGGTAGTAGAAGTTACTGACGGGCCCGCTCGTAAGGCGTTAAGATGGTATAATGCCAGAAACAAAATTTCTTATACAGGGTGAATTGGGGGTGTAAGGTTCAGCCTCCCCTTCATACTTAATGAAAGTTTTCTACTTAATAAAAGCAACCAAGAACTTCAGCTGTCTCCTTGAATATTAAATAATGGTCTTTCCTGTAAAGAGAGAGAACAAACGATTAGAAGTGAGTTACTAGAACGTATGTATGTCACTGATACTTATAAGGTACTTGTACACTTATACTGGTTACGAATATTACCCGGAGGGTTGAGGAGAGAGACCCTCCTTGGGAGGCTGATGTGTGCTGACTGATTCGCTCCTCCCTTGCTTGAGGGAGGGTGCGGCTCAGCAACACCGTGTGACGACTGGGTGTGACAAAGTTGCTAGCAATTACTTCTCGATATCTTGGCAACGGATGTGTGATACCATTTGGTGATCGTGGGATCCGTGCTTGCCTTAGCACAGTGGAAACTTACCAGCATCCATTGTGATGGTGTGAACTTCTATTGGGAGATCACACCAACACACTTATAGTTCTCTAAAAGGTTGTTATAATGGTGTGAGTTATATATGTGATTAAATGGTTTATCTTAGTAGTGTACAGTCGCTCAAAATGCGCTGTTACATACATTAGGGTCAGCAAGGAACAGCTAAGGCTCCAGGGATTTACTGGCTCACTTGGTGTACTGAGTATGAAATAGTAGAGTTTACCTATCATCACAGAAGAAGGGTGCGTACATTGAGGGCCGTTGTGGTGGAGGAGTTACCAGTATACAAACCAGGGAGAGGATTAGGGATGGAGGTAAATGCTATCAAGGCTCGGGGTTACAATTTAGCCGATCCAGGTATCACTGACGGAGATATGATAGGGTTACTGATTGGGCGGACTTTTATTACCACTTTGTACATTCAGGATATGTCAGGGAAGGAAGTATAGTTATGTTACCCACAATTTATGGTTATGCACTGAGTGGCACTTATCAGTCAGATATAGAAGAGACCCATGTAGAGTTAGTCACTGTTCTTAAGTTAGCAGTAGACCCTTTAGTGGAGATACAGGAAGATATTGGCAGGAAATCTCCAGAATTAAAGGATCTGACAGCTCTATGGGACTTGGACCATATTGGTATAAGTCCTAATGAGACTGGTAAGGGTGGGGAGGGAGTCTTAAATAGATTTTCTGAAACGGTACAGTATTCCGAAGCACAGGGACAGTATATAGTGGAACTGCCGTGGAGAGATAACATAGATAAATTACCTGATAACTTTAAGTTAGCCCTGGGCAGAATAAGAGGAATGCAGCGTAAATTTATAAAAGATCCCAACTACTGTCAACAGTATACAAAGGTTCTAGATGATCAGGTAGAAAGGGGGATTATTGAAAAGGTAGAAAACAGGAATCAAGCTGGTCATCCCATTCACTACTTAGCTCACCATGGTATTACTAAAGATAGTGTTACTACGCCTGTAAGGATAGTGTTTGACTGTTCGGCTAGGATGGACGAGAGGGCGTTCAGTTTGAATGACTGTCTCCATACAGGACCATCGCTAGTGGCTGATCTCACCCAGGTACTTGTATGCTTTAGATGCCATCAATTTGCATGGGTGAGTGATATTGAGAAAGCATTTCTCATGGTGGGATTGAGTGAGAACGATAGGTATGCTACTAGGTTTCTGTGGCCCGTTGACCCCTTAGATGTTGCAAGTCCTTACATTGTCTACCGGTTCCGTGCAGTTCTGTTCGGAGCCACCTGTTCCCAGTTCGCCCTTAATGCTACCATTAAAAAACACCTGTCTATGATACAGGAGAACAGTGAGGTAGTTAATAAGCTAAAAAGGGGATTGTATATTGATAAATTGCAGGGGACTGGTGATGATGTAAGTGATTTGCAACAACAATGTTGGGATGCCCGTAGAATATTTTCCAGCGCTAACCTGTCTTTACGTGAGTGGGTCACAAATAATGAGAGCTTGCGGGAACTGTTGCACCTGAAGGGTATAGCTTCCGTCAAGCAAGACGGGGTTAAAGTACTTGGCGTTGGGTGGCTAACTCATAAGGATATGTTGCAGGTTAATTGCTGCGGAAGTAGCCCTGCATTGGTTACAAAACGCGAGGCTCTAAGTCTAACCGCGAGTGTGTTCGATCCTCTAGGAGTGTTGCTACCGGTAACCATCCGGGCGCGGAGGTTCGTACAGGACTTGTGGAGATTAGAGTGTGGGTGGGATGTACCCATTCCAGATGACATGAGAGCTAACTGGCAGGGTATTTATGACGATATGATAGATAGTACAGGTATCATGTTTCCCCGTCAGGTCACTAATTCTAAGAGGTTACGCTGCACCTATTTAGTGACGCTAGCTTAGTAGCATATGGTGTAGCGGCCTATTCGGTTGGTGATGAGGTGAGTAGGTTAGTAATGGCCAAAGCTAAAGTGGCGCCTATTAAGTCCCTCGCCATACCTAAGATGGAATTGACTGCTGTTCTTCTCGCATGTTATATATGTGAGGCCTACGCGGACGAGCTGATTATAGAGAATATATACCTCTGGTCGGACAGCCAGATAATCCTATGCTGGTTGTCTAGTAAGAAGATTTTGCCTATCTATGTTCAGAATAGAGTTGATGAGATAAAGTAATTAGTCCCCAGCGCTTATTTTCATTATGTGTCCACAGAGGACAACCCAGTGACTTAGTCACCAGAGGGATTTCCTATGTGTCCTTAGTTGCTTCTTTGCTTTGGTGGGGAGGGCCCACATGGCTACCTCACCAAATGCTATGGCCTGATCATGGCCCAATAGTTGGGCTCAATAGGAGGGGACACCACTGTGGGTTGTAACATGAGTCAAGAAGGAACCCTGTCATTGCTGGTACCGGTTGCCCCTACTGCCATATTGAATTGGGACTGGTATGGCTCATATATGAAGTCATGGCATGTAATGGCATGGGTCCTTAGGTTTATTAGGACTCTTAGAGAGAAGACACAAGGGAACTATCAGGCAAAACCGGCATACTTGACGGTGCCGGAATTAAGAGCAGCAGAGTCAGCCATGATTAAGGTAGCTCAGAGAGAAGCTTACTCTGAGGAACACCACTATTTGTCAAAAGGACAGGGCACACCAAGCAATATAGTGAAGCAGTTAGGCCTCTATATGGAGGGAGGCATGATACGCTGTAGAGGTAGGCTACACTTGCCAGCTTTACATGATAGCACCAAGTACCCTATCCTTATCCCTAATAAACATCATATAGCCACTCTCCTTAGTAATTACTGCCACAAAGTGTGTAACCATAGTGGTGTTAGTTATGTTATAAATTACATAAGGCAAAGATGGTGGATCCCCAAGATTAGACAGGTAGTAAAGAAAGCCTTAAGGGGATGTATCATCTGCAAGAGATTGCAAGGTACATCATACCGTGCTGTACAGGCCCCTCCAGTGCCGGAGGTTAGGGTTCAGGAAGTGAATCCTTTCCAGGTAACGGGAGTTGACTACACAGGTGCCTTGCCAGTAAAAGAGAAGGGGGTACTGTATGTAAATTAAATGTAGTCTTATTCACCTGTGCAGTTACTAGAGCGGTCCATGTAGAGACGGTGTCTAACCTCTCCTGCGAATCATTTTTGCATGCGTTCCGTAGGTTTAGTAGCAGGAGGGGTTACCCTGAGATTATGATGAGTGATAATGCCACCACATTTGTTAGCGGAGCCAGTAAATTACGGAAGTTGATAGATGATGCCAGGTTAAAAGGTACTCTAGCGGAATTCAAGTGCGAGTGGCGGTTTATACCGGCCAGGGCGCCATGGTTCAGTGCCATATGGGAACGGGTCATTGGTATCCTAAAGGCTGGCTTGAAGAAGGTACTGGGTCGAGCATTGGTTACCTCAGAGGAACTGAATACGGTATTAGTGGAGCTCGAGGCCACAGTCAATGATCGCCCGCTTGGCTACACGTACAGTGATCTTGAAGACCCTCTACCCATCACTCCTTCACAACTGGTTCATGGGAGGCGGATCAGAAGCTTTCCAAGGCGAGAAGTCACGGATGAAGATCTCAAGGACACGACGTGGCGTAACAACGATTCCGTCAATCAACGCTTCCAATATGTAACAAAACTCTCACATGACCTGTGGAAAAGGTGGAGCAATGATTATTTAATATCTCTCAGGTAGCAACATCGTCACTTAATGGTAAAAAGAGGGATAGCATCGCCCCAAGTTGGGGAGGTCGTTCTAGTACATGATGACGGCCCCCGACTTTTTTGGCGTATAGGTCAGATGGTCAGATAATGAAACTTCTTCATGGTCCTGACCACGAATGTAGGGTAGTTCAGGTAAAAACAGGAGCCGGTTTGACCACCAGACCGGTGGTTAAGCTATACCCACTAGAGATAGATTTAGAAGTAGTGGATGGCGACAGCAAGCCGAACTCTGATAATATCCTTCCTGCTACTGGAGCGGACCGAGGTGATACCCCTCAGAGGCCGTCACGTCGGGCTGCTTTGGGTTCCTCCCAATTGTGGCGATCCATGATCGGGACGGGACAATTGAAAATACTTTGTATAGCTGCTGGCGGAGTATGTCGTGAATCCTGGTATACATACCGTAGTTTGAATTTCCCGGGTTCACGACAGCTGGTTCCTTTTTGTTTATACGCATTACTTTATTTATCTTTGCGGATAAATATTACTGTGGTTGCACCAAATATATCTTAGTTTATTTTCCCTTATTATTTAATCACGGGGGACAATATAAAACCCTTAAATATATTTCATATTGTCACGACAAAAGGGAATCTCAGACACACTTCACACAGACCTGTTCCCGCCAACTACAGACTGCTAGCTGCTGCCACATAACACCAGAACTTCCCTGATATTCACCTACCGACATGTCCATCATCTAATCTTTGCATCACAGCTAAGTTCCTTTAATACTAGAAGTACTTCATAGATATTACTGGGACTACCACAGATAACCTACATATACATTTTAACATGTAAGTCAACCGCCGACCCGGTAACATTTTTATAACCTAGGCCAATTCATCTTTCCAGGTTTAGTTATTTAATTTATATCCGTTTCTCCTCTACCCCCTAGGAATGATAAACAGGATAGAATGTTTATTAGGGTGCTTTGGTGTTTTTCTTAATGAATTTTTTTATTGTTTTTTGTAGTTTTCTAACAATTCATTTTTAGTTTGCCGATAACAAAAAAAAAACTTCTCCCTATACCCTTAAATATAAAAACAGTTCCCGGACCCTCCTTCAAACAAAATGTTGTAACCTGGCAGAAGGCTGCTTTTCTCCTAAATTGCAGAATCGTTATGGCGGATTTAAAGAAGTTGAGTTTACTCTACTTAGACTGAAAAGGTCCACTCATATAAAATGTAAATGAATAACAAATACCGGGAGTGTAACTCACTATTAAATCACCATAGAAAAGTTGTAGTTAGGTAAAGTAGAAATGCTGATGGATGTCTTGATGGTAGACAAAGGAGCTCTGACGCGAAGCGTCTCTCTCCAAGACGTCATCGTCTTGCGCTACGAATTTAGCGGATACTGCTAAGTTTGTAGCGGATATCTAGCTATAAATACAGTACCGCTTTTATAACATTACGACATGGCTATATGATAAATCATATATGCATTCCTGAAGACTCTTAAATACTATATTTTCGTATAATAGGCCTTAATTAACTTATTAAGCTTACATACTGTACAAACTGTATTCAGGGTATGATACATAGAAAACGTATGTTATACCACTGACTATCGTGAATCCACGATACACTCCCCCCCCCCAAACACAATACCTGAACCCCACCTTATATCTAGAGTTGCCCAGAAGCAATCTTGTGTCGCCACATATCAACGGCGCCACGGGCTGCGTGTGCGTGTTTGGGTCTAGTCCCGACCCGAGGCAGATCTCCAATGGGTTGCGGTGGATCGGCAAAGTTAGCCTCCTCGGAACCAGCATCATCATCATCCTGTGGAGCCAAGCTCCATAGCGTACAGTCGTGCGACCGGACGAACAGTAGTCCCAGTAGCTGTCTTGAGCAGCGCTACTCGCCCAACCGAGCCTTCGCCCTCGTACACCTTCACTACGCGGCCTAACTTCCAGTACAACCTAGGACTTTCATCATGGATGAATACTATCTCACCTGCAGAGGGTGCCGATGGTTGACCAGCAGTCTTGGATGTCCTCTCACGTAGTCCCAATAAGTAATCATTCACCCATCTCTTTTTAAAATCACCGATAACCCTAGAAATATACTGGTACCGTCGTGACACCGCAGCCTCGGTGAACATCGAAGGGTCCTCTAACTCTGCCTGAGACTGCAAATCAGTAGGAAATGCAGTCAACGGCTTGCCGTAGAGCAAATGCGCTGGTGTTAGTGGCAGTGGTTCTTGCAGGTCGGTATATACATAAGTGAGAGGACGATCATTAACAACCGCCTCGACTTCAGTGAGCACAGTTACTAGTTCGCTCCTTTTTAACAAAGCGCGTCATGCAACCGCCCGTAAGCCTGACTTCACGATCCCTACACACCGTTCCCACATTCCACCAAACCACGGCACTTTGACTGGTATGAATTTCCATTCTCACTTCCGCTCTCCCAAGTAAGCAACAACTGTTGGATCGTCGCTAATATCTTTTAAGTACCTGGAAGCTTGAAGAAAAGTGGGAGCATTGTCGCTAAGAATCAAATGAGGGAAGGAACGACGTGCACAAAATCTCCTGAATGCCAGCATAAACTCTTCACAAGATATATTGTCACAGAGTTCTAAATGTATCGCACGTGAAATGGCAAAAGTAAAAAGCAACACATAAACCTTGTCCAGTTCCCTAGTTCTCAGCGCGCCGGTATAGTCTAGTCCTGTAACTCTGAAGGGTTCTAGATGATTAACGCAGCACTCTGGCAAGGGTGGAGCAAGACCAGTCGTAAATGGTCTTTCCTTTAGTCTACAGGCCCGCCACACACCTTTTGACTACTCGTCGAACTACCTGTCGAACTCTGGGTATCCACCAGTTGAGACACAATCTAGAAATAACGTGGTGGACCCCGTAGTGCATTATTTCCTCGTGTGTGCGTTGTACCAGTAGATCGGTGACATGGTGTGTTGCTGGCATCAAGATGGGATTGTTGGCACAGTCGTCTACACCTGACCACTTTAGACGTCCCTCACATCTAATTAGGTCATTTTTCAGGTGTAGCCTTAATTGACGCACAATGTTAGGCATTTTAATCTTACCAGAACTTCTCATGGACTCTAATTCCTGACTGAAGGATTCCCTTTGAACCCATCTAATTAGTGTTACCTCAGCTGCTTTTATATCTATTGCATTTAAGCTTTGACCCAGATTGCAGAGTCGTCCTTGTAGCTTGGCCTTTATGTTGGTGATGTAACGCAACACCCAAGCTACGACCCTGACTAATTTATTGTACCCACCGATCCTTACCCACTCTAACATAGGACTCGGTGTTGATGTCGGTTGAATGACAGCTGTCACCGTTTCTAAAGGCAAAGCTAACCCAACCTCGGCATTCCATACAGCCCAATCCCCTTCGTGGAACAGCCATTTTGGGCCTTGCCACCACAGGTCGGAATTAATCAATTTGGACGCCGTTACTCCCCTACTTATCAAGTCACTGGGGTTTTCCTTGGTTGATACATAATGATAGATGGCGTTTGGTAGTAGGGATCGTATTTCATGCACCCTATTGCGCACATAGACGGGCAATGTCCTTTGACTATGCACCCAGCTTAGTGCTATTTGGCTATTGCACCATACGTGCACCGCCCTTAGTTGCAGTTCATTATCGTATGAAGTGCGTACATGGTTAACCAAACGTCCCAATAGCAGCATGGCAGTTAGTTCCAATTTGGGAATTGTGACCCCTTTTACCGGTGCAACCTTAGCCCGGGCGGTGAGTAAATGAATCCCAAACGAGGTAACACAATAAGTAGCTACTCCATACGCTGTGGCACTCGCATCACATAATGCATGTAAAGACATGGGTCCAAATGCGGCCACTTGGCGCAGTAACTCTATAGTACATAGGGTGTTATAATCTTCTAATAAGGACCTACCCTGTTCAACAAGATCGTCGGGTAAATTTTTGTCCCCCCCCCACGTTGCGTCTCCATATTTCTTGTATTAGAATCCTAGCTCTGATGGTGACAGGTAATGCTAAACCCAAAGGATTAAAAAATTGCGCGACCTTACTCAACAGACTACGTTTTGTGTGCGTCCCTGTCTGTTTAATATAATCTTTGTTCCGGTACATCAGTGTGTCTTTCCCTGGTTGCCATATCATCCCCAAGACTCTGGCATATTCTTGGTTATCAGAAGCTATCCCATCAATAATTAGACCATCCCAAAGCAACACAGAATTTGAAACCCACTCGCAGAGAAACAGATGGGCCTCAGTGAACAACCTACTAGCCTGCCTATAGTTTGCGAGTAGTTCCTTTTCACTATCACTAGACCCCTGCAAGTTGTCTATGTATAATCCGCGAGCGAGTTCAGTCGTGTCTTCTTCAGAATCATCAAGATGTTTTTTAATGGTCGCGTTTAATAGAAATTGCGAACACGTAGCACCAAACAAGACTACCTTAAACCGATAGGTCACTATGGGACTCTCCAGGTCGTCGATGTTTTTGAACCAAAGGAACCGGGTGACATATCTATCCCCCTTCTGCAATTTCACCATCAAGAAGGCCTTTTCTATGTCGCTGGTGAATGCGTAACATCCCAGTCTAAAGCGCAGTAATTGCTGTGATAGGTCCGACACCATTGAAGGGCCGGTTAATAAACGATCATTTAGACTGGGACAATGGCCTAGGTGGGCTGAGCAGTCATATACCACTCGGATGGGAGTGGTAACACTGTACTTTTTCACCCCATGATGTGCGAGGTAATGTATTTTCCCGGTATCCCTTGGTTTGTCCACATCGACGACCTCAATAAACCCTCTGTCGAGATAATTTTGAAAAACCTCGTCAGAAGCCTTGTAGGTGCTGGGTTCGTGGGCTAGTTTCCGCTGCAAGGCGCGCAATCTACCCAACGCTAAACCATAATTAGTGGGCAAACTGATATTCTCATGTTTCCAGGGTAGACATACTTCGTATTGTTTTTCTGTGGCCAAGTAGCACACAGATTCCGAAAACTTCTCAATCGCAATTTTTGATTCATGATCATTCTCCACAGGTTTAATCCCTATGTGGTCGAGTTTCCACAGTCGTTCTAGATCGAACTCGGCAGCTAACTTTGGGTCCTCAATGCGAGTCTCATCTTTGATGAACTCTTCTGCCGCGGTCATGCTCATCCTCAACACAGATACCGTGTCAACCAGAACATTTGACTGGGTAGTTTGGACTGTACCGCTCATGTAGTAGCCAAACTTAGTGGGGATCAAGATCACTCCACTCTCTCTTTTAAATCCAGGGTATACTACATCATAATAATAATCTGCTCCTAACAGTATGTGCACCTCCTTCAAGTCACCTACGGGATCAGACAGGTAAATACCTTTCCTACGAAGTGCATGCTCTACTTTGTTAATTCCTACAGATTGATAGTTTGGGAGTTCATCTACCACTACACACTGTAAGAAGTGTTTCTTCTTACGGTAGATGTAAGCAACTTCAACAACTTCGTAGTCTCTACTGTCGGTCACTCCTGTGAAACCTTGCAACCTAAGGGTCTCACTACCTACTACACAGTGTTTTAGACCGTCCACCACCGATCTCTTTATGAAGGATCATTGTGATCCCTGGTCTAGGAGTAGCCGACAGACCTGTATCCTGTCATAACCCTCTATGGGTATCTTGATTGTGGGTAAAATGGTGGTGTCCTTCCTACTGCCTAGCATTAGTGTTGCAGTACCCCCTACTTTTTCCTCCTTGACTAGACTACCTGTGGGGCATAACTTGTCAAAGTGATTGCCCTCACAGTAGCGACAGGGCCTCAAATAGGAAGCAGTACACTTACTCTGCATACCATGGTCCTTACTTAGACACCCCTTGCACAATTTTAGCTTCCTTGCTTGAGCTAATTTGGCTTCATTGGTTTGATATTTGGTACAGCTTAACCATTTATGCTTGGGATTGTTGCATAGCCTAGATAATATTTGTAGTTTCTTGCGTGACTCTTCGACCTTCCCTTTAGATCCTAATATCATACTAAATGAACCCCTTGTTGTTGCCCCTTCTGACCCACCCACCGTCCTACCATTGTTCAATTGTATGTTGCTAATCTCCTTGCTAAATGACTCTTTGAACTCCTCCAAATCAAAGGTACGAACTTTATCCAGAATAGCTAGAGGTAATTTCTGTCTTAAGATTATGATTAAAATTTCTTGTGAGGTTACCCCCAACGCATCTAATGACCTTGTGTGACACTCAATGTCTGTCCTGCACTTTGTCAGTTCATCGACGCTGTACCTAGGCTGTGCTAGGTTCACAGGGCGTTCACGTGGGCTACCTTGAGCTGGTCAGTGTCTCCATACGTCGCCTGTAATAACTTCACAACACTATCACAATTTTCACCTATGATGGAAAAACCTTCTACCAAATGTAAGGCTTCATCCTCTAGTTGGCCTTTAAGATAATGGAACTTTCGTACATCGTCAAGTGTTGAATCGTGCACGGTTGATTTAAAGACGTCCCAAAATGCTAACAACTCGGTCAAGTTTCCCCTGAATTTCGGTAGGTTTAATTTGGGCAAATTGACTTCACGGCGGGGATCTGTTTGCTTGGCAGTGTTGCTAGTCGGGGTTAACTCTGTCTTCTTTACCGCCCTTCGCAGTAAATGTATTGCCTCTAAATTGGCAATATCATGGACAGCTCACTGTTCGTACTCCGCATGAATATCTGATTCACCCTCTAACTCTGATACTATACTTTCATTCAGGGTAACTATACGATCATAGATAGTTTGTAGGTACTCTAACCTAGCTTCTAGCTGTTCAGGAGTTGCACTAGCCACAATGTCTTCCAAATTGGACGTTAGCCTAGTAATGACACCCCTCAAACCCCCTCTCTGGTTTTTCAAGACTGTGATAGTCATAATTATAGTTGATTTATCTTCTGGTTTACCAGCCATTAAATAATTTACACGAATTAGCCTAACCCTTCGTCAGCCAATATGGACTTCTATACTAAGCCGTAATTGTGAAACAAACACACCCTTTGTCAATTGTCATAGGAATTTACATTTTTAGTCCTCATATGCAATATTGTATTTACATTAGCCTACCCTTCGCAGATTAATGTCATTAAAGTAAAAGGTAGAAATTACTATATAAACCGCTTACCTTACACAGACCACGAGAGATTGGGATATGATGACAATGATGAAACAATGAAGGAAATATGTGATGGTAGGTCGGTCATAAGTCAAAAAATAGTAAATAATAATGAAATTAGGGAAACAAATACAGCGTAAACAAAAAATAAAGGAAGCAAAAAAGAAAGAAGGATAATTTACTGGGGGAAGGTGATGGGCGGGATGCACGATTTTGGGAGTCGCAGGCTTACCACCCCGGCTGCATCACGCTCTAGCCAGCGTTTTGTCATGCCATTGATCTTGTCGTGCAGGACCTTATTGGTGTCAAGGTCTAGATGTACACCATCTAGATCAAGATGCTGCTGGTTGGATGAGACGGACAAAAAACGATGGCGTGGTACGTCTAGCCTGGAGCGTAGGGTTCTGTTTATCGAATTTCTAATCCGATTGTATTGCTCTACTGACATGCCCCTCACCCTAGAGTGGTACTCCAGGGAAAGCAGGATGCATTTGCCTCCCGTGTCCCTCTCTACAGCCAGAGCACGGGGATCAGTGTCGGGGGCTATGTCGTTGCCCCCGATGAGTAAATAGGTGTAGAGAGGCCGGTATATTACCAGCCTACCCCACTCATCGGAGGACTTAAGACTCTCGATGCTAGCCCCTGGCACCCCAAAGTAGCAAAACTGGAACCGCCGATCCCCATTCGCTCCCCTGTAATCCACAGGGTCCTGGTCTGCTGCCCTCAGTCGGGTCGTATGAATGGCCGAATATCGCTATGCGATCTACCTCGGCCACTATCTGCACCGGGTTAAACCCCAGACCTACTCCCCCAGGATCCTTTGATCTACAACCTCCCACAACATTACCCTTGTTCATATTACCTAACTATAGGAAATCTAACTGTGGGTCAAAGTCCCGGGTCGGCACCAATATGGCGGATTTTAAGAAGTTGAGTTTACTCTACTTAGACTGAAAAGGTCCGCTCATATAAAATGTAAATGAATAACAAATACCGGGAGTGTAACTCACTATTAAATCACCATAGAAAAGTTGTAGTTAGGTAAAGTAGAAATGCTGATGGATGTGCTGATGGATGGTAGGCAAATGGCTACTCTTCGAACACCATTGGTTGTTTACCTCGAAGGGGACCACGAGGGTGCACCTTAACAAATAAAGGAAATATAATGCTAAAGAGTTTTAAATCATGGTAATATGGCTTAGCTTGTCGGTCGGTCTGTTAGTTGGATGAAGTTAGACTAAGTTAAATGATGAGAGCCGGATGAAACTGAAACCAGGGTCGCGGCGAACTAAGGAGTGGAGATGTTGTCTCGATGGTAGACAAAGGAGCTCTGACGCGAAGCGTCTCTCTCCAAGACGTCATCGTCTTGCGCTACGAATTTAGCGGATACTGCTACGTTTGTAGCGGATATCTAGCGGTAAATACAGTACCGCTTTTATAACATTACGACATGGCTATAATTTTATGATAAATCATATATGCATTCCTAAAGACTTAAATACTATATTTTCATATAATAGGCCTTATTTAACTTTTTAAGCTTACATACTGTACAAACTGTATTCAGGGTATGATACATAGAAAACGTATGTTATACCACTGACTCGTGATTCCATGATAATCGCTATTGCTAGTCCTCGGAAAATCGACACGCCATAGTTTTGTCTTTATTTTGTATTTGCATAGAGGAGACCAAAGACAAAGCTGTCTATAACAAGTGCGCCCCCCCCCCCCCCGGGCCCCCCCCCCTTCCCAAGGTTGAAAGATTGATAGAGAGCCAATATCAAGGTACAGTCAGAAACCTCAATTTCTGAGACACTTTGATAGGGCCCGGACATGTGGAGCGCATCGTTTCTGGACGACAACCCACTTTAACTATCACAAGGCCGCATACCTATGAACACACGTTTCGAACTAATAGATGCTTCTCTCAGTCTGTCATTAAAATTATAATGCTGCTGCTATGCTATGATCCGCATTCATATTTTTATGGATATACAAATGAAAAAAATACATGTATTTCATTCCCTTACGTATTTACAGTAAATACGGACGGACACGTCTATTACCATAAGTTTTAAGAAATAAATAATGAAAAGAAATACCACCAAATTGCACAGTGAATGAACAAAATTTAGGTGTGTGTGTGTGTGTGTGTGTGTGTGTGCGTGTGTGTAAGTCAACCGATGTGTGCTGTAATAGACATGATGATCTACAGTAGGTGACAAACACTGAAAACAAAAGTGTCTGCTTCATGACATACAACAAAACGAACTATGCAATGTAATCATTTTGTTATGAAATTCAGGTGTGAAACGGCAATGAGTTATCAGTAGTGATATATGGGGGTATTATGTTATAGCACACAAAGTTAAGCTTCGGACGCTGATAGGGTTATATATTCGGTATTAATTTAGTAAAAAAAATTATAAAAAACTAAATGGTAAAGGCTATAATTATAAACATCGCATCGTGATATTACGTTTAGCAATGGTTATAGATACCTTTTCGATGTTAGTATTATAGTTTCGATATATTGCAATGTTTACACAGTGCAACAAGGTTAATAGCATGATAAAATGTGGATGAATTATATATGAGTACCAGTTTAATAGTAACTACTATGGATGACGTATGATGAATCTCAAGCACACACACACACACACACACACAACGAAAGCCTGTCCATTCACTGCGGTTTGGTAGTGTTTCTTTACATTCCTAATTCTTTAATAGCTATCCATGTTTAATGTAGATACAGGAGGGAATAACAAACAATGGTATTGTTGTAATTTGTATTTCAGATTCTGTAGTATGAATTGTATCGCAGCATAACAACAGCACAATTATATTACATGACAGACTGAGTGAAGCATCTATTGGTTTGAAATGTGTGTTCGTACGTGTGCGGCCTTGTGATAGTTAAAGTGAGCTGTCGTCTAGAAAAAATACGCTCCCAATGTCCGGGCCCTATCCAGGTGCCTCAGAAACTGCGATTTCTGACTGTACGTTATTGGTTATTTATGTTTGTTGGAAAGAAGTGTAGTGTGCTTGTTAAGTGTAGTGAAATTAATAGGAGAAGGAGGCGTTTGTGAGAGTTAGCTGCATTACTCTCTGTGTAGGTTAGGCACAAACAGAAACAGTGAGGGAAGCCAGACGCCTATGTGGCTTCCCCTGGTTACTGCCCTGTTCGAGTGGTGCCTACAATCTCCCCAATAAGGATGGGGCGATATGCCACATAATCGCCAAACTAATTAAGCAAAACAGAGATTATAATAGACCGGGGCGGTCTTTTATAATATGGGCATTAGATAGAGTTAACAAATACTTACATTATAGGCACTATTCAAAAGTAATAAATAAAACAACGGTTGTTTTAACTTTATTTTATTTTTTTTATTTTGTGTTTATTGTTTTTATTTTTGTTCTTATTTTTTTTTATTTTTAGCTGGGATAAAAAAACAAAAATCAGAAATTATCGCCCAGGATTGATCTGTTGATTGGTCGAGGATTAGACCAATAGCAGCGCTAGAGCACAATTAACGAATGGTGGGATTGGCCGCCTTGCTTGATTCACCAGCTGATTGGACGGTGGATTGGGTTGTGGGGTATATGGCTGTACACTATCTCGTCCGACGTCTCTGGGTTATTATGATATTCTGTACAATTATTATTGTGGGTTTTGATTGTTTTTGCTATTTTCGAGCAATACATTTTTAGTTCATCAGTATACCCAATGATTTATATATGCCTTTTTCATATACCATTTTTATAACTTTCATTTCTGCAGTGTACCGTCTATACGTAAGGGACAATAAAAGGGTTCATTTTTATCAGTTTTCATCTCACCAGAACACGGTATACAATAATGGGTTTATAGAAATTATGAAAGGGTTAAACAAAGTGTCCATTATGTTTTCACTTATTGAGGAGGTATATGTAGTAATAAGCCCATATAATAAAAGGATAGAAAGGTACATCAATATCAATATACCAAAATATTTTACGTACATTTTCTATACCCTTTGTTTTTATAGTGTATTGTGTACTTTATGCTGTGAGATTTTATTCAGTTCAAGAAGGATCTCTGGGAATCCAAAATCGTACAATAGAACTAATGGGGCTAAACAAGAGGAAGAAGGGGGACCAGAAAAGCGACGCATCTCCCCTTAACCCATAGACAGCGAGCGTCCTCATATGAGTCCATACTGGGCAAAGGCGAGCGGCCTCATATGAGCCAAGGCCTGAAAAAAAACTTTTAAAAGGCCCCAGTAGCACTTAACAAAAAACAAATTATGTTTAAGTGAGATAATTCCCCTCCATACCTTGTATCACTCCTCCACATGTGTCAAAATCTCCTCCTTCCCCCTCCCCCCCTTCAATTATCACCTATTTGTCCTCTTATTCCCATATTTATTAGTGTTTTTATCATGCCAATATCTCCAACTGGTGTGGTGGGAGGTGTGGTGGAGTGGTCTTGCCACTGGCCTGGTAATCCAAAGGTCCCGGGTTCAAATCCCGATGTATCAATGGGAAGATATTATTGGGATGGAATTTGTGCTGTACCTGGTATCAGTGCATTACCACAAGCCCACCGAAACGTCAATAAAATACCCTCATTGTTCCCTGATTAAATAGCACTGTATGAATATTCCCATATTCAAAATATGCTATAGGGGTGCAATGCCTGATGAGTTATCTGGTCAACAGGTGGCGTTGTGTGTGTAAGTGTGAGAGTCCGAGTGTAGTGGGTGAGACAGTGAAGCACGGGAACAAGGTGGCTTCAGAGATGGGGTCGTTTCGGGCCATGAGTGAGCACCGTGCCTCATGTGAAGGCAAGATGGCAGGTGCTCGTTGTACTCTACGTGCTTCACATGTCTCACTCCCTAGACTGGAACAAGACCTCACGGGCTTCACTGTTCATTGTAAAGCGGTGAATGTTAAGGCTCTCAGCCTATGCCCGAGAGGAAGTAAGTTGGAATATAGAAAAAAAAAAAAAAAAAAAAAAAAAAACTGGTCTAAGCCGTGCTCATGTTGCTAGAGAGGGTGTAGAATGTCTGAGAGTGTGAGTGAGTAAGTCTGTCTAGCTTCAGGCTCCGAGAAAGGAGGGTGTGGCCCGCCTCAGCTCCACATTTCATGAATGGCCGGTCGGCAATTATTCGCGATTTTGACCATCCAAACACTATTCCCACTTGTTTTATTGTTGTTACATGTTGCTATCTTCATATTAAACGTAAAATAGGCGCATATGAATAAGTAATAACGATATTTATGTTAAAATGACGATTATAGGTGGGAATGGAGCCTTATATGTCCGCCCAGTTGTGTGGTGTCCATTACACATAACTGTCTGTTTCTGGGTTAAGTTACTTTGTTCCTGGCTGACAGAAGAGGTTGTCATTAATATGTACCGTCATGAGCCATAATTCTTGCACACCCATTTAAATCTGTATCGAACCCAAGTGAGACAATCTAATGTTCTGTTTTATCCTAGTGGCTTCACAACTTGGCTTTAAAATTTCAAATATTCAGATGAGTGTGCAGGTAGTATGGCTCATCACTTTACCATTTATATATTTAATTATTGAAATATATATGTCCAGTCACGGTCATTAATTCTGACACAATTTGAAGCTCGAAAAATTTAAAAGAACCTCCGTGTTATAGCAAAACCCGAGACACTACGAGGCCCAAATAACGGAGTCTCCCTCCTCCGCGGCTCAAATACGGGCGTCTCCCCCCTCCAAAACCAGGTGGGAAGCCGAGACAGAAAAAACGGCCACAGCATACCTGTCCCCTCCTCACCAAACCAAAAGAATCCCCCGCAAATCCCCCCCACCCCGAAGAGGTCTTCAAGAGGACCCCAGCATGACGTCACGCACCCAGACCAGCCGCGGATTGGGCGACCGGAACCTGACCTCCACCAACCAGGGCAAGCTGATGTCATTGACCAATCAGCCATCCAATTGGTCCCTGGAAGGTGTCCTGCGACGTATCCGGAGGACTCTCCCATTGCTCTCCCCCCTACCCCCCTCGCGGAACCAAAGAGACCTACAACATACACGAGACCTATGCATCAACGTGCCCTTTTTGCCCGCACCATACCTCGGACGGGGAGCACCTTAAAAGTGAATAGGTATTCAGGCGAGGTAGGGGAAGATATCTCACTCCCCTCCCTGAGATCTGAATGCTTACTGGCTTCAAAGGTGCTCTCTGGCCCAACCTCTTCTCTTGCATAATGGCTAATCCAAAAGGAAAATTACCTGGATGCTTCCTGCATCTAGGACCTTGAATGCTTACGGGTTTCTTAGTAACTTGTTAGTTAAAGTTAATACTGCAATTAGAGACGCCTGTATAGTTTAGACCTGGCTTTCAGGACCCCTACACCGTAACTTATTTTTGATTATCTAGTTGCCAATTAAAACCCGCACACGCTATCCTTAACGTTAATTGTTCAACTATACTTACATGTTTGTCTAACCTCTAGGTCGTCAGACCGCAGCATAACTATAGGTGAAGAGCTCTGCCACACCTACACCTACATTAAACTCCAGCTAGGGATTTCCTCCAGACATTGAGTCTAACTAGGAGTAATTTTCCATTATTACATCTCCTTAGTATGTGCTAATACTGTATATAATTATGTGTAGCCTTGTGTATCTACAAATATTTATGCTGTACTATTGCCTTCTAGATTTATGTTGATATTCTTTATGCATTATCCTTGTATCAATAAAACCATAAATGCATACCCACCCGCTCTTTAAATAATAAAATAGAAGTTGATATCTTACTGGTGGCAGCGGTTTTCTGCGAGGCTGGAAGTCGTTAGTGAGCTCTTCAGGAGGGATTAAGTTCCAAGTTTTTGCCTTGTTCCTAACTTAAAATCAAATACAGTCACTATGTTAGAGGGAGGATCAAACTCACCCATTGCGGCCTTCTGCCCGGACACAATGGATATTAGCTCATGCTTGGAAATGGTCATCACCACCATTTCCATGAATTATCCAGAAAACAAAAAGAACCGCCACATTGCTAGCAAATATAGGACTCAGGACTTACATCCGGCTTTCCGGAATCACCATCGAGACGCCCTGGGACGGAATTATATCTCTAATCACCACCACCCTCCAACCCTCTCTGGGTCGCGTCCCTGCTTTAAACAAGTTCCATGCCGTTACATATACAGGAGATTTTGATGACACGATGATGCAACTTCGCAGGTACACCCAAGTAGCTTACCCCGGGGCTAATGCCGATCAAATAAATAAAGTTATTTTTTATAACCTCATACACATAATACCCGATAACATAAGGCAGTATTTCTCCTTTTACGATGTCTCCACACCCGCGGAGGACTTTCAAACCATCAGAAAACTGTTGCCGGTATCCCCAAATGCTATGACACAACTCTGCGCCATCAGCCGCACACCCACTTATCCTCAGCCTTCTGCAAGTGCTTCAATTCCCCTTCAGTAACAACCTCATCAGACCTTCACCCCCCCTCAGCCTTCTGCCACTCACTCGATCCCTCAGACTTACCCCCCAGCAACAATACGATTTTGCCCAAACTTAGCCTTCTGCCACCCTCTCAGTTCCTCAGACATATCCACAGCAATCATACAATTTTTTCCAAAACACTTCCAACCCCACACCATACCACCATCCCCCCAGGAATAACTTGTACAACCCCCGCAAGACCCCGGTCAATCTATATGAATTTCCACCCTGCCAAGGTAACTGTCCCTTCTGTGCTTGGCGGGCTCGCAAAATATCACGCCAATCGTCCCATCAATACTAATCCTTCCAACACCGCTCGACCCAAAATGCTAGGGGCACCACCTACCGCAGCCGACAACCTCACAGGAACCCACAACGTGTTGTGGCGACCGAGCCAGATCAGGGCCTTCCTCATTATTCCCCTCAGTATTCCCCACAAACGCCCATCACTCCTCCCGCGTCCTTGATTCCAAATCTTGCCTACTCATTCAAAGATTTTTAGAAGAGCCCCCGACTTCCTGTCATGTTGCGGGGGTCCGTAACATATTGCATAAGCCACCTATTTACGAAAAATTTAAACTAAACGGATACTCCGTCCGCTTACTAGTAGACACAGGCGCCAGCCGGTCTTGTCTCCACGTAACCTTTTTATAAACGCATGAGTCACAAGTTTGGACCACTGAAACCTTCGTCCGTGAATTTATTCAGTGCTGGGAATCATCCCCTGTACATTCGAGGTGAAATATACTCTATTACAATCACTCCTCCTCACAGTCCCCCAGTAGACCACGTCTTTGTCTTTATTGACTCCTACGATACCGCGTATGACGGCTACTTTGGCCTAGATCTGCTTCAAATCCTAAATGCACAAATTGACTGCAAACATCGGCACCTATGCTTCAATAATCAACCTCAGTCCACGCACCTCATTGCCCAAGCCACTACCTTAGCCGCCATTTCGATACCCCCACACCACCAAGCATGGGTACCCCTCAACCGCCCCTCCTCCGCGCTTCTGATGTTTTCCCCTGCCTCTCAAGTTACCCCCCACTACTTAACCTCCCCCACTTTGCTGCCCCCCTCGATTAAGTGTCTAAAAGTTGTAAATATTGCAGACCACCCCATCAGTTTGACAAAGGGCTTGCTGATAGGGGAACTAGAAACATTTGACAACATTGCACTTACAGACCCCCTAACTTCACCAACACCACAAATAACACCCCACCTACCCGATCGAGTCGCACACAAAAATTTGCACGAGGTATTACTATATCGTTTCAGGGCATTTTTTCATAGTCCCCAGACGATACTGGAAACACCACCGTCATCGATCATCCTATCCACACTGAGGGTCCGCCCATTATGCAACCACTGCTCCGTACAAACCCCATACAACGCAGCGGGGAAGAAAAACAAGTACAAGAAATGAAAGACAGGGGCTTGATAGACCCTTCCACCAGCCCTTGGTCCTCCTCCGTGGTACTAGTAAAAAAAAAGATAGCTCACTGAGGTTCTGCTTGGATTATCGCCATCTAAAGTATGTCACTGTCAAAGACGCCACCCCTTTGCCGCAAATCGACTCGTTGCACGGCGCCTGTATTTTTTCCACAATAGATTTGCAAGCTGGTTACTGGCAGGGCCCCATCAAACCATAACACAAACAAAAGACTGCTTTTTCCACAAGCAACGGCCGACACTTTGAATTTAATGTGCTACCATTCGGCCTTTGTAATGGCCCTGCCACCTTCTCTTGCCTAATGGACTCTGTTCTCCAAGGTCTCATCTCGGAGACCTGCCTGGCATACCTTGATGATATTATTGTATTCACCAACTCTTGGGACGAACACATCCAACGACTTAAGCAAGTTTTCTCACGCATCCGCCAAGCCGATCGCAAGTTAAAGCCGTCCAAATGCACTCTCGCCCAGGAGTCAGTACACTACTTAGGCCATGTCATCTCAAAGCAGGGCATCTCGCTAGACCCTGAAAAACTAGCAGCCATTAGCCAAATTCAACCCCCGCAGACATTGAAGGGAGTGCGGTCATTTCTGGGCCTAGCCTCATACTACCGACGCTTTTTGAAAGGATTCGCAACCATTGCCAAACCCCTCCATGAACTCACACAAAAGGAAGAACAATTCTTATGGACGGACGCCAGTCTAGAGGCTTTTAACACTTTAAAAAATGTCCTCACTTCAGCTCCCATCGTTGCATTCCCCTACTATAGCCAACCCCTCTGCCTGTACACAGACATGTCTCTGCTATGGATTGGAGCAGTGCTAGCCCAAACATCAAACAACAAGGAAAATATTGTAGCGTGTGCCAGTCGCACGCTTACATAGTCCAAAGTGAACTACGCCGCAATGAAAAGGGAATGCCTGGGCCTAGTATGGGCACTGCAACACTTTTAATCATACTTACTGGGTGCCAAACTAACAATAGTAGTAATTGATCTTCATGTGTTACAATGGTTGTGTCAATCCAACACCTCCAACGCCCTCATCATCAGATGGCGAGAGATATTAGAAGAATTCAATTTCGAAATTGCGTACAGGCCGGGTAAACTACACACAAATGCCGACGCGCTCTCTCACTTACCCACACCTTCCCCACCACCCCAATCCCCCGTGCCACTTCTCGCCACGTCCCACATCCTCATTGCCACATAGCCACGTACGACGAGAGCAAAACACCAGACTAACCGCGGGACGTTTTTTCCTCGCTAACTCGAGTAGGAGATTTTTTGTTTACAGAGACCGGCCATATCGCCCTAAGCCCAGACGAAGCAAAAGCAATTTTGTTGTTATTGTACCATGGAGACGGCATCCACCTAGGCTACACCAAATTAAAGAAATCATTCAAAGCAACATATAGGAACCCCCACCCTAACCCCTTCGCCAAAAAAAGTTGAGTCATGCTTAAGCTTGCGTGGGAGGTAAGGATACAACATGTACCCCTGGCCCCATCACGACCAATAGCGCCCTCGACACAGTAGGCCCTTTCCCCGCCTTCAACTCATTCCGATTTGTGCTTACCTTTGTAGATACGTACTCAAAATTCCTGATCGCAGTTCTGGTAAAATGCCACAGCACCAAGACAGTGGCAGACGTAATGTTAAACCACGTCTTCCCCAATTTCGGCCTTCCCCAAGCCCTGCATAAGGACAACGCCCCGGAATTCTCGCGGCAAATCTGGTCCTCCCTCTCTAAATTCATGGGCTATAACATATCCCATTCTTCCCCATACTGGCCAAAGGGTAATGCAATTTGTGAAAGGAGTCACAGATCTATAAATATAGTAGAATTGCCGCTTTGCTCAAAATCAAACCGGCATACCCAACTCTGCGATGGGTTACCATCATCACTACTATTACCACCATTATTACTATTACTATCACCATCATCACTACTGATATCATCATAATTACAACTATCACCATCATCACTACTGCAGTCACCATCACCATAACTATCAAGCTTTTAACTATCTTAATTAACCCTTATTACTACCACAGATCCTTCGTAAGCTCCACAAAATCGTCTAATTGTAGCTAGAATACAATAAAAAACAGACATCGCCAGTACAGAAAGGGTTAAACAGTCTAGGAATAGTTTAGGGAAAATTATTAACACTCTTGTTTTGATCTTTGACCTTGACCTTTAACCTTAAGTATTATAATATATACATGATATTGATATACTGTATACAGTATATACAGTATTTGTGATTTAGATAAAATGCCACTAACAGTCAGCTTATCGATAATTTAGTATTATTGTTATGATGAAGGTTAACTTTTGACCTTGCCCTGTGACCTTGACCTTTATGTAGGATTACATTTTTTGTTTGCTTTGATGTAACCCTGGATAATATAATAAGTGTGCCAAATTTCATTAAAAGATCATCAAAGTTATCTAATGGAATAGTTGACCTTGACCTTTGACCATCATCTTGACCTCCATGATGTCTGAAACTTTAAAATTTTCATTTTCATTTAAAGCACAACTGTCTCGACAAATGTGAAGTTTACATGAATAGTAAATAAATGAGCATATTGACCTTGTGGTGAAATTAATAAAAATATCGAATATGATGTTGACCTGTGACCTTGACTATCAAGTGGAATTATGTTTATTTGTGTATGACCTTGGTCTAGGTATTCTGAACATACATGATAGGTCTAGTGAGAATCTTACAGTAAATATGAAATACTAGTTAAATCTTATTATGACCTTTGACCTTGGCCTTTGACTTCGACCTTCGACCTTACAAATTCTTATCAATAATTTAGTTAGCTTAACACCAATGTTAGTATTAACTAGCATTATAAATATGATGTAATTCATATAAACACTTATAGATAAGAAATATTGACCATATGCTGTGACCTTGACCTTTGACTAAAAAGAATAAATATAAATCTGAATGGTCGTCGCATTGACCAACTGAATTTGCCTGCACAATTTGGTGACAATACATTAAACAATCTAGGAGGAGTTTAGGGAAAATGACAAACACTCTTGTTTTGACCTTTGACCTTTGACCCTACCAATTACAATATGTATGTAAAATTTGATATATATATATATATATATATATATATATATTATTTAAGTAATAAGCAACTAACACTGCCAGTTTTCCAAAAAATTAGTAATCTTTTTTAATTAACAATAAAAGTTGACATTTGGCCTTGACCTGAGACCTTGACCTATATGTAAGAGTACATTTTTGTTTGCATTGACTTTGCCAATGACAATCAAATGAGCATGCCTAATTTCAATAAAGCCCATCAATTAGTTTCATATAATTATATAATTAGAATAGTTGACCTTGACTTTTGATCTTTATCTTGACCTTTATATGTCTCAACATTTATTATTTTCCATTTTCATTTAAAGTGCAACTATCTCACCAAATGTTTTGAAGTTTGCATGAAAAGTAAAGAAAATAGCATATTGACCTTGACCTGTAACATTGACCTCTCATAAGGAATTGTATAGTTTTGTGTATGACTTTGGTCTAGGTATTCCGATTATACATGGTATATGCCTAGTGAGAATCTAACAGTTAGTATAAGAAATACTACTAAAAACATCCTTTGACCTTTGACCTTGCCCTTTAGAATATTTATCTAAAATTTGAGCAATACGATATCAAGGTTACCAATAAATTGTATAGTTAAAATGAAGACATTTGAGAAGAAAAAAAATATATATATATATAATATACGTTGGCCTTTGACCTTGACCTGTGACCTTGAACTTTAAGTAATAGTAAATTTTTTGTTTGAATTGACATTGCCGAGGAAGATCAAATAAGCATACCTAATTTCATTATAACCCATCAGTTAGTTTCATATATATTAATAGAATAGTTGACCTTGACCTTTGACCTTTTTCTTGGCCTTTATATGTGTCTCAAGATTAATAATTTTCCTTTTCATTTAAAGTGCAACTTTCTCACCTAATGTGAAGTTTGCATGAAAAGTAAAGAAAATAGCTTATTGACCTTATATTTGACCTTGAACTATGACCTTGACCTTTCATATGGAATTGTATAGTTTCTTGTATGACCTTAGTCTAGGTATTCGGAATATACATGGTAACCCTAGTGAGAATCTAACACTTAGTATAAGAAATACTAATACAAAACTTATTTTGACCTTTGACCTTACCCTTTAAAATATATAGCTATAATTTGATCAAAACGATATCAAGGCTACCAGTAACTTGTATAGTGAAAATGAAGACATTCGAGTAAAAACTAAAAAATATGAAATATTGACCTTATATTTAACCATGACCTTTGACCTTAACCTTTAAGTTAAATGGATTTTTTATTTTTTTTGGAATGACCTTCGCATTGACCAAATGGATATACCTGTGAAATTTGGTGATAATCCATCGAACATTCTAGGAGGAGTTTCCGGACAGACAGACGGACGACGACGACGGACGACGACGACAGACAAGCTGACTGGTGGTGCACAGTATACGGGGTGGGATCTGTGTGCGCGATACCACTCTGCTTCGCAGAGTTGATAACCAAATCAGGACCAAACTCCTTGCGGGGAATACGAAAGATTGGCCCACGCATTATACAGTGGGGTTTAAATTCATTCTCACAAGACGATGGCATCACCCCGCACAAAAAACTTTTTGGAGTTGCCTCCGTGCTCTTTCCGTTACGCCATCTCCCTCCTCCTATGACTTAAATTGTTTCAAACTACGTGTGTCCAGGCATTTTGGCTCGAACGTCCCTTGATCTTGACCCTGTCACTCTTTCAGCTCTGGGGGAGGTACTCGCTACATGCAGTTCTGCCTTTTGTCTCCCCCATTCACATAGAAAAAAAAATAAAAAATGCATGATCTACTGTCTGTTCTAATGGATATAGCCTAACGATGGGGCGAGTAGTGACACCGGAGCTTGTCTTTAAACGTGCAACTCTAGTTATTCCATCAATACCTGCCTCTAGTCCAGTGATCTTCCACACTTTCCACATTAGCCGAGGACTATCATCATGTATTAACACAATTTCACCTAGCTCTGGCCATGATTTACCCTGTGACTGCAAGTGACATTTGTGTGTCTCTGTCAATGCTAAAAGGTATTCTGATTGCCAACGTTTCCAAATATCTTTAGACAGTTAAATTCTTATTACGCTGAAAGGAGGGATCCATTAATTCATCATCCCTTATTGCCTCTTTTGGAAACGTCAACAATCGTCTACCTCTCAGAATATGAGAATGAGTGATTGGGTTTATGTCATCTATCTCACCAGATACATAGCTTAATGGTCGGTCATTAATGCAGGCTTCAACTTCACAAAGAATAGTTTGTAATGCCTCTAATGCCACCAAAGTTCTACCAAGGATCTTTTTCAAACCGGCTTTCACTATCCCTATTAATCGCTCCCATATTGCACCAAACCATGCTCTATAATATAGCTCTGAACCACCGGATCTTCCGAAATTTCGGTCGATAGTTTAGCTGCACTTTGGAATGTATTCGTATTATCACTTCAAATCAATTGCGGAAAGCCGTGTCTGCTCACAAATATACGGAACGCATACATAAAACTTTTGCAAGATAAATTTGTAACTACTTCTAAATGTATAGCTCTGGTAATGGCACAAGTAAATAAAACTAGATATGGTTTCATCGAAGATTTCATGGTGAGATTATCTTTCACTTGCAAGGCACCGGAATAATCTACACTGGTTACCGAAAAGGGATCACTGAGTGTAACTCTGAAGCTAGGCAAAGGAGGTGCATTTTTAGGAGAATAGTGCTTACCTTGAAATCTTTTACAAACTATGCATCTTCGCAGTACCATTTTGACTGTCTGCCGCATTTGTGGGATCCACCACTTCTGTCGTAAATATGATACCAAGTGCCCCACGCCCCATAGTGACAACATATTGTGTGACATTTAATAATAGTCAATGAAGTTATCGGATGCTTCGATGGTAATAATATGGGATATTTACTGTCATCTCGGATAGATGCTAACTGGAACCTACCCTTGCACCTAATTACACCATAATCCATATACAATTTTAATTGCCTCATGAGATTGGTACTAGGTAGTTTTGCAGATGCGTCGTTCAAAGCGTCCCATTCTCTCTTAAAAGATTCTCTTTGTACTAGCTTAATCATTAAAATCTCGGCAGGTCGTATTTCAATAATTGATAAGGTAGGCGTGACTCTTAAGCTCATCTTCCTGACCTTTTGCCGCAAATTATGTACATAACAATACACCCAGGCAACTACTCTTACTGCCTTATCATAGCTACTAACTTTATCCCAAAGTACCGTGAAGCTATCTATATCCTGAGTGACATCTGCCGTGGCTGTTGAATATACTGGAATTTCTACGAGAATATTATCCTGATCTGGTTCAGCTGTCACCGGTTCCTCCGGCCATTCTTGTGATGTGAGCCACGAAGGCCCCTGCCACCACAACAAAGAATCTGACAACTGTCTGGCAGAAATACCTCTAGTTTATAGAAATACCTCTAGTCTAGGTCACTCGGATTATCCTATGAGTATACGTATTTAATTATAGCGTTGGGTAGTAGCCCATGCATCTCATTCACTCTGTTACTAACATATACTGGTAACACTTTCTGACTGCACAACCATGCGATCGCAATCTGAATATCGGACCACAAATACACTGAACTGAACAGATGATAATCCGGAAGTGCTTCCATGACAAAGGGAATAAGACATGCGGCTAATAATGCGGCTGTCAATCCCAATTTGGGCACTGTCACTTTCTTGATAAGCGCTACACGAGCCTTGGCAGCGACTATAGCACTATGGCACCCATCAGAAAGGTACACTACAGCGCCATACGCTGAATTACTAGCATCACAGAATGCGTGCAAAATCACTGCATTATTTGAGATGATTTGTCGTGGGAAGCTTATGTCCTGACAGCTATTCAAGTCTGCCACCAAAGACAGTTAGATTAGTATCAAATCAGGAGGGATCTTCTCATCCCAACTGATCTTGGTGCGCCACAGAATCTGTAAGAACAATCGTGACCTAACACTAACTGGCAATAGAATACTGAGTGGATCAAACAATTGCGCGGGGAGGCTCAACATTGACACATAGTAGGCACATCAGAGGTACATGTACGCTGCCCAAAAGCCAGAAGTTCAGGTCCCGGATACCATCTCATACCTAAGTATTTGTGAACGGTTTGGTCAGTTAACATAACTCCATCCTGCTCGATTACTCGCACAATAAGGGGCTATTGGTTACCCACTCTCGCAAAATAAAAGTGTGCCAACGCGAAAGTGTGCTGAAACGACCAATAGTTAGATAGTAGTTCTTTCTCTGTGTCGGCTGTGCACTGAATATTATCTATATAAAGACCCCCCTTTATCTTATCAACAAGTTCTTTATCATTAATCAAAGACAAATACTTCAAAATAGTGGCATTCAAAAGAAATTGAGAGCAGGTGGCGCCGAATAGAACTACTTTGAACCGGTATGTGTCACAGGGTGAGTTTAAGTCAAAAGGATCGTGAGGCCACAGAAATCGAGCACTATCTCTTATCGCGTCAATCTAACTGTAATATGAGAAACGCTTTCTCGATACCACTGATGAACACGAATGGCTTGCGCAAAAATGTAACATCACCTTAGCTAGGTCTGGAACTAGCGAAGGATCGGTATATATACAGTCATTCAAGCTCACCGAAAAAGGCAACATTTTCCCTGAACAGTCAAACACGATCCTAATATGTGTAGTACTGCTATCGCGTTCAACCCCATGATGTGCGAGATAATGCGTAGGAGAATTGGTGTCTATCTCCTCGTCGATAGACTCAACAAACCCGCGTTCTAGTTGCTCTTTCATTAGTCTAGTGCATTGCTGACCAAATTCAGGTTGCGTGATGAATTTCTTTTGCAAACTCCGAACTCTACCCAGTGCTAGACCATAGTTACTTGGTAAATCGCTCTTATTACTTCTCCATGGCAACCGTACGTTGTATTGATTCACTTCTGGTATGTAGGAAACTAACTCTTCATAAAGTTTTAAAGTAACTATAGCCTCGTCATCCAACTCATTAGGCCTAATTCCGATGCTGTCCATTTCCCACAGTTTGCTCACATCATTTATACATGGTTTGATTGATTTATTCTGTAATATCTCACTTGTACTATTAACTGAAACTTTCAACACTGTTACCACATCAATATTTGTGCTGGCTACCCAATCTCGGTATGACCCACTAAGTGCAAACCCAAATTTGGTGGGCAAAAGAATAAGGTTACCCTACCTCTTATATCCTGGCTGCACTATGTCATAGTAGTAGTCTGCACCTATCAGTATTTCAAGATTAGCTTCGCTACCTAGACACGCATCTGCTAACCTATATCCTGAAACTTGCAATTTATTGATTACGTCCTTGATACCCTTGGAGATTCTATATTGGGGTAAGGCATTCATTGAGGATAACCTATCTTTGTCCTTGTACTGCAGAGTGACTACCTCATACACCTGTTCGTGCTGGGCTCCCGTAAACCCTTGCAGTTTCAATGTTTCTCTTCCCGATACTACATATTGTACTGACGGTAGAGAAGATCGCAGAACAAAAGTGCGTTAGGAATATTGATACAGCAATGCACGCATATTGTGAACTCCCTTATTACAATTTACTGGTATAATTATTGTAGGCAAAATTACAATTTCTCTCTGATGCTACAGACATCATCGTGGAGGTAGGGAGGTAGGTTCAGGACCAGCATTTTTTTTTGTTTTTTATTTTTTTATATATTCCAACTACTCCCTCTCGGGCATAGGCTGATAGCCTTTACACTCTACCGCTGAACACGGTGAGGCCCGTGAGGTCTTGTTCCAGTCTAGGGAGTGAGACATGCGAAGCACCCCAGCTCGAAGCAATCCCATCTCTGAAGCCACCTCGCCTCTGCGCTTCACAGTCTCATCCCCCACACTTGGACCCTCACTCTCAGAACGCCACCTATTGAGCAGTTAACTCACTAGGCATTGCCCCCCCTGTAGCATATTTTGAATGAATATTGTATTAATATTCATACAATGCTATTTTAATCAGGGAACAATGAGGGTTTTTTTTTTTTGGCATTTCGGTGTGCTGTGGTAATGCACTGATACTAGGTACAGCACAAATTCCATCCCAATAATATCTTCCCATTGACATATTGGGATTCGAACCCGGGTCCATTGGATTACCAGTTCAGTGGCAAGACCACTCCGCCACACCTTCCTTATTGAAAGACAACAGTCTTAATGAGTCTAAAGGACTCATTCCCATGGGAGCATAGTGCACGGAAATGTCTACCCTGACAATTGCTACGAGGTTGACATTTTTCATTTGTACAACCGCACCCCCCATGATCCTTAAAGAGGCATTCAGCGCATAATTTCAACATCTTAGCTCTACCTATCTTAGCCTCATTATTGGAATATATGGTACATTTAAACCAGGCATGCTTAGGACTCTGGCAAAGATAACAAGCAAATTTAATAGGATTGGCCTGCTTCTTAGGGTTATGGCCGCCTCACACATTCATGACTTGGACGGCGACTTAGCGCGTATTGAATTTTGCGAAAAAGTCAGGGATATCGAGCACAACAAATTATAAGAGACCATTTCGAGGGCATCTCGTACCCACTAGGAACAAGCACAACATTAAACCGGAAACAGAACGTACCCAATACGAGGCATCGCTACCCCAGCCAGAGAATTGGCCGATAACAGTTCGGATCATGCAAAATCAACATGAAACACCAGGACATCACAACTTCCCTACAACATACCCAGTACGTGTCGGACCAGGTACGTGAAGATGACGTCCAGGTTTCTGGACAAGAGCACAGCCCAATATAAAAAGGAGAGCCCCAAACCTGCATTCCAGTGTTGCAACGTCTTCATAGCGTCTGGCGCGTCTCGTGCTCGTGCGCATTGGTTTCTTCACTTGTCTAGGTGGTTTCGCCATCTACGTTCTGTGTACATTATATGTACTGTGTGTGTACGTCAACATTTCTTTGAAACACTGTCAAATGTCATCAGTGGGTGATAAAATGTCGGTGGGATATCGAGATATTGTCTGTGTGGTTACGTTGCATTCAGTCTGGATACGTGACACTACGGGATGACTTCTGGCTGTTGTCTTTCACACCTCGTAACGTCTTTTCTCGTTGTGATGTCGCTCGACTTACAAAGACATGCAACGACGCCACCCAGTACTAAATGAACTCATAACGTAATCACATCGACATGCAACGATAAAAAGTCAGGTCACGACTACACTCAAATTACGCGGACCTCGCACATATCGCCCGAGACTGCCAGACATCTTCACGAGACAAAATACGCGCTAAGTAGCCGTCCAAGTCGTGAATGTGTGAGGCGGCCATTACTGGTACTCTTATTACCTCTCGACTGGTACTTCTATTAACAGTAGTGAAGGTTGCAGCCGTGGCTTTAGCTGTCATATAGTCAGTATAAGGCTCTCCATATTGAATATTTCTGTCTGGTAACATTCGACAAAGGAAGATAGATCAAGTGGGGTATCCTTCATCGCCCTTTTTATATTCTCACGAAGCGGTGAAGGTAGTTTATTAATTAGGATTACTGTATATACCTCCTCAATACTAACTTTGATGGTTTCAATGGAGCGGATGGTACTTTCGAAGGATGCGTAGAAATGTTTAGTCGCATGTGTACCCCATAAGCTGGAGCAGGTAAATCACGCAAATTTTTAATGTGAGCGGCTCTTACTCTGTACGGCCGACCATACGTCTTTATTAGCAAGGCTACTGCGGTGACATAGCTACCGGCTACTAAATTGAACCCCTCTAACAGCTTCTGGGTTTCCCATTCCAGCTGCCCATGCAAATACGTAAATTTATGTATTTCTGACAACTCCGAATTGTCGTGGATGGTGCAGCGGAAGAGGTCCCAGGGCCCCGTCCATAGAGCCGGGTCACCCCTAAAATTTTGGGAGGTGAAATATTGGTTATTTAACCCCGGCTGGTTTTGTAGAAGTTTTAGAGGAAGGGCAGGGTTTGATTAGCTCCTCCAATTTAGCTACCAGTATCTCCATTGATTCGGAGTACTCATCGTTGTCCCCCGCAATTTGTTCTATGTCAACCGACTCATCATACAGTTCATACATCCGGTCATTTATCGACTCCAGCTCATCGAGTCGCTTACGGATCAAAGTAATGTTTGCCTTAGCTTCCGACGCATCGGCCCGTTCCAAAAATGCATTGATATCCTTTGTGAGCCTAGTTAGACACCCCATAATGATCCCTCTTTTCTTTTTCAATTCAGGAAGGGTGGCAATCATGATGGAAAAATGCTAGGCTAGGCTACACAAAAAGAAAGTATAGTACTAGGTAGCGCCAACGAACTTGACAATAATCTGGACCCTTTAACTTCTAATAACTCAAAATGAATCAAAGCTATCGGGCTGATATTTCTATCATTTGTGAAGAGTCCACCAGGAAATAAGTGTGGAAATTTACAGCCAGTTTGCTCAAGTTCCTTTTGCGTTACGAAGAGGTCAGGGATCGATATAATTGTTAAGTTCGTTGGCGCTACCTATACCAGTGTCATTACTTTCCCCACTACTTGCTTGTTTGGCCTTAGAATATTAGCCCAACATGGCAAAATTGTTCTTAAAAACTGGCAGAGTAATCCCTGATCATTTCCTTAAATATCTCCCATTATTTCCTCATTTTTGCATCTCCTGCTTGTAGAACCCCATCGTCCCCCCCGCAATTGTAGGCCTATAGGCCTATCTAGGCCTAACCATCCAAACGTTGCAGAAATTACAAGGCTGATCAATGTATATTAGGCCTATGCACAAATATGCCCTAGTACGGCAACACTCCCGGCCACGGGAAAGAAACACAGCCGAAGTCAAAAGTGGGGCAACTGAGGACAGGAAAGTAAAAACAGAAAAGGGAAAATCGAACAAAATTCAGGCAATGGGAAACAGGAACAAACTTCACAAGGAGTGAGAACGAATTGGAAAAAATAAATAATTTGCCAAAGGACAAAGGACTATTATCCGATTCGAAGGACCATTAATTATCGGGACTGTTACAACAATCACTATTGAAAATAATATGAAAATCGAGCAGAATGAATACATGAAATTTACCTTGTCATTAGATGTTAATTTCATAGTCTAATGGATCTTAATTAGATAATATAGGCCCAGTGATTATACTACATAAGAATCTTAGCTGTTAGGTAGAGGAGAGAAGCTTATTGAAGGCTGGATGGCGGTGATATTAGATGATTTATTCGATCAGAGGCGGACGTACTTGATTTCCGTGTGTTGACTTGTGAGAGAGTGACCGCCGGGTTATTCATATCCGAGAATTTACCTTGGTTGGTAATTATTAATTTCCTAGTCATAGTATGGCATTGATATACGTTGATCAGATGTATTATAACTAACAAAAATAAAGTATATCATTTACACACATACTTCTATTATACATATTACATGTATATATTTAATATAACTGGATGGTTACACAATAGGAAATGGAGTAACCTGATGTAATGGAAAGTGTAAATTAAATGGGTAACTAAATTGTAAGAATTGGATCTTAATATTGTCAAGTTTCGACAGACGCTACACGGGCCAAATAACCGAGTCTCCCTCCTCCTCGGCCCAAATACCCGAGTCTCCCCCCTCCAAAACCAGGTGGGAAACCGAGACAGAACCCCCGCAAACCACTCCACCACGAAGAGGCTGCGTTTTCAAGAGGACTCCTTACTCCAGCGTGACGTCATGCACCCAGGCTGGCCGCGGATTGGATGACCGGAATCTCACCTCCACCAATCAGGGCGAGCTGACGTCATCGCCCAACCAGCCGTCCGATTGGTCTCTGGAAGGTATCCTGCAACGTATCTGGAGGGCTCTCCCATTGTTCTCCCCCCTATTCCCCTCGCCGGAATCAAAGAAACCTACGACACACCTGAGTCCTAAATATCACCGTGTCCTTTTTCCCTGTACCATACCCCGGACAGGGAGCACCTGAAAAGTGAATAGGTATTCAGGCCAGGTAGGGGAATATATCTTACTCCCCTCCCTGAGATTTGAATGCTTACTGAATTCAAAGGTGCTCTCTGGCCCAACCTCTTCTCTTGCATAACGGCAAATCCCCAAGCAATATTACCTGGATGCTTCCTGGCTCTAAGACCTAGAATGCTTACTGGCTTCTTAGTAACTTGTTACTTAACACCCTAAGAGCGGGGCCGTTTGTAGCATCTACTACGTGCCAAGCGGGCATATTTACACTAAACGAGCTTCATTCCATGCTCTTTTTCATGCATAAAGAAGAGCCAGAGCGTAATACAATTATGTATCCGCGAAAGGGCGGTAATAGAGCTTTCCAATGACACCTGAATCATCATTGTACGACCACAGGTTATCCTGTAGCGATCGCACAACGAGAGGTGAAAATTCCTAAAATAAGGTAATTTCCTCAGTTATTTCCTGGTTTCGCGAGGCCGTGGGTGTGGAATGTTGCAGTGGGGAGCTCAGTCGCAGCTCTGTGGTCGGGCCGAACGGTCAGAGCCCGCCTATTGTCCTCCCAACGCGTGGACTCTCTCTCAGAGCCGATAATGTGTTCAAAATGCCGCCCGTCATATGACGGGTACCGCCAGATTGTCCATTGTCATATTACGGGTACCGATAGACAGGGGTTAAAGTTATTACTGCAATTAGAGACGCTTGCATAGTTGAGACCTGGCTTTCAGGACCCCTACACCATTACTTTTTTCCGATTATCCAGTTGCCAATTAAAATCCGCACACGCTATCCTTAACGTTAATTATTCAACTATAGTTACATTGTTACATGTTTATCTAACCTCTAGGTTGTCAGACTGCTGCGTAACTATAGGGGAAGAGCTCAGCCACACCTACACCTACATTAAACTCCAGCTAGGGATTTCCCCCATACAATGAGTCTAACTAGGAGTCACTTTCCATTATTGCGTCACCTTAGTATGTGCTGAAAAGTAAGTGTGACAAGGAATACCTTGAGATGGTTCGGCCATATGGAACGTATGGGAAGCGAGAGATTGACTAAGAGGGTGTACGAGAGCGAGGTGGAAGGATAGAGAGGGAGAGGTAAACCGAAAGAAATGTGGAAGAATGGAGTGAAGAAGTATATGGATGAAGGGGGTGCTGGTTGGGAGGAGGGGCGTCGACTGACTCGGGACAGAGGTGCATGGGGGCGTATCGTTCGCGGCCACCCCTTTACGGCGTCAGGCAATAGATAGCTAGATAGATAGTGTGTGCTAATACAGTAATTATGTGTAGCCTTGTGTATCTATAAATATTTATGCTGTATTATTGCTTTCAAGATTTATGTTGATATTCTTTATGCATTATCCTTGTATCAATAAAACCATAAATGCATACCCACCCGTTCTTTAAATAATAAAACTTGTACACCTGGCTCTTGTATTCCTCAACACCTCCCCCAGTCCCCTCGGTAAAACAGAACCCGTGACAGATGGTATAGACAGTGCAACTATCTCTAATAGAAGTTGACATCTTACTCCGAAATACAAATTTTTGGTAAAAAATAAATAAGACTTTTCAATTCAACCTGAGACGGCTTCGAAAATATATGTATGGGCATTAATGACCGCGACTGTACTCTGTAAGATATCAAGGGTATGAAAAAGGTATGGCATAGTATATTGATGATGATTGGTCTTTGTTTATCTCATATGCTTTTATACCCTTAAATTAGATGGGTTTCTTACTGCCAAAGTACCTTTATAAGGCAAATTATTATGGAACATTAATTACTCTTTTCATTTTTTTAAACCTGTATAATAATAATAATAATAATGATAATAATAATAATAATAATAATAATAACAATAACAATAATATTAATAATAAAAATACGGTAATAATAATAATAATAAAAATAAAAATAACAATAGTAAAACAAAGCAAAATACCAATAATAATAATAATAATAATAATAATAATACCAATAATGCTAATAATGCTAATAATACAGATACATGCAAATATCTCGCTTGTTCACGCTCCTCGGTAAAATATGCAATATTCAATAATTGTCCTTTATTCCCATTATACCGTATTTAGCGCTTTTTTCGGAAGGGCAGTCACATTATCCGTATCCCAATCGGCAGCATCACTCCAAACTATTTCCATTGTTAACACTGGTCGGGGGATAATTAAACTTACATCACCTAATAACAGGTATTTATGGATATTAACTCGCTATTTCAATTACAGCGACCAAAAACATGGCCGCACCTCCAACCCGTACTGGCGTTTGGAGAGATTATTGTGTGTGTGTGTGTGTATGTGTGTGTTCGTGTTTATTAATATTATCATTATATTTATTATTATTATTATTATTATTATTATTATTATCAATATTATCATTATTGTTAGTATTGTTAATAATAACAATACTATAATTATTATTATTATTAGGGGTTCGTCCCCCGAATTTTTGTAAAAATTGTAAATATTGTAATCATTAAACCTGGAATTTCATCCAAATTCTTCTTACGCGCCGGTTTCGACGCAATAACTCCAGAATCGCTTTTTGGATCGGGATCAAACTTTCACAAGAGGTGCGTTTTTGTATTGGGCAACTTTTGATATGCTAAACATCCGGCATGGTGGCCAAACAGGTCCGTGGCAGCCGATTTCCCGAAAAACTTGACGCTTAAATACCGTCTCTCCCACTCACAGGAAACGACTGGGCTTTGGCATACGCACTAATGCTCCGCAAATTTTATAGAGAAGGTTTTGCTTTTGCACGTGGGGTTTTTTCCGGCAATCTTGAAAAAACCTCGAATTCCACTTAAAATTCCACATCTTGAAAACTACGCCGATGATCAGAGCCATGCTTGCGTAGTTGGGTGAGGCTCGCGATTCCGAACGTTTTGATACCAAAAAAATATAAATGGGTGGAATGGTTTGGCCGCAGCATTGAAAACTGTCTATTCTTAAATTACTTTAAAACCGAATTCGCTACCACACACAAAGTTTACCGTCTACAGTCTATAGTCTTCCACGCATCCCCCAGTTTTGCTTAATAACATAATCTCTTTCTTATTCAGTCCTATCTTTTGTTTTTTATTTAACTCTCTCAAAACCGTTCGAGTCCCTACGAATTCCAGCAATTAGTTAGCCAACCTACCTATACATACCTACCCTACCAAATAATAATGATAAATTCAAATTTATTTTTGGTGAATGACAGAGTATTGGCTAAGGTTTTTAACAATTCCTCCCTTTGCCTCCTCCCTTTTCTCCTGCCCTTTTTCCTCCCTTTGCTTAGTTTAATAACAATGATATGGACCTTTAAAGTTTTGGCAATTGCCCGTGTGACTCGTATTTTAACCCTCCTAAAGTGTTACCACGAAATACCGCTAGATCCTTTCTCAAAAGTCGCTAGCATGTTGCTACATAGCCAAACAATGTTAGGATAATGCTGCAATTTCTAAAGAGTTTTGGTTTGTTTGTTTTGCAAATTTTACAATGTAGTATGACTAGAATGTCTGAAATTTTCAAATTATCCCTAGTAAATGTCTCTAGATATAAAAGAAATGGCTGCTAGATTGAAGTAAATAGCTCTACATTTAGCGGTAATATGTAGCTTTACAACTGGCACCACTGCAACCACACCCTCCCAGTATGTCTCCACAAAATACCGCTAGATCCTTTCTCAAAAGTCGCTAGCATGTTGCTACATAGTCAAACAATGTTAGAATAATGCTGCAGTTTCTAAAGAGTTTTGGTTTGTTTGTTTTGCAAATTTTACAATGTAATATGACTAGAATGTCTGACATTTTAAAATTATCCCTAGTAAATCTCTCTAGATATGAAAAAATGGCTGCTAAATTGAAGTAAATAGCTCTACATCTAGCGGTAATATCTAGCGATACAACTGGCAACACTGCCTAGCCCTTCCTTCCTATCTTCTTCCTCCCTCATATGTATCAACAACCACTCTAGTGAACTTTCGGTATTTAGTTTATTCAGCTTAATACTATTTATCCACATAAAATAGAAACCTATCACGATTGTTGTCTAATACAACCATAGATAATGCTATTACATATTATTTGAACATGATGTCGAATTTAGAAGTTGTGTTTACCTTGAACAGTAATTGACAGTCTGTGACAGAACCGAAAGCTTCTCTTGCCGTGTAGTACTCAAAGAAAGCAGGGGTACTTAAGCCAAGTCAGAGATAACTTTCACAATGCATTATAACCCTAGACAGACACCAATATACCACTAAATGAGACAAATATCACTACAAAAAAGATGGGAAAATATTATATTAATGTCCTAGGTATTTGAAATTATGCAAATGAGTAAAATCCATTATGATATAATGATAATGGGATTGATTAGTATTTGGCAACAGTGTTGCACAAAATTTTCTGAACGTATGCGAACTTTGGAGTATTTATCCCATTAATATACACATCTATCACTATTTAAATGTAATACAACCATACACAGTGCTATTACATATTATTTGAACATAATATAGGATGCTCTTTCCTTTAAACCATTTTCTATATCTATTCACGAAAAATATAGCCTAGCCTAGGCAGCGCTACCGGTAGGTACTAATTTATCAGTTCGAATTTTGATTGGGGATTAGGCCTAGGCCTAGCCTAGGGCTTAACATGGGATACTTTTGGGGTTTGGGAATAGACTGAGGCTGCTTTAGGCCTAATTAGGTAAAATTAGTCAAATCGAGACAATTGCATAGCCTAGGCCTATTAAGCAAATATTTTACCAATCTACAATAGGCCTAGTCTATTCGCTGTAAGTAGGCAAGAAATCATGACCTAGGCTATAACCTCTAAATAAAAAACAACTAGGCCTAGAGTGATCAAGCTAATATGTGACAGTGGCAATATATATGATGATAACATGTCATGGGGGGGTGAGGGGGGGCTTTCAACATATTATTGTATCGAATGGCATTCAAAATAGACGGGAACATAATCCCAAGCGTCCAACGCCGACACCGCTGCGGCTGCTGAAGAACAAGGAAATTAGCAATAGGTTTCATTGTGAACTGGAGGAAATTAATAGAAATAAGGAAGCTAGGCCTAGCGATGTAACTAGTCAATGGAATTTCCTTAATAATGACAATTATATGTATAGGTATAAAGTAAAAACAATATATTTTACATAATTTATTGCATATCTTACATATTTAAACAAATATATATTAAAAATAGTTTAACCACACCACTGAGTTCCCCCAAAATACTCTAATAGAGTTGGCCTGAAGAATTAGATCAATATGGACAACCAATCAACACATGATAGGTAGGGAAGGGCAGGTTAACAACGGCGATCGACAAATGTAAACATGACGACCGTACACTCGGAAACTACATCCATCCCCATTAGCCTAACCTAACAACCTTACCTAACCTATCCTAGTATTATGGGTGGAGGCTGCCGCCCCCTAGACCCAGTACGTTGGATACAAAACTAACCCTCACGTAACACCTAGTATATGTCCCTAGTACCCAGTACGTGGGATACCAAGCTAACCCTCACGTAACACCTAGTATATGTCCCTAGTACCTAGTATTTGGGATACAATACTAACCCTTACATAACACCTAGTATATGTCCCTAGTACCCAGTATGTGGGATACAAAACTAACCTTCACCTAGCATATGTCCCTCACTCAGTACACCTTTCACCCTCACTACCGTTCGTGAGTCTTCATACATCTTCATTATCACACGCACCAGCCACTCCTCTACGCCAAATTTTCTCCTAGCCTACTGCACAACTTCTTACTAGAGACGTGATTTTCCGGGCCCGTCGCAAGACCACCGTCTCAACCGAGCCGTCGCAAGATCATCACAGGACAGGAAAAACAACACAGGCTTGCTCCAAGCCAGCACACATCTTACAAATATATAGGCTAGGCTATACAACTTCCATTTCATCGGAATAACATTCACTGCCAATTTAATTATCATAAGGATTATATAAATGCAATTATGATATGAAAAAACAATCGGTAAATAGCATAGCCTAGGCCTAGTCAAAGCTGGGGTTTGTTGTTGTTTCGTGGACAAAATTTAACCAAGCGTACTGTCCCACATTAATTTATTATCAACAATTGGATATACGTTACTGTGGGCTCTTATTACTCTACTTCCTAATAATAGGCAAGTAAATTATAACATAATGTTTGGATAAACAAATATACCAAAATAAATTAGAATGGAGAAACAGTAAGTTGAGTGAGATGTTTCAGCTTGCCGTCAACCCAGCTCCGGAGCTCTCTTGCCGTCGCAAGAGAATATTGGTGTCTCGCTTGCTAAAGGTGGGCTTGCGACGGGACCAGAAAAAGTTTTTCGGGTAGATCTTGCGACGGTGATCTTGAGACGGGACCGGAAAAACACCTCTTAGATATCTTTCCTGCAGCTGCCTGACTATGAAGTTATCATACCTTCAAAGACTCTCACACTCACAGACCTTCATGACTTGGCCAAGCATTTTCAGGCCTCTTATAGCAGTTGCAAGGGGAGCCTAACTCTGAAATCACTAGATAGTGCCTTCAGAACCATAAAGAAGAGGAGAGGGCTTAATTAACACACTTCCCTGTTGGACTCCGACGCGAACTGAAAACTCATCACTCAGTACCCTCACGTAACACCTAGTATATGTCCCTAGTACCCAGTACTTTGGATACAAAACTAACCTCCACCTAACACCTAGTATATGTCCCTAGTAACCAGTACATGGGATATAAAGCTAACCCTTACCAAATATCTAGTACCGTACTGTATATGTCAATCCAAGGTCCTCCTGCTAACGAAGAAGTTCCGTCGACTGCGGGGCATGGGTGCCCTCCCCTGAAACCTACGATGTCCCCGTCCTCCCTGTGAAACCTCTCCACCCTGGGGTCCTTTCCGCCCGGATAGGGTGACATAAGCTTCACAGCTTCACTACCCTATATCCTCAACAAGAAGTACTGTATATGTCCCTCACTCAGCTGTACACCTTTCACCCTCACTACTGTTCGTGAGTCCTCGTACATCTTCATTATCACATGCACCAGCCACTCCTCAACGCCAAGTTTTCTCCTAGCCTACTGCACAACTTCTCTGGCCACCTTATCAAAGGCCTTCTCCCGGTCTGCAAACACAACATCAGATCCCTATCTTTTAAGTACATACAGTACATACAGTATCTTTCCCTTATCATACCTTCTAAGACTCTCTCACAGACCTTCATGACTTAGTCAAGCATTTTCAGGACCCTTATAGCAGTTCCCAGGGGAGCCCAACTCTGAAATCACCAGATAGTGCCTCCAGAACCATAACAAAAAAAGAGGAAAGGGCTTCATTAACACAGAGCCCTGGTGGACTCCGACGCGAACTGAAAACTCATCACTCAGTACCGGTACATCTTTCACCGTCACTGCCGTTTGTGAGTCCTCATACATCTTCATTATCACACAAATACCTTCATGACTTGGATTGTGCCGTGTCCTAGCATGAAACCAAACTGCATATCGTCAATATCATACCTTCAAAGACTTTCTCACAGACCTTCATGACTTGATCAAGTATTTTCAGGCCCCTATAATTTTCCCTATCCAATGGTTCCCCTTTGCTCGTATACAGTATATAATATACTTTTGTGCCATTCATCAGAGATTACTTCCTCTCTGAAGTTAATTAGCTCATTGAACACACCTACTCCTTTCTCACCTGAGGCCTTAATCATCTCGGCTAGAATGCCAGAGCATCCTGCAGCTTTTCTGTCCTTTATTAAGTTATTGCACTGCTTACAAAAGCTGGCACAATCACAGGGAGGGGGGAGTATTGGCTTTTTGTTGCTAAGCTTCTCTATTCCATTCAAATTCCATGTTGAATAATCTTTCGTAGTGTATCACAAACTTATTTTACAATGGAAAATAATGCATGAGGAGGGCTGGGTAGGCCTATTAGTATTTTGTGAAATAACTTAAATTAGGTATACTTAGGTGAAAGAAGCAGTGAAACAAATGAGAGCGGGAAAAGCAGAAGGTTTGGATGGTATTGCTGTGGAGTGTATAAAGAAGGGTGGAGATGTGATAATAGATTGGTTGGTGAGACTTTTCAATGTGTGCTTTGCTGTGTCAATGGTACCAATAGACTGGAAGGGTGCATGTATTGTGCCGTTGTACAAGGGGAAGGGAGATCGGCAGGAGTGTTCAAGTTATAGAGGTATTAGTTTATTGTCAGTGGTTGGAAAGCTGTATGGCAGGGTGTTGATAGAGAGGATAATAAAGTGTACGGAAGTTGCAATAGGAGAAGAACAGTGCGGTTTTAGGAGGGGAAGAGGGTGCATGGATCAGATGTTTGCAGTAAGACAGTTATGCGAGAAGTATTTAGAGAAGCATAAGGAGATATTTTGGGCTTTTATGGACTTGGAAAAAGCGTATGATCGTGTGGACCGTGAAGCAATGTGGAAGGTGTTAAGGATTTATGAAATAGGAGGAAATTTGTTAGAAGCAGTTAAGAGTTTTTATGAAGGGAGCAGAGCATGTGTGAGAGTAGGAAATGGTGAGTTGAGTGAATGGTTTGAGGTAAAGGTAGGTTTGCGACAGGGATGTGTAATGTCACCATGGCTGTTTAATATGTTTATGGATGGTGTGGTGAGGGAGGTGAAAAGGAGAACTATGGGAAGAGGATTGGGTTTAGTAGGAAAGAATGGTAGAGATTGGGAGTTGAATCAGTTGCTGTTCGCTGATGACACAGCATTGGTGGCGGATTCTGATGAGAAACTGCAGCGGGTAGTCAAAGAGTTTGGTGTGGTTTGTGGAAGGAGGAAACTGAAGGTGAACGTCAAAAAAAGTAAAGTAATGGTGTGCAATAGGGGAGAGCATAGGGTGAATCTAGATGTGAGGCTGGATGGGGAAATATTGGAACAAGTAGAGTGTTTTAAATATCTAGGAGGAACAATAAGCAGGAGTGGAGGTATGGAAGTGGAGGTAAAACAGAGTGTGTGAAGGAAGGAAGGTTTTCGGAGCAATGGGAAGTATGTGGAAGACGAGAAATCTCGGAGTGAAAGTAAAAAGTGCACTGTATCAAGAATTGTTGTGCCAACAGTGATGTATGGGGCTGAGACATGGGCTCTGAAGAAAAAGGAGGAAAGAGGGCTGGATGTTATGGAGATGAGCTGCTTGAGGAGTATGTGTGGAGTTACTCGTAGAGACAGATTGAGGAATGAAGAGATACGTAGGAGAGTGGGGCAGCAGGAACATTTGTCAGCCAGAGTGGACAGAAGGGTGCTGAGCTGGTATGGTCATGTTGAACAAATGGGAGATGAAAGGCTTACAAAGAGAATATGTGAGTCAGGTACAAGGGGAGATAGAAGGGCAGGAAGACCCCCATTGAGATGGAGAGACTGTGTAAGAAAGGCTTTGGATGATAGAGGAATGACTATAGATCAGGCAGGGGAAGTGGTGGTGGACAGGAGTGAATGGAGAATGCTTGTGAATAGTTGAGTGAACACGTGGTCATTTGGAGTAAGGGGTCGGGCGCAAGTTGGACTAGATAATAGTCCATCAGGCGCCTGGCCCGGGGAGACGATTAATATGAAGGGTGTGCCTGGAAGTGTGGTGAGAGGGCTTGTGGCTTTGGCTACGCTGCATGTCTGCTTGCCGACATCGGAACCTCTCCGGGTGGTCAGGGGCCGGGGGAGTGCTGGAGCGACCTTGGTAACCCTGGTCTCTGGGTCTTCTCCTGGGTGACCTGGATGTGTGAGAGTTTGTGTTTTTTATCTGTGTTTATTTTTTGTTTTATGTTGTTTTTGTGTTTTCCCTGTTCTTGCTCTGTCTTGAGTCGGCTACCCCCAAAATGGGGATTGGGCCTGAGCATATAGATAGATAGATAGATAGATAGATAGATAGTATACTTCATTAGGTTATTAGGCCTATGAGAAACCAGGCCTAGGCCTAGCTTAATTTTATTTCACTGCTCAACATATTTTTTTTTTTTTTTTTTGCTTTTGAGCTCTGCATAGGGCTATATTCAGGTAGGCTTGGGTTTTAGTAAAATTTCATTAGGCTATGCTACATATTTTTACTTCTATTGGAAAGCACAGGCCTACACAATAGTACACATGTTAAAGAATGTAACCTAGCCTACCACAATTTAGCCTAGACTGAAAGAACAAACACAAATAGGCTAGGCTAATTGCAGCTAAATAATTTAGCATAGACTGAAAAAACGAAACAAAAATAGGCTAATTGCAGTTTTGGTAAGAGTTGTAGTTGTGGGCATACCAAAAGCTTTGTTTATATAGCCTAGTCGCACGCTCGCAGTTAGGCCTACATTCGCTTCTAATTTAACTGCTGGGTTAAACTTGGTAAAGCCACCCTCAATCCGCCGGCCGGTAACAAAACAATTTACCCAACACCTGGCCGTGAGATATAATAATGGGTTGAAGGGGCTTTATCCCCCTATGACTTATTGTCATCATCATCTATATCACCAGTAGGGGCAAATAACCACAGTCAAATTAGACGCGAATGTAACTGCGAGCGTGCGACTACGTAAATAAAGGGGACGATAGACCCGCTAACACAACTCTTAACGCATTTTTTCCTAATGTATTAGATTTTTTTATATTTATGACCTCAACAGTTGAAAGATGACAATTTTATGGTTTATTTTAGGCTATACAAAAACATTTGCTTTGTAACTTAGATACCGGTACTCATATTTATGCTTATAATTGCAGTACGAGTGGGTTTCTTCTTTTTATATGTAGGCCTAGGCTAAGCAAATGTTAGTTTTTGTTTTATAGGCTAAACTAGGCTGAATTTATGCTAATAAATATTAATTGGAGGGAGCAAATATGTCAAGGAATAGCCTAGATGTGGAAATTTACAGCCAATTTGCTCTAGCCCTTTTTGAGATACAGAGGTTAGAGATCGTTGGATACAATAATATGTTGAGGGGGGTCAATCGCCCCCCATGACATATTGTCATCATCATATATTTTGCCAGCAGGGGGCAAATAGCCTAGGCCTAGCCTAACTACAACAAAAATCGCCATCAAAATAGACGCGAACTTATATTAACTACGGCGATCGACCATTGCCCGCACCGGCTGTGCTCCAAAATGCTGTGTTCACATAAAACGAAATCGCATAAAACGCCCTCGTTTATCGACCATAAACTCGTTTTATGTGAGACCCTACTTGTACACGAGTCTACACGTATTTAGGCCACACTCATGGGTACTCGCCACGGGACCCAAAAATTTCATGCATGTATGAAATTTTTGGACCCCGTGGCGAGTACCAACGAGTGTGTCGAGTATACATGAGCGTAGCACGAGTCTATACGAGTGTTGAGGAGTATCGACGAGTCATTGCTGAATAGCAAAATTTCATCACTCGTGTTGGACTCGCGCACCGACTCGGCTATGTGTGAACCAGCCTTTAGTTCGCGTCTATTTTGAAGGCGGTTTTTTTTCGGTTATTTGCCTCCTGCTGGCAATATATATGATGATGACAATATGTCATGGGGGGGTGACCCCCCTCAACCTATTATTGTATCCAAAAGCAGTCAAATAGACGGGAACATGATGGCCAGCATCCGCCGCCGCTCCGCGTAGTGTAAACAAGGCTGGCGGTACACCCGAACTCTACATTCTACCCCACTAATTTTCCAACTAGCATAACCGATGATTATCAATGATCAATCCCAGTCAGAAACGTCCATGCTTCCCTCCCATAAGTCAATGTCGGGATTACCACACTGTCATGCAAGGACTTCTTTACTTCCATGCTGATCACCCTATTTCTTCTTACTGCTTTCAGAGTTCCTACAACGCTCTTCCCCTGTTACACTTTCTCCCACACTTCTTCATCCATAGGCCTACTCACATCTTTACTCAACACACTGCCCAAATACTTAAATGAGCTGACATTCTTCATAGCCGTTCAACCTCACTTCACACTCTATGGTTGCACCCCTTTCAATGACCATAATATTGCTCTTCCTAGCATTTACCTCCAGATTCCGTTTTTCACACACTGTTCCAAACATATTTACCTGACCCTGCAACTCCCATTCACTATCGCTCATCAGAACTGTGTTGTCAGCAATAGTAGTACCGGTACTGTACTGTTGAGGCAACTTCCACTCGTTTCCTTCCCTTATCAGCGGTACACCAACATCCGCTGCTCTTCCTTGTATTTCTTTCATGACTCCATCCATATACTGTACTGGTATATATTGAACAACCATCGGGACATCACATACACCCTTGCTTTAACCCAACATTCAGATTAAAGAACTCGCTCTGTTAATTATCCACACATACTGACACCTTTGCACCCTCATACATGCTCTTAATTGCTTTCAGCAACTTGCTATCTACTCCGTATATTTTCAGTACCGGTACCGGTACTTTCCACATACCTTCTCTATCAATTCTGTCATAGGCCTTCTCCAACTCCATAAATGCAGCATACAACTTTTGTCGCTTCTCCAGATATTTCTCCACAACACATTTCCGGGCAAAAATCTGAGCTACACATCCTCTTCCCTTCCTAAGATGACTACAGTATGCTAACCGTTTCCCCAGCAATACTGACTGAAAATGCCCAAATATATTGCATGTCCTCTTCAGATTTATCTAAAATATGTAAAATTACACCAAATACCACTACAGTAGCACTGAAATCAATAAAACTCACTAACAGGATAAATAAATGAAAGAAATACTCCAAAAGATTAATATGTTAACCCTTTACCCAGCAATACTGACTGAAAATGCCTAAATAGATTGCATGTGCTCTTCAGATTTATACATACATACGTACATAACATTTTAAGACTGAGTGCTCCACACAGATGTGCAGTTTCAGCCTCTTTTCCTAATGGCGGCGTTCCAGGCAACCCTGTTAAGGGATGCTTTACTTGTCAAGTTTTTGGATTTGAGATCGGCACGTATAGTCCGATCCCAGGTCTTACTCGGTCCACCCCTTGGTGCAGCTCCCTCCACAATCGCAGACCTGCATCTTTTCACCCAATTTTGTTCATCCATTCTCTCCACATGTCCATACCATCCCAGTTTACTTGTACTCATCTCCTCGCTAATACTCTTTATACCTAAACGTCTCTTCAGCTCATCATTTGCTATTCTGTTGACATCCTTTATCTGAAATATGTAAAATTACACCAATTACCAACTACATTACCAACATTTTTAATAAAGTACACTAACAGGATAAAGAAAATGTAAGAAATAGCCCTAAAGATGAATTTATCTATCTATCTATTGACGGACGCCTTGATCCACGAAGGATTGGCCACGAAAGAAACACCCCTATGCACCTCTGTCCCCAGTCAGTCGACGCCCCTCCTCCCATCCAGCACCGCTTTCACGCATATACTTCTTAACTCCATCCTTCCACCTCTCTCTCGGTTTATTTCTCCCTCTGTCCTTCCACCTCACTCGTACACGCTCTTAGTCATTCTCTCGCTTCCCATACGTTCCAAATGGCCGATCCATCTCAAGGTGTTCTTTTTCGCACTTTCCAGTACATTCACACCACACCTCTCTCGTACTTCCTCATTCGTCTGTCTATCCCTCCATGTAACTCTGCACACACTTCTCAAGTAACTCATTTCCATCCCTTTCACTCTTGGTTTGAATCTCTCCAACAACGTCCACGCTTCGCTTCCGTAAGTCAGTGTCGGGATTACCACACTGTCATGCAATTACTTCTTCAGTTCCATGCTGACCACCCTATTTCATGTTACTGCTTTCAGCATTCCTACAACCCTCTTCCCCTGTTGCACCCTCTCCCACACTTCTTCATCCATACTCCCATCTTTACTCTGTACACTGCCAAGATACTTAAATGAGCTGACAATCTCCATAGCCTGACCGTTCAACTTCACCTCACACTCTGTGGCTTCACCTCTTTCGAAGACCATAACCTTGCTCTTCCCCGCATTTACCTTCAGATTCCATTTTTCGCACACAGTTCCAAAAATATTTACCAGACCCTGCAACTCCCATTCATATCATCAGCAAACAGGTGTGGTAGAGTGGTCTTGCCACTGGCCTGGTAATCCAAAGGTCCCGGATTCAAATCCCGATGTATCAATGGGAAGATATTATTGGGATGGAATTTGTGCTGTACCTAGTATCAGTGCATTACCACAAGCCCACCGAAACGCCAATAAAATACCCTCATTGTTCCCTGATTAAATAGCACTGTATGAATATTCCCATATTCAAAATATGCTATAGGGGTGCAATGCCTGGTGAGTTATCTGCTCAACAGGTGGCGTTGTGTGTGTAGTGTGGAGAGTCCGAGTGTAGGGGATGAGACAGTGAAGCACGGGAACGAGGTGGCTTCAGAGATGGGGTCGTTTCGGGCCATGAGTGAGCACCGTGCCTCATGTGAAGGCAAGATGGCAGGTGCTCGTTTTACTCTACGTGCTTCACATGTCTCACTCCCTAGACTGGAACAAGACCTCACGGGCTTCACTGTTCATTGTAAAGCGGTGAATGTTAAGGCTCTCAGCCTATGCCCGAGAGGAAGTAAGTTGGAATATAGAAAAAAAAAAAAAAAAAAAAAAAACAGCAGTACACAAACATCCACTGCTCTTCCTTGTATTTCTTTTATGACTCCATCCATATACTGTATATATAGAACAACCATCTGGACATCACACACCCTTGCTTTACCAAACATTCAGATCAAAGAACTCCCTCTGTTCATTCTTCACACATACTGATACCTTTGCACTCTAATACATACTCTTCACTGCTTTCAGCAACTTGCCATCTACTCCATATATTCTCAGTACAGTACTTTCCACATACCTTCTCCATCAACTCTGTCATTCCACTCGTTGCCTTCCCTTATAAGTGGTACACCAACATCCACTGCTCATCCTTGCATTTCTTTTATGACTCCATCCATATACAGTTCAGTATATATTGAACAACCACGGGGACATCACACTCCCTTTCTTTAACCCAAAATTCAGATCAAAGAACTCGCTCTGTTCATTCTCAACACATACTGACACTTTTGCACCCTCATACATGCTTTTCACTGCTTTCAGCAACTTGCTATCTGCTCCGTATATTCCAAGTACTTTCTACATACCGGTACCTTCTCTATCAACTCTGTCATAGGCCTTCTCCAAGTCCATGAAGGCAGCATACAACTTTTGTCCCTTCTCAAGATAATTCTCCACAACATATTTCAGGGCAAAGATCTGAGCTACACATCCTATTCCCTTCCTATGATGAATACTGTATGTTAACCGTTTCCCCAGCAATACTAACTGAAACTGCCCAAATATATTGCATGTGCTCTTCTGATTTATCTAAAATATGTAAAATTATACCAAATACCAACTACATTAGCACAAAACTCAATCAATCACAGAAACAGGATAAAAACATAGAATAAATACCCCAAAAGATGAATACGTTAACCCTTTCCCCAGCAATACTTACTGAACATGCACAAATAAATTGCATGTGCTCTCCAGATTTAGCTGAAATATGTGAAATTACACCAAATACTAACTACATTAGCACAAAAATCAATCAAGCACTTTAACAGGATAAATAAAATGGAAGAAATAGCCCAAAAATGAATTTATCTATAGCCTACCGGTATATATTGCCGGACACCTTGATCCCCGAAGGGGTGACCATGAACGAAACGCCTGCGTATTTCAAGCTCACTTGAGTTATCACTCGATCGTCTTTTAGAGCTTCTTGGCCCGGGGTAATTACCACACCATCGCGTCATAAGGAGTTTGAGGGGGTTAAATTGCTAGATACATAGAGGAAGAGGAATGCCAAGTAAAGCTAAACAAAAATATATAAGATATTTTTAACATCTATCTATCATCTATTGCCTGACGCCGTGATCCCCGAAGGGGTGGCCAAGAACGAACCGCCCCCATGCACCTCTGTCCCCAGTCAGTCGACGCCCCTCCCCCCAACCAGCACCGCCTTCGTTCATGTACTTCCTCACTCCATCCTTCCCCCTCTCATTCGGTCTATCTCTCCCTCTCTGTCCTTCCACCTCGCTCTCCTACACCCTCTTAGTCATTCTCTCGCTTTCCATACGTTCCATATGGCCGAACCATCTCAAGTTGTTCCTTTTCACACTTTCCAGCACATCTACCTCCACACCACACCTCCTTCTTACTTCCTCATTAGTCTGTCTATCCCTCCATGTAACTCCGCATGCACTCCTTAAGTAATTCATTTCCACTGCTCTCACTCTTGGTCTGAGTCTCTCAACCAACGTCCATGCTTCGCTTCCGTAAGTCAGTGTCGGGATTACCACACTGTCATGCAAGGACTTCTTCACTTCCATACTGACCACCCTATTTCTTGTTACTGCTTTTAGCGTTCCTACAACCCTCTTCCCCTGTTGTACCCTCTCCCGCACTTCTTCATCCATAGTCCCATCTTTACTCAACACACTGCCCAGATACTTAAAAGAGTTGACGATCTCCATAGCCTGACCGTTCAGCTTCACCTCACACTCTGTGACTTCACCCCTTTCGTAGACCATAACCTTGCTCTTCCCCGCATTTACCTTCAAATTCCGTTTTTCGCACACTGTTCCAAACTCATTTACCAGACCCTGCAACTCCCATTCATTATCACTCATCAGAACTGTATCATCCGCAAACAGCAGTATAGGTAGCTTCCACTCAATTCCCTCCCTTTTCAGCGATACACCAACATCCACTGCTCTTGATAGTATTTCTTTTATGACTCCATCCATATATACAGTAAACAACCACAGGGACATCACACACCCTTGTTTCAAACCAACATTCAGGTCAAAGAACTCGCTCTGCTCACTCTCCACACGTACTGCCGCCTTTACACCCTCATACATGCTCTTCACTGCTTTCAGCAACTTGCCCTCTACTCCGTATATTCTAAGTACTTTCCACAAAACTTCTCTATCCACTCTGTCATAGGCCTTCTCCAAGTCCATAAAGGCAACATACACCTTTTGTTTCTTCTCCAGATACTTCTCCACAACACAATTCAGGGTAAAAATCTGATCTACACATCCTCTTCCCTTCCTAAAAATCTCCCTGCTCGTCGCCTATCCATTTCTCCGTTCTCACTCTCACTCTCTCAATCACTCCCGGTACCCTACTGTATACCTTCCCTACTACGCTTAGAAGACATATTCCTCGGTGGTTACCACACACTCCTCTTTCCCCTTTGCCCTTATATAGGGGGACTATTATGCCAGTCTTCCAGTCATCGGGTGCACTCCCCTTCTCCCATGCTAGTTTGCACATTTTCCATACCCATTCTATCACTATCTCACCACCATACCTCAACATTTCCCCACACACTCCATCTGTTCCTGGTGCTTTCCCCAACTTCACTCTTTTCATGGCTTCCCACACTTCTGACCTCCTGATCCCCACCTCCTCCTCCACTACTTCTCTTCTTCTCCCTCCCATACCATATCCAGCTATGTTTGCTGGCTCTTCATTCCTTACATTTAGCAACTCACTGAAGTACTCCCTCCATCTTTCGACTCTCTCTTGCTTCTCGGCTAGCATTCTCCCATTCTTATCTTTCACACCCTTACTGTTTCCCTTGCTACCTTCCCTAACTTTCTTGACTTCTTCCCAGAACAGTTTCTTACTCTCCCTCTATTTTACACTCAGGTGCTCGTTTCTGTCTCTCGGAATCTTCATTCCCTCTACTACCCAACCACTCTCTATATGCTTTCTTCTTTTCTTCCACAGCTATTCTTACCTCTTCTGTCCACCATGCTGTACCTTTCACTCCCGTCCCTCTTCTCCTCACTCCACACACCTCCTCACATGCTGCACAGATCTCATCCTTAAACACCTTGCTCATCTCCTCCACTTCCTCCATAACTTCCAGGTCGAACCCACCTAGTCGTCTTTCCACTGCTCTCCTGTACTCCTCCCTGACTTCCTCCTCCTGCAACCTCTCCACCCTCCTCACCATTCCACCCTCCTCTCGCCTCCCTCCAGCTCTCCTCACCTACTTCTTTTGTATCCTAACCTTAGCTACCACTACATAATGATCAGACAGACCCCCTCCAATACCCCTATACACCCTAGCATCCATCACAGATTTCTTCATTCGTTCATCCACACATACATAATCAATCAATGACTTTCGTTCCACTACTGTCTTATCCTTCATCGTCAACATCCGTTTCCACGTGTACCTGTGGATCATTCTGTGTCGGAAGAAGGTGTTGGCTATCCACAGCCTCCTCCCCACACATACGTCCACAAGTGCACTACCATTCCCATTCACCTCTGATGGTACCCCCCACCCTCCCACCACTCCCTCAACTTTCCTATCACCCACCTTACCATTCATATCCCCAATCAGAAATATTCTTTCGTTCTTGTCAAACTTCTCCAGGCACGCCTCCACATTCATCCAGAACTCCTCTTTCTTTCTTTCAAGTATATCCTCTGTCGGGGCATACACGCATACAATCAATACAATATTTTTAACATGAGGTTGCTTATAATAATTTGTACCTCTGCAGTTTCTCCATGGCTAACGAAAAAGGTCACATTCCTAAGAAGCCCCAACCAAAAAGGCCAAGCTTCTGTACAGAACAAATGCCACACCATTACCCTTATGGTGACCCTATCAAATAATCAAAACAACCACACTTCTTAACCCAATTCCCGCGGGGCCCCTCATATGGCGGAGACGATTTTCCGGCTATTTTGTAGCCTGTGAGCCAGGCCAGCTTTTGCAAGCAGCACGGATGGACGTCAGCCGGAGCCTACAGGCCCCGCCACGACACTGAGGTTTGTGTGAGAGAGAGTTCACTTATGTGCAGCGTCACACATAGCGAAAACAGAAAATAATTGGTAATTATTAGCGATTTCGCCTAGGCCTATCGGATTTGGTAATTTTTAGCAATTTTGCCCTTCGTTTGCAAGATCCTTACAAGAAAACCAGACGTCGTACAGGGATGATTCAGGAGTAATTTGAAAGCTATTACCGTACTTTCACGAATACATAATTGTATTATGCTCTGGCTTTTGCTTATGCATGAAAATGAGCAGGGAATGAAGGCAATTTCGGGCAATTATGCCTACTCGTACAGGAGTCCTTGGAGCGGCTTCGGTCGCGCCGGGAATTTCCACACCTCACACCACACACACACATCACAAAGTTTTTCCTACACCGAGAAATGACTCTCCGGCTGTCATTTCTCGAAGACTTCTAGCCGGAGACATTGAGAGCAACCCAGGACCCACCTACACATACATATGTCCAACTTGCTCAAAACCCATCGTTTCGAGTCGCCACACTAATGGTTCAGTTCTCTGCAATTCATGCAGGAACTGGATTCACTTCACCTGCACAACACTTGCCTCCAAGAAACACTACACGAACACCTGGACCTGTTCCTCATGCCCCTCCCTCTCCCAGTCAAATCCCTCGCCTAAAACCCGTCCACCTCTCCTCCCCAACCCACCTAACCTTCCCATATCATCCACTCTCCCCCCTAAAACTTGTCCACCTCTCCTCCCTAACCCACCTAATCTTCCCATACCATCCACATCCTCAACTCAACATACCACACCCCATCCTAATCCATTCCAACCCCCATCTGCTCCCCAATCCCCACCCCCACCTCACCCATCCCAACCCCCAGCCCCTCCCTCACCCCCACCCTCACCCCATCCTCGTGCAGCAGCACCCAACATACATCGTGCACATAACATTAACATTCTCCAATTGAACATAGATGGCATCAACACAAAGAAACTCTCACACTTCATCAAACAACACAACATACACATTGCCATCTTACAAGAAACAAAACTCCGCACAACACAAAAAACACCCACATTTCATGATTTCACCACCATCAGACAAGACCGGGCTGTCGGCGGTGGACTCATCACCCTGGTACACAAAGAAATATCATACATAGTTACCAGTGTACAAACCAAATCCCTCCTCCCCCCAAATGATAACACAACAGAAATACAATTAATTAAAATTCGCACTGGCAACAACTCCAACATAACCATCATAAACACATACATCCCCTACAGTACCAAATGAATACAGACCACACTTACAACACATCACAAACACCCCACACATCATCCTGGGTGGTGACTTCAACGCCAAGACGTCGGCCTGGTTTGTCGACAACCCCGACACAGACAGAGGGCTGGTACTACAAAACCAAACTGTTAACCTCATCATCCTTAATGACATCCATCAACATACCCATATTCCTCACCAAGCCCTCTATAACCCATCATCTCCAGACATCACCTTTTGCTCCCCAGAACTCGCCCCCACAACATCCTGGAGGGTGGTCAGAACCTTAGGCTCTGACCACCTCCCGATCATTATCACCACCAAAACCAGACTCACCCCAGCTAACCACAAACACACATACACCAATTATAAAAGACCTAACTGGGAAGCATTCACAAATGAGACAGAACAACACTTCACAACTCTAAACAGTACACCCATCACTAACATCAACAATGCTGTACACATACTCAATAAAACTATCCAAAACACTGACAAGAAACACATTCCAAGAGGTAACAGAAAAAGACACAACCCCAACTTCACACCAGAAATTCAAAACCTCATCAGACAACGCAACATACTGAAACACTCCCCAGCACCCCACACACAAGACATCACACAACAAATCCAAACGCCCAAACTAACAACAAAATACAAGAACAACAAAAACTAAATTGGAATAACTTCCTACAAACACTTGATCACAAAACAAACCCCAAAAAACTCTACAAAACACTAAACAGCATCACACTTTCCAACAGCAACACAACACAATCACATGCTGCAATCACAACAACAGACTCTACTCCTTCATGTAAACAACAAGCAAACACTCTCATCAATCACTTCTCACATGTCAGTCACCTAAAACCTCATAAAGACGACTGACGTGTCATCCGACGTAAGAGACAATTCCCCACAGACCCTGACTATACACCCTTCACCAATCACCAGACAAAGCATATCATCAACAATCTCAAGCACTCACCCACTTGAGGCCTAGACAACATAAGCAACATACACCTCAGACACCTGGGACCACAAGGCATACAAGCACTCACTAACATATCAAACTACAGTTATTCACACAACACAATACCAGACATTTGGAAGCATCGTCTCATCACCACATTCCCCAAACCCAACAAAGACCCCACGCTACCCTCCTCGCACCGCCCCATCACACTCCTTTGCTCCCCCTCCAAAGTCATGGAACGCCTAGTGTTACAACTAATTACACCTGACCTACCCCTAGCTCCAACACAACATGGCTTTAGGCCACTGCACTCCACAAACACTCTTCTCACAGACCTTACACAAAGAGCTTTTGACGGCATCAACTCAGCTAGACCACCACACAGATCACTATTAGCCACACTCGACATTAGTAAAGCCTTCGATGCCATCCCCCGCCACAACCTAACAAACAAAATCTACAACACAAACATGCACAAAACACAAAAAGGTGGCTGGCCAACTTCCTAGCAGGCAGATGTGCACACGTATCTTTTGCCGGTCAGTCATCTAAAATCAGAAACTTTCCAAACTGAGTCCCACAAGGATCCGTCCTATCGCCCGCACTCTTCAATCTGTACATGCACGATATAACTACACCCAATACGCCCCAAATAAACTTAGCCTCCTATGCAGATGACATAACACTCACATGCACACACCATGACCCAAAAAGAGCAACAGATCTCCTTCAACCCTATCTCAACACTCTACATGGCTGGTGCACTACAAACAGACTTAATCTACCCCCAACCAAATCCACCGCAACCCTGCTCACAAGCTGGACAGGAGAACACAAATACATCCCTCAACTCACCATAAACAACACACCCCTAACACATACACACACACACAAAATCCTAGGAGTAACATATGATACTCATATGACATTCAAACAGCACACCACAAACATTAAAAAGAAATGACACCCAGACTTAACGCCCTCAGGTCACTTGCTCACACAAAATTTGGACACAACAAAGAAACTACCACCACAGTATATAAACAATACATAAGATCAGTGATCATGAGAGGCACTCAATTCCTGGCAGTAGCCTCCACGAACCAAGACCACCCACTAAACTACATGGCAACACACCCACAGACACCAAGAAATATCAAAACAACACCCAGCACACGGTATCACACACAATTACTGTCCTCTCTCCCACCCCGAACCACCTTCTAGAAGCACATCCATACTCATATCTCTCGCCGATCCATCCACTCACTCACAGACAACGCGCAGCTGCAAGCACGACCTCCCGAAATCCATCCTTCCGAATCCTCCCTTCCTCGCGAGGACAGAGTCCACCTGGCCAGGCTGAGATGCGGACACCATCCAGCTCTCCTGAGCTATCAGAAGAGACTAGATGACTCCGTTGTCGATGCCTGCCCGGGATGTAACACAGCACCCCATACCATTAAACACATAATAGAAGACTGCATTTCACACAACCACTTACGCCAAAAACACAATCTACACTCAATGAGAGCTCTGTGGGAAAGCCCGATCGTGGCCATGGCCCATGGCCTTCCTCAGGGACTCGGGGCTGTTCGGCCAGGCAGCTTAGGGAACAACAACAACAACAACAACTCGTACAGGATTAATAGCTTTAACCAAAATGGTCACACTCCTTAACCCTTGTCTAGAGGGTGCTCTGTGGCCGTTTTGGGCCTTTTCAGGCCATTCTGACTGCTATATCAACCATCAGTATGAAAGGAATTGTATTGCGCCGAAAACTAGGTGGAAATCGCTACACAATGACGCCACATACAGCTACGTAGCACTCGTGGAGCACTGACAGTGTTACCTCGAAGATGGAAGTTTAGCTGATTTTGCTACATTGCTCACTTTTAGCGAACTATTGGTTACACTGTCATCCTCACGCGCGGTGGGGGAACTGGAGTTAGTGTGGGCCGGGAGGCCACAGATGTCGGACGTATGGATCATTACTATCCCACCCATTTTCACTCGATTTCCACCCTTTTTTCACCCGTTTTTTGCCAGTTTTTTTAACTCGACTTATGTTGCGCGCCGCTCTTTAAGGGTTAATGGTCTAAGTGGCCATAGCCAAAATGGCTACACTATATTCCTTCTGTACTTTCTCCATGCCCGATGAGATACATGATATTTTGATATATGTGGCACAGCCCTTGTATCCAACACAATACCCTGCGTGCAACCCCGCTCGAACCCCGCACAATGTTGCTTGCAACTTTAATTATTATTATTATTATTATTATTATTATTATTGAAGATTTTTATTTCATTCTGACCTCTTTTTTATATTCTTCTTACTTTACCTGTTTAAAAAGAAAGAAAGACAGAAAGAAAATAGAATAATAGGCATCCCCAGACACTCCGTTAAACTAGATTAGTAGAGTTGTCGGTAAAATAACAAGGTCTCAGCTGTTGAATAGAAGAAAGATTGAGAATAGCGTTTCACTCTTGGGTTGGAGAGTTGCACAGAGTAGGGGTGGGATTGTCTTGCAAGATGGGTGGTACATGATCTATGAAGGGGTGGGGGGGGGGGGGTATACACTGAGAGAGCTCTGAGGAACGCTGATTATTGTAATAGCGGTAGAATAGTGAGAGATATGCAACATTGCGGCGAAAAGAGAGAGACTGCAGAGAATTGGTGAGTGGACGTGAGTTAATGAGGCGGAAGGTTTTCCTTTCTACTTTGTCCAGAAGTGCTGTGTGAGAGGATTTCCCCCACATGAGTGAACAATACTCAACACATGGACACACTGTGCCCCTGTACAGAGCAAGAAGCTGCGCAGGGGTAAAGAACCCCCTAAGGCGGTTGAGCACACCCAGCTTCTGGGAAGCTGTTTTAGCAAGTGATAATATGATCTTTCCAAGAGAGATCAGAAGAAAAAGAGACACCAATAATAATAAGAGAAGATGAAGGATTAATGTGTGTCTTGTTAACCCTTCCCGCCCAGGCTGCCTTTCTAAATGTTGGAGCTCGTATCCGGGCGATCTGGCTAAAAAACGACGTATATAAATAAAGGCCTATCTCCGTTAATACAATAGCTAGAACATTCATACATAATTTATGTCGCCCCTAAGTTTGATCTGTAGACTGGCGTTGAGTAGAGCTCTCTAGCTCAACTGGTTCAGGTGTGATGGCGATTTTAGTGGAGATAACTTTTGGCGCGTATATACCTAGACGCATCCGAACATTCGGCCGCAGCCCCGGCTACGACGCACTACTGGACTCGTCGCACCACCCGCAATTATTCCGGGAAGCGATTTGAGTGTTTTTATTAGTTTACTTGGCCATTATAATCATTATTATGTAATTTTCACTCAATAAAGTTACTTATAAAGATATTTTTGTGTCTCACTTGTACTTATATTTGTTACATATTTGTAATGTCACTTTCACTGGACTATGATAATCAAATACTTCGATAGTGTCATTTTCACTAGTATTTATTGTTAGGTAAGCTATTATATAGATTTTAGTGTCACTTTCACTTGTTCATATTGTTATGAAGGCACTTATTATTACTTATATATGTGTCTCTTTCACTTTTACTCAATATTACCCTACATTTTAGTGTCACTTTCACTGTCATTGTCACTGGCAATTATTATTACTGTTATTTGCGTCTCTTTCACTTTTACCCATTATTAGCCTACATTTTAGTGTCACTTTCACTGTCATTGTCACTGGCACTTATTATTACTGTTATATGTGTCTCTTTCACTTTTACTCATTATTATATATTATTATAGCCTACATATTTAGTGTCACTTTCACTGTCATTGTCACTGGCACTTCAATATTGTACTAGGGTGTGATAATCGTTGAAGCACCGTCCAACACACAGTGCCACTTCACACTCGAGGCATTCCCATGTGGAGTCTGTGGGTTGTGTGGCTACAGACATGGCACCTTTTCTGACTCTTAGCTCTACCACCTGGTACTTTGGGAGGAAGGGAATTGAGCGGGTGCTTCCTGAAAAAGTCAGCACACGCCGTCCGGTTCACCATGCCTGGTCCTTGTAAAGGACTCCCGGGTACAGAATGTTTTTGCAGGAGCTCCAGTATCACCTGTTTGTGGAACTTCCGCAGTGACTTATACTTCTTTGCCAGTATATGTTGTAGACGTTCAGATTATAGTCTAGGACAGCAGCTGGTTTTTGGACGGGGTTTTTGGTCTTCCGGTCCACTTTCCCGGTGGCGACCATCTCAGCTTTATGGCATGTGGTGAGGAGGTTTACCTTCCGCTGGTCATGCCAGTGGATAGAGAGGATGGGGCCACTCTTCTTGTGGAACACGTCCGTCTTTTTTTTCTTGGTCGGGTACGCTGGCATGCCCTTCCTCTTGGCCTTGACTGTGCCGACAGTTCCGGTTTTGCGGTCATGGAGGTACTTGGTTAGGATGGGCGACGTGTAGTAATTGTCAGTGTAGAGAATGTGGTTCTTATGGAAATGGTTCTCCATAATTTTCTGCACGACAGCGCCTCCAAATCCAATGTTGGGGTCAGTTATGATCTCGCCACCACTGTCGCTGTAGACCACAAAGTCCAGAACATATCCCGTCTTGCAGTCGCAGAGGATGAAGAGCTTGATGCCGAAACGGTGTCTCTTCGACGGGATATATTGCCGGAAATGCAGCCTCCCCCAGAACAGGACCAGAGACTTGTCGAGGCACATCTTCTGGAATGGTATCAGGTAGGTGGTAAAGCAATGGTGTATCATGTCATACAGCTTCCTGATTTTCCAAAGCCGATCTTGAAGGTGGACATGCATATTGTTTGAGAGGTGGAGATAGGAAAAATTTTCGAAATATCATGGACATGAATTTCCCGAAATCTGGTGTTGTGATGAGATCGGCAGTGATACAGTAGTCTGCCAGTGCATGTTTTCTGATGTGTTTCATCAGCATAGTCAGTGCCAGAAAAACATATATTTCTGGCACAGTGACAGCTCGCCATGCCACCATCTTGGCACTTGTTTTCCTGCCAAGAAAGTTTGCACAGATTTCGTGATGGTTGTTTGTTTCCTCGACCAGGTATTCCATGACCTCGTTGTCATAAAACCCACAAAAAGGTTCACTAGGGCTTGCATCTGGGCCACAGGGATATGCTGCTGACATCCCTGAGCCAATCTGCTCCTCGTCAAAAGCAGGCACATCTGGCTCAAAATCAGCCCCATCAGTCCAGACAAACACCTCTGATTGTAGGGCACGCCCACGCCCACGCCCACGCCCACGGGCAGCGGCAGCGGCGTCGGCATCGGCAGGCTGAGCCGCACGCCCATGACCGCCACGGCCTCGCCCTCGCCCTCGCCCTCGAACTCGCTGTGTCGGTATCTCCTCTTCTTCCACTTCCTCCTCCTCCTCCTCAGGTGATGTCAGGTCATCTGGGGCAATGTTAGGGTCGTCAACATCTTCTTCAGGGGTTAGTTCCGGCGAAGAAGTGACCGGGCGTGGGGGGCGGTAAGCTGCGGGGGTGGAACAATGGGATACTCAGCCTCCGGAGTTGGACTCCTTTTGCGGCGACCTGAGGGCTTCTCCCTTCCAAATAAAGCTCGCCGATGTGATGAGGCCTGTGGTACACTGTGGGAGGACAATGCCGCACCACTAGTACCACTTGTAGAGGCCCTTTGGTCATCCTGAAGGAGAGATAAAGTTGAGGGCTGTGGGTGACCCCCGCGGCGTCCCGGGTCAAGGCGTTGAGACAAAGGAATGCGGGTGGTCGCTAGAGCAGGGTCGGCGTCATTGTCACTATCACTTTTGGCTTCCCTTGTTTCCTCTGCCGCCTTGCGTGCTTTTTTGGCTGCACTTTTCACTAATGTTTTCTTGTAAAAATATTTTCCCACTTTCAAGGGCTTACAAGCAGGCAAGGGGGAAGGTTGATGAGTAGGCCTAGGCTGATCATGGTGCAATGGCGGCGGGGTAGGCCTAGGCTCAAGCACACTTGGAATTTCCACTGCACCTTCATTCAACACTTCTACATCAGGGGACGCACTACTACCTGATACATGATATAAATCTACTGCATCGTCACCTCGAAAGCCCTCAAAATCCTCAATATCACTTATATCTTGCAGTTTATCGACTTCGCTCAAGCCACTGCTTTCTTCGAACGAACATTCGCTTTCACTCTCAATGGCCAAAAGTTGTCTTTGGATTGCACTATCACTCAATAAACTCTTCGCTTTCTTACGATCAGGCTTTTTCTGGGTCGCAGTAGGCGTCGATGTTGCTAGTGGGGTAGCAGCGGGACGGGCAGAAGGTTGCAGGGAATCAGACGCGTCAGAAGACATATTTTTACTATATCTCACTATGGCGGGCACGTACGGACTGATAACGGTAGTAGTTGAGGCTTGGTGGCGCTGCGATCGCCCCTGCAAAGGAAATTTTCACCGTGCGGATTTCAAAGCACGCTTTCAAGCATAGGGATTTTAAAATGACACCCGGGCTCCGGCCCATCAGCCGCGGTGTAATTTTAAAATTCTGCCCGGGCAGGAAGGGTTTAAAGAGTAGGTCATAGTTTTCTGGAAGGGGGAGACGAGTAGACAGATGGAGAAATTGAGTTTTGGAAGCATTGAAAGTAACAAGGTTTTCTCTGCCCCAGTTAGAAATAAAAGAGAGATCAGAAGATAGTTGCTGTATGGCCTCATTACGAGAGTTTTGGAGTTCCTGCTGCGAGTGATTTCGAGGAAGGATAGTTGAATAGTGCAATGTAGAGTCATCAGCATATGAGTGAATAGGGCTGGAGGTGCAGTTGAGAAGGTCGTTAATGAATAAAAGGAAGGGAATTGGAGATAGGACAGAACCCTGAGGAACACCGGAGTTGATAGGTTGAGGAAGTGAACGATGGCCATCAACAACTGAAGCTATGGAACGGCCAGGAAGGAAATTAGAGACAAAGGCACAGATGAAGGGATAGAAACCGAAGGAGGGTAGTTTGGAAATAAGGGATTTGTGCCAGACTCTATCGAAGGCCTTCGATATGTCTAGCGCAACAGAAAAAAGTCTCACCGAAGTCCCGAATGGAGGATGACAAAGAGTTAGTAAGATAAGAAAGAAGATCACCAGTAGAGCGGCCCTTGAGGAAGTCATACTGGCGGTCTGAGAGTAGGTTATGGGAAGATAAATGTTTCAGAAAGTTTGAGGTAAGAATAGTTTCAAAAACTTTAGTGATACAGGAAATGAGGCCAATTGGACAATAGTTAGAGGGTTGAGAGCGGTCACCCTTCTTTGGGACAGGTTGAATGAGAGCAAACTTCCAGCAAGAAGGAAAGACGTTAGAGGAGAGACAGAGATGGAAGAGTTTGCCTAGGCAGGGAGTCAGCACAGAAGCACAGTTTTTTAGTATAACAGGAGGGACACCATCCGGTCCGTACGCCTTCTTAGTATTAAGCCCAGAGAGGGTGGAAAGTACATCCATGGAAGAGATTATGATTTTAGGCATAAGTAGGAGAGATGCGGGTGGAGAGGGAGGAATAGCACCGGAATCATCCAAACTGGAATTTTTAGCGAAGAGTTCAGCTTTGTCAGAGGAAGAAGTGACGGTAGTGCCGTCAGAGTGGAAAGGAGGAGGGAAAGACGAAGAAGAAAAATTGTTGGAGAGGTTTTTGGTTAGTTGCCAGAAGGCTTGGGAAGAGCTGGAGTTGGATAGTTCAGTACATTTATTATTGATGAAAGAGTGTTTGGCGAGTCAAAGAACAGATTTGGCTTGATTCCGGGCAGAAACATAGGAAGTATGAGATTCTTGAGTTCGAAGGCGACGGTACCGTTTGAATGCTTCCTCCTTATTGCAGACAGCAGTAGAACAAGCGTGAGTAAACCAATATTTGTTTGCATTAGACTGAGAGAAAGAAAATGGAATGTATGCCTCTATGCCCGAGAGGATTACCTCAGTAATGCGTTCAGCACTTTCCGAGGGTCCCCGGCCACGGAAGCAGAAGTCATTCCATGGGCAATCAAAGAAGTACTGCCGAAGAGCCTCTCAGTCGGCAGCGCCAAAGTGCCACAAGCGCCGCCGGCTGGGAAGATCGGGTGGCAGTACCTGAGATATAGGACAGGTGACAGATATAAGTTTATGGTCGGAGGAGCCCAAAGGAGAGAACAGATTTACAGTATAAGCAAAAGGATTAGAAGTTAGAAATAAGTCAAGAATGTTGGGACGATCTCCGAAGCGATCCGAGATACGGGTGGGTTGCTGGACTAACTGCTCTAGGTCATTTAGGATAGAAAAGATGTAGGCTTGTTCACCAGGTTGGTCAGTAGAAATAGAGAAGCGCCATTGGCGGTGGTGAACGTTGAAATATCCTACGATGGAGATTTCTGCGAAAGGGGAGATGGATAGAATGTGTTCCACTTTAGATGTTAGATAGTTAAAGAATTTTGGATAGTCAGTAGAATTAGGGGAGAGATAAACAAAGCGCAGAAATATTTAGTCTGAGAGTGTCAAGAAAGCTTTAGCCAGAGAGTTAAGAATTCGGAAGAATCACAGTTGGGAACACGAGAGAAAACGAGATTGTTGCGAACATATACGCAACATCTACCTTTGGCTTGAAACTGAGGATAGAGAAAGTAGGAGGATACAGAGAAGGGTTTGCTGTCAGTAGTCCCAGACAACTGAGTTTCGGTGAGAAAGAGAAGATCAGGGTTGGCAAAGGAGAGGTGGTGTTACACAGAGTGGACATTAGAGGAAAGGCCACGAATATTGCAGAAATTAATAGTAAGAGTAGAAGGTAGTGGTCCAGAGCATTTTGGCGAGTCATTGCCAGGGGTCAGCCTAATGGGGGCATTTTTGGTGAACACCTCCACTCCTCAGTTCGCCGCGATCCTAGTTCCGGCTTTCATCACGCTCTCATCATCAAAACTTCATCCGACTGAAAGACAGACAGACAAGCTAAGCTTATTATCATGATTTAGACTTCTTTAACATCTATTTATTCCCTTTCTTTTTTAGAGTGCGCACCTCATGGCCACTCTGGTGTAACAATCTCCCAATAGTGTTCCAACGGTAGCCATTTGTCGACCATCATCAGTTCATACAATACCTGACTACAACATAACATTCTATGGTGATTTAAAGTGAGCTACACTCCCGGTATTTGATATTAATTTACGATTTATATGAGCGGACCTTTTCAGTCTAGGTAGAGTAAACTCAACTTCCTTAAATCCGCCATATTGGTGCCCAGACCCCGGGACTTTGACCCACAGTTTAAATGTCCTATAGTTAGTTAGTTAATATGAGCAAGGGCAATGTTGTTGGAGGTTGCAGATCAAAGGATTCTGGAGGGGTAGGTTTAGGATTTAACCCAGAGGAGGTAGTAGTGGCCGAAAATGACCGCATAGCAGTAATTGGCCACTCCTACGTGACCCGTTTGGAGGCAGCAGACCAAGGCCCTGTAGATTACAGGGGGGCGAGCGGGGATCGGCTGTTTAAGTTCCGGTACTTTGGGGTACCTGGCGTAAGCATCGGAAGTCTTAAGTCCTCCGACGAGTTGGGTAGGCTGGTACTATACCGGCCTAGATATACCTATTTGCTCATCAGGGGCAACGACATTGACGCCGATACCGACCAGCGTGAACTCGCTGTAGCCTTAGGGGACCTGGCTCTGGCTGTCGAGGGTGAGGCGGGTGGCAAGTGTGTCTTGCTTTCCCTGGAGTATCGCTCTAGGGTAAGGGGCATGCCAACAGCCCAATATAATAGAATAAGGAATTCGGTAAACCGAACCCTGCACACAAAGCTGGATGCCACACGTCACCGCTTTTTATCAGTCTCCTCAAAACCCCAGGATCTAGATATCGACGGAGTGTATCTAGACATCGACACTAACAAGATCCTGCACGATAAAATGACAGGAATGATGAAGAGATGGCTGGAACGTGATGCCGGGGTAGTTAGCCTACGACTCCCAAAATCTTGTATCCAGCCCATCGTCATCCCCCAGTAAAAAAAAAAAATATCCCTTTTTTTTTTTTTTTCATACCCTGTATTTGTTTCCAAGTTTTCACTATTGTTATGCCCTGATTTTATTCAGGTTTAACGTATTAATAAAGGTGAGCTCTTTCAAGACTGGGACGTCAGAGTTCATACATTACATGCAAGGAAATAATAGAGGGTACATAAAACACCGAAATAATACTTAAGAACAGTTTATTTGGCTTAAACTTTACGAACAAATATAGTAGCTAATACTGAGAACATCGAGATTGAGATGGATACACTAGTTTAACCAATCTTCGAGCACAATCGAGGATCTAGATGGAGCTCAGGTATTAAAATCAGATTAGATCAACCGCTTACTTTCTTTCAGGTAATTATAGGATTTAAACTTTACTACAGAGGTAACAAGTGGCTAGTGTGGCTTCTATTCAAAGTATGATCACTGTCACCGGGTGCACTGGTGTTGGAGATTATAACTGTAACACTTACAAAGAAGTGCTTCCAACTAAATGATATTGATACCACAATAAAGATTATTTGATAGTGAACTTTAAGTATTGAGTTTGAACACAATGATGGTATGTACCTGCATTAATATGTGTAGATATGTATAGCACTTGTAGAATTTGGCACAGAGTCTTTAGTATGGACTCTCCTATCTAACACTTTTTGGATTTGGCACAGAGGCGTTATTATGGACTCTCCTATATAATACTCTTACACTGAGTGAACCGAGGGCGTTGGTATTATTTTAACTCAGATTTTATTAGCCTTGTCACTGGCTTGTTTCTGTAGATTTTCAAGGATACTCCTATAAGTGGTGCACTGGGAATAGTAGCTGGTGTCTGGTATCTTGTAGTCTTCTGGGTCTCCGTGGGTCGTCTAGGTTGGCCTGTCGTGTGAAGGGGTACGTTTACAGATGGACTAATGCTTGGATCTTGAATGAAGTTACACAGTTAGGACTCATGTGTTTAGTACTTCATCGAACTAACGCAAGTATATCCTATATTGGTTTAAGGATTCTCGTCTGTTCTGACCTTTAGTCGTTGGTGAAGTGATGTTCAGGTACTCTTGATTTAAGGTCTTAAATCTAATGCTTCTCTTGTGACGGATGAGCAATAGATCGGACTAACGCGAGAATAGTAATATGGTGTGGGCCAATATTACCTAACTCGTCTGTAAGAGGTTCAAAACACCCGTTCGTTATTCGTGACAGTGCACAGGTCAACACTGGTTCCTCCACCGAAACAGTAACTCTATCAGGATATGGCCTTACAGTCTAATTATCCTTCACTGGAATTGGAGCGTAGACTAAGGCAGGGCTTCGGGATACCGAAAGCCAAGATCATAGAGACTCTGTTAGCTCTTTACACTAGTGGGAATAGTTCGGCTGTGACCGTAGTTCCTATATAGGATAGAGTTATTGCTTATGCAGAACTTCGGGATGCCGAAAGCAAAGTCATTAGTCTTTACTGTCTTTTCCGTTAAGGTGGTCGGACATAGCCATAATACCTCTCTAGAACAGAGTGTTTTGCTTATGCAGACTTTGGGATGCCGAGAGCCAAGTCATAAGTCTTTAACATTCTTTTCCGTTAAGGTGGTCGAACATAGCCGTAATACCTCTCTAGAACAGAGTGTTTTGCTTATGCAGACTTCAGGATGCCGAGAGCCAAATCTTAACAGTCTTTTCCGTTAAGGTGGGCGGACATGGTCGTAATACCTCTCTAGAATAGTGTTTTGCTTATGCAGACTTCGGGATGCTGAAAGCCAAGTCATAAAACTTTAACATTCTATGGCGATGGGCTGGTCTATCAGAGTGAGACCTGAGCGATCTCTGCCATACCCATAGCTTACTCTGACTGTTCCTTTTACTTATATATTTTCTAGATCTCAAGTGACGGTAAAGCGTCACATTATTCCTTTGCCCCTCAACTTTCTCTTCATAATTGCTGAGGGGCACAGGGCCCTGGGTGGGGCTTTGGTTTCCCGGGCGTTTACGCACCCTCTCAGCTCCCCGCCATGGAGTGGCTTCGGTCACCCAGGCTTTATTGTGGTCGGCAGGGAGGGTTCTGTGGGGGCGCTCGTTTATGGCCTTGGCCTTACTCGGGGCCTTGGGGCTGTTCGGCCAGGCAGCTTGGGGAACAACAACAACAACAACTTTAACATTCTTTTCCGTTAAGGTGGTCGGACATGGCCGTAATACCTCTCTAGAATAGAGCGTTTGCTTATGCAGGACTTCGGGGTGCTGAAAGCCAAGTCATAACAGTCTAGTTCAGTCAGTGACAGAGAAGGTTGTGTTAATCTGAGCTCCTGCCCGGACCACTTACCAGTGACCTTTAGTGACCATTACACCTACCTGTGTTTGGGGGCAGTGCACTCGTGTTATATAAAAGTGTTATAGCTCAGTTTTTAGCTGTTAGTTTACTTGTTTTTGTTTTTCTGTACTTAGTTTCTTGCTCCTCGCTAAACTTATTGGGATCATGGCAGGTATGGAGTGCGAGTCTCTAACTGATCTGCATCATCTTATTCTCCAGGTAAGAGAGGAGATGGTTGTGGTGAAGGAAGAGGTCTTGGCTCTAAGGGAGGTTAATGTTAAACTTCAGAGGGAAGTGGATTTGATTAAAGACGAAAATCTAGCTTTCAAGCTTAGCCAAGAGGAAATAAAGTCAAGTAAGGGGAAAAGGGAGGAAGTTGATGAAAAATTGTATTCATGGCAGGTTGTTAAAAATACGGGTGGGAAATTCACACTCAAGAAGCAGGATAGTAGAATAGGTATGAGTGTGACAAATACATTCTCTCCTTTGCGAGACGAATGTGAGGGAAAAGATAGTCAGGATCCCTAGTCAGGAGGGATAACCGAAGTGCCTGCCGCCGACTCAGCTCCAACCTCTGACGCTGTGCTACCTACCACCACCACTACCCCAACCACCACCACCACCAAGGGAGCTTCTGCCACCACCGGGGGTTCTCCAACTGCAGCTGCTGGATCCTCCCGAGGGAAAGGTAAGTCTGTGTCCCGAGAAGGTAAGTCTGTGTCGATTGTGGGCGACTCCATGGTAAGACATTTAGTTAGGGCTACACGCACTAAACTTAGGAAGGTTGTGTGTCTGCCTGGCCATGGAGTTGGGAGGGTTTTAGAGAAGATGGACCACATCTTGGAAGATAGTGGAGATAACCCCATTATCTGTCTCAGTGCCGGGATGCCTCATGCCTCATGCCTCATCCTCATGCCGGGATGCCTCAGATGTTGGTAAGGGTAGAAGTGAGGAACTGCTGCAGCAGTATCGGGATGTGTTAGATAAAGTTAGGATGAAGGGAGGGATCCCTGTAGTACATTGTATCCTACCCAGAAGAGGAGTTCCCAGGGAATGGACATCCAGGGCGATTGGTGTCAATTGCCGTTTGGAGAAATATTGCAAAGAAAAAGCAATACCATTCATTGATAACTGGGATAGTTTCTATGGGAGAGATGGGATGTACGCAAGGGATGGGGTTCATCTTTCACGGTTAGGGGTTTCTACATTAGCTACTTCTTTAGATAGGGTGGTTGTGGGGTTTTGAACAGAAATATTGAGAGTGTAAATGAGAGGTTAAATGGAACAATTTTAGCGTCAGGCGAAAGCCATAAGGATATTCAGTCTCATGCTAAAAATGATGACTATAATGCAAATGATAGTAGTGATGGTGCAACGGAAGATGGAAATGTCGCTAAAAACAAAGGTAAATTAGGTATAAAGAAAAGAAGTAAATTGAGAGTATATTACACAAACTGTAGGAGTCTATGTAACAAAATGAACGAACTTAGAGCCCTTGTTAGCAAAGATAATATAGACATAATAGCGCTAACTGAAACGTGGATTAATACAGAAACCAGGCATTTCTTAGCAGAATTTGATATACCAGGATATAGTTTGTTTAAATATGACCGAACAAGTAGGAGGGGTGGCGGTATAGCAGTGTTTGTCAGGAGTACATTAAAAAGCTGTATTAAATCAGGTATTAGACTAAATAACGATAATGAAAGTGTTTGGGTAGAGGTTAACGAAGGTAGTGAGACCATAGTTATTGGAGTTATGTATAGACCGCCAAATATGAGTAGAAATAACGGAACGTCATTATGGGAGGAAATTAAAATGGCATCAAGGTTTAGCAATGTGTGCATTATGGGGGATTTTAATTTTCCGAATATAGATTGGCAGCATCAAATAGGAGACTCTGATTCTGAGGAGTTTATAGAGGTAGTACAAGATAGTTTTTTATTTCAATTCATAGATACGCCGACTAGAGGTAATAATATTCTCGATTTAGTTTTCAGTAACAATGAACATATGGTAAATAATGTAGAGATAGGGGACCACCTAGGAAATAGTGACCACAATTCTGTGTATTTTAATATACAATGGAAAGGTAATACCAGAGAGAATACAACATTAATACCTGACTTTAGAAAAGCCAATTATGGTGGGTTAAGAAGAGCCCTATTAGCGGACCCTATGGTCAAAAAATTAAGTCGATCCAGGTGCCCTTCTCAGGCACCTGTCATCTTAAGACAGGAAGAGACGTCAACCTTGGTAGATACATACGATAATTTTATCAAGTCAGTATTCAATGCACAAAATAAATACATCCCCAAAAGAAAATTTAGATCAACACAGAACCAACCCAAATGGATGAATAATAGACTATTAGATCTTCTAGGACAAAAGAGAGGAATATATAGAAAAATTAGAAAAGGTGAAATTCACCTACTTGCTTACTATCAGAATCTATCAAGACAGGTAAAATGGGATATTAGGAAAGAAAAAAGAAATTATGAAATTAAGGTTGCCAATGACTCAAAAAATAATCCTAAAGCTTTTTACCAACTATATAAATCCAAGGTTAGAGATGTAATTGGTCCCCTTAAAACTTCGATAGGAGAAATGACAGAAAATGATTTAGAAATGTGCAGTACATTAAATAGTCAATTTCTTTCCGTTTTCACTAATGAAAATTTGGCACAGAAGTTCCAGAAGTCCGTAAAGTATATAGCGATAGTATAGAAAATAGGTTAAGTACGGTTACTTTAAGTAGAAATGATGTGCTTAAGGAAATTGACAGACTGAAACCTCATAAATCGCCTGGTCCTGATGAGGTATATGCTAGAGTATTAAAAGAATGTAGGGATGAGTTAAGTTACCCATTAACATTTTTATTTAACAAGTCATTGGAGACAGGTATAGTTCCAGAAGCTTGGAAGCTTGCAAACGTAGTTCCGATCTTCAAAAAAGGTGACAAATCAATAGCATCCAATTACCGTCCCATTAGTCTTACATCAATCATAGGAAAGCTACTAGAGTCAATTATTGCTAGTAAAATTAGAAACCACTTAGATACATTTAATTTAATAAATTCTTCTCAGCATGGATTCACTCAGGGACGTTCTTGCCTTACTAATTTGCTTAGTTTTTTCTCAGAGGTATATGAAGCAGTAGATAATGACAAGTCATATGATATAATATATTTAGATTTCAGTAAAGCTTTCGACAGAGTCCCCAATGAGAGATTGATGAGAAAGGTTGAGGCGCATGGAATAGGTGGGGCGTTGTTGGGATGGATTAGGTCATGGCTAATTGGTAGGAAGCAGAGAGTCAGCATAAATGGTACGAAGTCAGAATGGGGAGCAGTCAAAAGTGGTGTCCCCCAGGGATCTGTATTAGGTCCTCTGTTGTTTGTTATATACATAAATGACCTTGATTTAGGTATAACTAGTAGGATAAGTAAATTTGCAGACGATACCAAAATGGGGAGAACAATTGATTCAGATAGATATATAGAGTGCCTCCAAAGGGATCTAGATACCTTACACGAATGGTCAGTAAATTGGCAGATGAAGTTTAACATTGACAAATGCAAGGTATTAAAGATAGGGAAGATGCATACAAATGTTAAATATAAACTAGCTAATGTGGAATTAGAAAACTCGAATTGTGAGAAAGATCTAGGTGTGTTTGTTAGCAATGATTTGAAGCCTAGACAACAGTGTATAAGCGTTCGAAACAAGGCAAACAGGATTCTCGGGTTCATCTCTAGGAGTGTGAGTAACAGAACTGCTGATGTTATCTTAAAACTTTACTTGTCATTAGTGAGACCCCATATGGATTATGCTGTTCAATTTTGGTGTCCTTATTACAGAATGGACATAGATTCATTGGAGAGAGTACAACGTAGAATGACAAAAATGATCCATAATATTAGAAATCTTCCGTATAAAGAAAGGTTGAAGAAATTAGGCTTACATTCGTTAGAGAGACGCAGAGTTAGAGGGGATATGATAGAGGTGTTCAAGTGGGTTAGTGGGATTAACAAAGGGGACATGACAAATGTACTAAAGCTCAGTGATAGCGAAAAAACTCGTACCAATGGTTTCAAATTAGATAAATTTCGTTTCAGAAAAGATATAGGCAAATATTGGTTTGGTAACAGAGTTGTAGATGGGTGGAATGGACTACCAAGTGCTATAGTGGGATTAAAAACGATAGGGGCCTTTAAGATAAAATTGGATAAGCATATGGACGAGAAGGGTTGGGTGTGAAGGGGGATCAGCAGGGTTGGGCCAATCAGCGCTCTGCAGACCCCTGTAATCCTGCGTTAATCTCTAACCGTTTTGGTAAGATGATCCTCAGGGTGTTGAGCCTATAATTGGGCTTTGTAATTGGGGTTGTGTGGGACAGGGATCTGCCTTGCTTAGGCCAATCGGCTTTCTGCAGACTCCCATTTTCTTATGTTCTTATGTTCTTATAAGACTTTTAGTATCCTTTAGACGTAAAGAAGTAAGTCGGCTCTGGCCGTAATACCTCCTTAGAATAGGATTCTAGCTTATACAGGATTTCGAGGTGTTGGAAACCCAGTCATAAGAATTTTACACTCTTTAGACTTAAAGAAGTAAGTCGGCTGTGGCCGTAATATCTCGTTAGAATAGAGTTAATGCTTATGCAGAACTTCGGGATGCCGAAAGCAAGGTCATAAGACTTTGTCATCTCACTCAGTTTGGTACTCGGCTCTGGCCGTAAGCCTTGCTACTGGGCAGGTTAATTTCAAGGCTTTGATTAAACTTGGCTGTGGCCAAAATCCAATAAAGCCTTGGAATTGCTTATCTTGTTCAAATCTTTCCCGCCTAGTGATGACGTTTACTGAGAGGGGTTTGCTCCCTGCTTGAGTGGTATAAGGGCAGGAGAGTCTACCTCTTAGTGGTGGTTAATTTGTTAAAGTCTTCCTTGCTTTGGCAGTAGTGTGAATGGCCTAGTCATTTGCATGTTACAGGTCTATCTGAGTTCAATAAATAATGTTATCACAGTGGAAACATAAAGGTGATAACAGTGGGCTTATATTGACATAATAATAATAAAACAAGGACATGTGGTTCTAAGTATATTAAGACATGAATGAGTCTTTTGGGCCTGGTAATTTCGCGGGTAGCGATTCACATGGCGCTGGGTGAAAACACGAACGTTGAGATGCGCACGGTTAACAGAGTATACATGGATAGTTCAATTATTCTTGACGACAGTAATAGTATTGGTTAGAGATAATATTGTACAATTAATTGATAAATAATATTCTTAACATAAGACAAGGAAACAAATATATGTTGAGGCTTTTGCACACGCCTTTTGCACACGGCACATTTGCCCAGTGAATAATATGGTTATATGAATACTTTGTGTCTGATAATAAGAAGTGAACTGATGTAGAGAACATCATATCAAAATACATAGTGGCTAGTGGCCTCAAAGATAATAATAAAGATTGTGTATTAACTAGTTCATAAAGGAAAACATCTGTGCGGAGACATACACGAAGGTGGTGATGTGCACACACTCGTTGTTACTGTTTCTGATAATAGTTAGGGAAAAGTATAGTTGAAATAATAATATAACATGTTCAGAACAAATCACAGTATTCCTTTAATAATTAGCCTTATAGATACAGCACGTATTCATAGTAATTTTACATAGTACATGTTGGGAAAAAAATGCATGGTTTCAGTAGGGTCATCAGAGTAATGTACATGATTTTATTTGTTTCTGAACCGGTATGCATTTTCCTGTCTTTGCGAAAAGATAACTCTTCGCTTCTTATGAGTTGGTGACTGTGAAGATTGTTGGGGCTTCTCTTCCTCTGCTTTCGCTGGATACTTGGTAGTTATCGCTGCTATGCGACATCCATTTTCCTTCGTCTGAAGATGTGTATTTGTAGTCTTAGGTGGTGCGTCTCTTTTGGTTGGAGGTCTCTGGGCTGGGTGATGGACTGCAGGTTTAGTTGTCGGCGTGCGTGGTGTTTGATTTGGTCGCTCATGTGGTGGTTGTCTAGCGAGTCGATTTTCATCGTGGTTTGTTTTTGTTTCCCCTGATATTCCTGGTTTTCTGTGTGGTGGGGTGACAGATGATGTTTCCCTGTGCCTGACTGATATAGGCTTCTCCTGTCTAGGTCCTGCAAATGTAGGCTTCCCTGGTTGAGGTCTTGTAGTACTAAGGAGTACAAAGGAAATCAAGCAACAACAGGTCTAGTGACCCTTCTAGGCTGCTTCCTAAATACTGAGGCTGCTCCAAAATACTGAGGATCAATTGTCAAAAACAGTGGTTTAGAGTGGGTAAGGGAACATTGGAAAGGGAACTACTGCCCTGGAACTAATGTCCATGGCAGGATTAGGAAGTTAGTAGGGGACAGATGGGTTAGTAACTGAGGGGGGGATAAAATAAGGTTATTCATTTACAAACGCAGTCAGTCGCGGGTTTGATGCAAGATATTTGTCTAATAGTAGGGTCATTTGCTTGGAATCCGTGACCATTTTGTTCCTACCTTTTTCTCTCGATGGATTTGACAACCTGAACCATTTTAAAGGAAAATTAGCTACTATGCCCCTCTGAAAAATGACGGCTAACTCTGCTAGAGCCCAATATTCAAAATGGCCGCCAATGCCATCTTGAAAAACATGAAATGTAATATCTCTGGCATCAGATGAGCTACAAGGACGAATGAGGTGTCCTTTTTCACTAATTCTGGCATTACAAATCCACTGGAATGGTTATTGTATTGTATTGTATTGTATATTGTATTGTTATTGTATTGTATTATACTAATTGTACATACTAATCTGCCACTTCACTGTCACTACATGATTCACTGTATGAGCCACTATCAGAATCACTGTCCTCACTTTCGCTGCTATCATCACTGTTGTTCTCTGCCTGCGGTGTATATCTAATATTACTTTTTTACTGTTTCAGATGGATCGCATGCCCATCTGATGAAAATCGCCGACTTGTGAAGTGACCGAAATAATGGATAATAGAAGAGAGAGTGAAGAGTTACCAGACAAGACATTAAATAAATACGAGTGCATTTTACTCTGTGGTAAGCGATGTACCGCAGATGATCGTTTGGAAAACATTACACCTGAGAAGTGGGAATCCATCCGGGAAAAGTCTTTACAATGGAAAGAACTTGATAAGTTTCAACATATACATGAAAATGTGGATTGGGAGAAGGGACCAAAGGGTCACCACATGCATAGCACTTGTTACGCATCATTATCCAGCAAGCGCAAGCTCTCTCAAGCCGAAAAACGCAAACACAAATCCGAGGAACGTCTTGAAAGAGATGAAGCATCAGATCAACAAGACCCTTCCCCAAAGGCCAGTGCACCTAAGAGGCTCCGCTCCAGCATGGGTGTCCTTCACGATAAGACTCTATGTGTGTGGTGCATGAAAGGGGCATACAAGAGTAGTGATCGTGACAAGCAGATTTTACTCCTATCAACAGTAGATGCCTGGACTAAATTCAAGTTACATACTGTCCGTCTGGAAGATGAGGTCATGAGATTGAGACTTGACACTCTGATTGCATCCATCCCAGATAGTCAAACAGCATTTGGGTTGGAAATCCGCTACCATCGTGCGTGCTGGCGCAAATATGTAAGCGACCACAAGCCCCTTTCAGATGAAAGCACTCAACATCTGCAGCGTGTAAACCTCCGAGAGGCCCAAGCTCTCTTCTTTTATCATATTCGTCAAGTCATCTTCAAAGACCATGAAGTTCGCACACTGCAAGGCCTGCTGCAGGACTATAAGCGCATTTTCTCAAATCACGGACATAACTCAGTAGTAAAATCCAGCTAATTAAAGGAAATTCTCGTCAATGAATTTGGGGAAGACATCAGATTTCATGAACGCATTCAAAAGAATGTGAGTGAACTGGTATATGATACAACAGCAGCAGGTACATACATCGAGGCGGCAATATCTTCATTGGGTATCAACAACGATCAGTTGGTGATGAATGTTGCGGCACGACTCAAAGAGCAAGTCATCAGGACAAATACTATTCGCTGGTTCCCATATATACACGAGTTGGAGAGAGAAGAAGACCTCAGTGAGCTCCTGCTGAAGCTGCTCACATGGCTGAAACACCCAAATAACTCTGCAATTGATGACAGTCCATCCGTCCGATCGATTGCATCTATCCTCACAAGCTACATCACTGGAGAATGCACTGCATTTGAGATAAATCTCTGTCTTGCTACATGGACTGACCAAGAGTAGGGAGATAGTTGACATAATGCACAAAGATGGACTGGGCATCAGTTACAATGACGTACTTATGCTGCGAGATTTTTGGGTGGTCAATGACCTCAAGTGCTCCTCTGATTGCCCCTTCGAACTAGCTGAGGGTAAGCCTGCTATCGCTATAGTCGACAACGATGACTTCAAGAGCGACACACTGACCGGTGCTGGCCAGTCACACCGCACTAATGTTATGTTTGTGCAGCCAGAATAATTTGATACAGAACTTCCTTCCGAGAATCACGAGGATAGACCAGTTCCCGGTGCCAACTTTGCATCAAACCTCTCGACAACTCTCAAAGAGCTCGGAAGTGAAATGCAAAAAGTCAACCCATACAAGACAGCGAAGCGTGGGGAATCACCTCTCAGGAAGCCACCAGCTGATCAAAGTACTCCTCCTCCTGACACATCGGTGCAAAGAATTCGTGGTGTGATCCATGCATTGGCCAGGGCGCAAGATGACCGAGCGAGACCTAAGCCAGAAGAACAGACTGTGCCTGGGTTTTCAGGGTTTCACGCCAGCATGTCAAATGCAGATGAGAAGAGTCGAGCACATGAGTCGTGACCACATGACCTATCCCAACCCACCCAGTAAGACAATTCTCAATGATGTGATGTGTAAGCTTTCAAAATCAATCGAAGAAAAAAAGATGCCTTTTGCAATAATTGTTGGTGATCATCCTGTCTACGTGCTCATGCTAGATTTGAAAAGTGAGAATGCTGAGCTGTTCAGCAAAATCTTACCATTCATGGCACCCTTCCACATCCAAATGTCGTTCATCAAACACTATATACAAGAGGTTTAAGGGATCTGGCATCTCAGATGTGTTGGTGGCAGCTGGTGTTATAGCAGACGGGTCTGTTGATCAGGCCCTTCGTGGAAAACATGTTAAGCGTGGGGTTCGCTGCTTGCGACTATTCTACAAGACTCTGGTCCACCATGTCATAGACAAACGTTTGGAAGATTCCCCTCTATCTGAAGAAGTAAAGGCATCCCTTGCCAAGCTTCGACATCCGATTGATGCACAGGAACTTGCAGATGAACATGCAGAGCTAGAGAGAAATGCTGAGCTGAAGGACCTCGTTGATGCTCTCTTCAAGGACTTTGAGGGTGCCCCACAAGCAGAATACTGGATGTCATTCATGGAAATGGTTGAGGTTCTAACTCAAAATATCCATGCAATCAGAACAAGCAACTGGACTGAGTTCAAGTCCTCACTCAAGCTCATGCTTCCTTTGATGCAAATCTATGATAATGACAAGTATGGTCGGCATCTCCCCAATTTCACCGCAGTGCTTGATACCCTTCCTGTCGATCAGGCTGCATTCATGGAGAGTGGTATGTTTGCACAGTCAATGACAGGAAAATATATTCGTGTGTCGCCCTCGACATATGGATAGAGTCAACAATGAATAAGGGCTCTAAGCTGAAGTCTGGTTGGTTGGCCATTCTGAACAATGAAAAGCAGCTCCTTTCAAACACTCGGAATGTGAATAACATCAATCGGGTGAGAACAAAGGTCCATCGCCATGCTAATCACAAGAAACAAGGAAAAGGGAAGCATGCTGAATGCTCGTCGAGTAAAATGAAGAAGGATGAACAAGCTGTACAGGATATAAGCGCATGTCTCACTGAATTCAAGTGTGATCCATTTGACCATACAAACAAGACACTTCGATCCCTATAGTCAGGAATCCCAGCCTCAGACGCTCTCGCTGCCGACTTGAAATCGGCAAAGGAGGATGGCACAAGCAAACTGAAGCAGTTCTTGAATGAGAGAGTGTATTCAGAGACCAAGTCTCTCAACAACAGAGTTCCCCGTAGCAAGCGTTTGAACTTTTCAACTCAGGAATTGAAGAAAGCAGATGGTGAGAACCTGAAGGGAAAGACTGAGGAAATGGAGAGTAATGCCTTGGCCTCTGTTCTCGGACTGGTTGAAACGAGTGGTGCCCTCAAACTTCAAGAAGTCCTGCAGCATCGTGTTACAGCCAAGTGCCTTTCCATCTTCAACGTCAATGGAACCCTCCGTAAGGCACAGAAAAGCAAGCTTCAACAAAAACTAACTATGACTGTCATTCCAGAGCCTGATGTATACACGTCTATTATTGATATGGGCCTCATCTGGCGCCTAACAACTCCTACCATTGAAGACAGAGAGAAGGGAAACGGTACCAAGTATACCTGGGGAGATTATGCAGAGAAGTTGGTGCACTTCGTTCTAACGAGACACAAGCATGCTGAGTGCATCATTTGCTTCAATGATTCATATGATCAGAATTACACGATCAAGGACAGTGAGAGAATACTGCACAAAAAAACCTGCCAATCAGCAATGTCTTCATGAAGACAGAAGATAAATTTCCTTCTAGTAAAGTTTTCCATGCTCTCCTGGGTAAACCTGAGAACAAAATCCGCCTTCAGGCATTTCTTCAAACGGAATTCCAGAGAACAGCAGCAACAACTAGCACCGAGATCATCTACTGTGTAGTTGGCAGCACTGCAAAGAATCTCACCACAGGCAAGCTTGTGCCAGAGCTCACATGCTCCCATGCAGAGGCAGATACGGCAATGCTCACCATATATAGTGTGCTCCGGTCAGACAGCTACACAGCAGCTGTCGTTCTTGACACAGAGGACACAGACAACTACGTGCAAGCGGCATATGTTGCTCAGAAGACAACATGAATCCTGTGTGTGAAACGCAAACGTCAGCTTATCGATGCCCGATGTTTGTGCAGTGAGGCAATGGCTGCATCCATCATACCACTTCATGTCCTCACTGGGTGTGACCACAACTCTGGCTTCTATGGAGCAAGCAAGAAGCTCATCGCAGATCGTCTGGAGAAGTCTAAAGAGGCACACGACCTGCTAGCACCATGTGGTACACAGCTCATAGTCACAGAACAGGTCATCAGTGATTTGGAGCGGTTTGTCATTCGATATGTCTATGGTGATACCAAAAGCAAGACCCTGGGAGATGCGAGGGCAGCGAAGTGGAGAGCTCAGAAGAAAAAAAGCACTATCCGACTTATGCCTGACTTGGACAGTCTCCGTCCACACTTGGAGCGTGCAAACTTTCTTGCATATTTGCAAAAGTATTACCAGCTCCAAAGTCACCCCTCACCGATCGGCCATGGATGGCATCTTGTAAATGGCCTATGTCTGCCTGTCCGTTCAACCCCGCCCCCACTTCCCCCATCCATACCACTACCTACAAATCGGCAGGCAGAGAACAACAGTGATGATAGCAGCGAAAGTGAGGACAGTGATTCTGATAGTGGCTCATACAGTGAATCATGTAGTGACAGTGAAGTGGCAGATTAGTATGTACTATCATACAAAAAAGTATCCTTTCTCTCGTGAACGCTGAGTTTCATAAAGTGGGATACGATTCGAGCAGTTTCGGTATAGTTGGCAAGCCTGGCTGTCTGAAATGTCACAAAACATCTGTTCCTTATCATATTGTATCAATCAATGCTATACATCGTAATATCAGGAATAATTCCATCAGTGGTATTCTCGTATTTATTTTCACAAAGGCATCACGTATCACCATTTGATAATACACTTATATCTAGAGCACCGCTTAGCCCTATAATCCAGGGGGCGGAGCCACAAAACTTTACGACGTCGGTAAGCTAAGATTTCGTTCGGAAACGTTTCTTCATGGCAAGGAATAAGACTTGGCACTGCTGCGAAATCTCAATACAGGTTCATATTTCAGGAGGAAGAAAATGTTCCACTGTGCTCGAAATGAGCCTGATACACTTCGGCGAGGTCAGTAATGCAAAGATACGAACAAAGTCGAAATCGTTAAATGCTCTGTGGATCCGCCCTCTGGGCTACCAACCCATCCTATGCTCAAACAATATTTTCCATATTACTTCGTCCATTGAGTCTAAATGGTGCGTGTCATTTTAGTAAGGATACTTTTTTGTATGATAGTACAACTGTATAATTCAATACAATAATAATACAATATACAATACAATACAATACAATTACCATTCCAGTGGATTTGTAATGCCAGAATTAGTGAAAATGGACACCTCATTCGTCCTTGTAGCTCATCTGATGCCAGAGATATTACATTTCATGTTTTTCAAGATGGCGTTGGCGGCCATTTTGAATATTGGGCTCTAGCAGAGTTAGCCGTCATTTTTAGGAGCTAATTTTCCTTTAAAATGGTTCAGGTTGTCAAATCCATCGAGAGAAAAAGGTAGGAACAAAATGGTCACGGATTCCAAGCAAATGACCCTACTATAGGCGAAGTTTAAATGGATCAACGGTGCTGCAGTCTATAACGTCTTCTCAGGGAAGCCCATTCCACAAGTTGACAACTCAATTGAAGAAGAAATTCTTGGATTTGTGCGAGTTAAAAGATTTACCGATAATTTTGCAACCGTTTCCCCGCGTGTAATTAGATTGGTCGATAGTGAAGATAGTGAAGTTCATATTGTCGATGCCTTTGATGATTTTGAACACTTGAATTAAGTCACCTCTTAATCTGCGCTGGGTTAAAGGAAATAGATTTAATTCTCTAAGACGCTCCTCGTATGGTTTGTTCTTTAGGCTAGGTATCATTTTGGTTACTCTACGTTGAACTCGTTCTAGCTTGTTTATATCTTTTTGGTAATAAGGGCACCAGGATTGAACGCAGTATTCCAGAAGAGGGCGGACTAAGGAATTGTAAAGGGTTAGGATAACTTCTTTGGATTTATGCTCAAACTGACCTGCCAATTATTTTGTTTGCTTTCTTAACAACTTCTGAACATTGTTGACTCGGTTTTAGGTTACTCAATATTGTTACTCCCAGATCAGTTTCTCTGTTTACATTCTTAAGCTGAGCGCCATTCATCGAATAGTTTGCTTTCTCATTTTGGTATCCGATATGTAGTACTTTACATTTATCCGCATTGAATCTCATTTGCCAAATTTGGGCTCAACGTGACAACTTATCTAGATTGTGTTGCATATCGTCAACTTGTTCTTTTGAGAGTACGCTATTTGCAATTTTTGTATCGTCAGCAAATTGTGAGATTGTACAGGTGAGACCCTCATCTATGTCGTTGATGTAAATTAGAAAGAGAATTGGTCCTAGTACCGATCCCTGGGGTACCCCGCTACTTACATTGTAGGTATCCTTTTCTGTGGTATTTTACTTTCCTCTCCCCCAAGAAAGGCACGTCCCCGTGTCGCAAGTGGGTACGTGAAAACGTTGACTTGGCGGGTGAAAGCAGGTAGGGTCTGTAGGAATTTCCACCAGTCGAGGGATCGCAGATCGGTAGGTTTGTTGGTGTCTATTACCACAGTTAAAGTTGCTTTTTTTTCTGCCATGATAGTGGCTGTGATGGCTTCCGCGACGGTTCTAATGCGAAAAACTCGCCCTTCGTCAGCAGTCCACTTGACTCGATTCACGTAAGGTGGAACGTCCGCCATGGTTTCTTCAGGTAGTGAGGTTTTGCTGGAGCTGGTAGGTGTTGGTGGTGCTGGGGTGTGAAGGCGAGTGGTGACCTGATGGGTGACCCCGGGGTGGTTATTTCCTTTTGCGGACGCAAAAGTACCATTGATTAACTTTGGTTTGTGGAGCGTGACTGATTTTGGGAATTTTGTGTTTGTTAGTGAAGAGATCCTTAGAGTTTGAGAGGTGTTCGTGTGTGTTGTGTGGTTTGTTTCGGTATTGGGAGAAAGTTGAGAAGTCAGAGATGGGTCTGAAATAAGAATAGGAGAAAATCGAATGGGGCGTTTGACAAGGCGACCTTTACTATTGCAAATTTGTGTTCTTGCAGGGGGTTCTGGGCTGGATTCTGATGAAGATGATGAGTGAGGAAGAGGTGTTTTGTGGGGACTAAGGTTGGGGGTGATGGGGGGAGCAGATAGAGTAGGTTGGGAGATACTTTTTGTAGGTGTTGTGTGAACTTTGGGTGAAATGGATGAAGGAAAAGGTGAGAATTGAGGAGGGGCGAAACGAGGTTGTGTGGTAGAGGTTGAAGGCTGGGGTGATAGAGTGATGGAGGGTGGTGCTGATGCATGTTTTATTTGTTTGAAGATTGGTTTTTGTATTTCGGGGAATGGTTTGAAAATGGATTTTTGTGAAGTTTAGTGGAAGAAAAAGGCTTAGAGTTGATTCTATTAGATAGGAGTTGTGGCAGAAGCTCGGGGTTTGAAGAGGAAGGGGAGGATGAGGATGACTTAGATTTATGAGAAGAGGGAGTGGACACGGGTTGGGGGGTTGAATGAGGAGTTTGAATTGTTTGTCGCTTAGGAGAAGGGGAATTGGAAGGTGAGGTGGAAGAAGTAGATGGGGTTATTTGACGATGTTGTTTTATCGTGGGTTTTTGTTTGGTAGAGTTTTGGTAAGGAAATCTTTTTGGTAGATCTTTTGGGCGGCGTTGAGCCTTGTTGGTTGCTTTGAGCTTTTCTCGAGGTCGAAGTTTGTAGTGAAACTTCGCAGGCTTGTCTTTTGTAGTTTTTCTGGTTGTGGTGTCGGTGTCTGTAGGTTGTGGAAGGGTTTTCGAGCATGAAGATGAAGGGGTAGTGTGTGGTGTATGAAGTGTGAATTCTGGCAACTTGTGTAGGTGGCGGTAGTACTTGTTGGAGTTGGAGGTTGTATATAAGCTGGTGGGGGAGTACTTAGCCGAGTACTTCGCCAGGAACATATGAATTAAAATGATTAGACAAAATAATAATAATAAACATCCCTATCCCTAGCTCTTATTAAAGTAACTCAAATTTAACAACAGCAACCAACTTTTTCTCTTCTACTATATTTCATATTTTCCTACTTTACCTTCCTGACCAAACCCTCTACTTATTCCCCCTCCTTCCTAAAAATACAAAATAAAACAAAAATAGCCGAGGTAAGATAACTTTTTCAGGGGTATCATGTTTGTCTGGAGGGTTTTTAGGTGGTAAACTGCGGTCATCTGTTGGGAAGGGTTGATAAATCCTTACGAACCTGTTTCTATATGTTTGTGTTTCGCCATGATAAATTATGATTATCTAATAAGGATTTGGGATTTGTGCGATCTTATATGGACCGATGTATCGGGAGCCTAACTTGTTGGTGATGGGTAATTTGGCCACCATTACATTGTCACCTATAGCGAACGGGTTTTTGTAGTGAGTGACATCTTGCTTACTGTCTTGGCAGGTTTGAGCAGTGTGTAGTGTGTTTCTGAGGTGCTGTAAAGGGTCGATAGTAAGTTGAGACGCGGACGGCTGGGCCAGATGGTGGAAGGGGAGTAGTAGAGGTGCAACGCCGTACACTCTCATGGGTGAAACACCGTCTTCCTGTGGGCAAGAATTCATCCCCCACTGTATCATTTTAATTTGTGCCGGCCAGTCTGTGGTGTTTAGAGCGATCATGCGGGTTCGCAACTGATTGTTGATTGTGCGATGGCTTCTTTCACAGATAGCATTCCCTTGAGGCCAATACGGAGAGGAGTGTTTAACTTTAATTCTGCACTTATTGGTGAAAGCTTCCCAGATAATAATGAGATGGGAAGTCCAAACACAGGAAAAATCTCGGTGGCTAGTAGTTCAGCTATGGTTAGAGCGCTGTGATCTTTAGTGGGGCAGGCTATCAGGAACTTTGAGTATACATCTACAAACGTGACGACAAATCTTTTTCCATGACTTGCTGTAAATGGACCCATGACGTCTAACGACAAGGTTTGCCAAAGTTTGTTGGCTGAGAGCGTTCCAGCGGGTCTGGCAGTGTTGCATCTGTCTTTACCTAAAGTGCACGGTTTGCAGGCTTCTGTGACTCTTATGGCAATTCCGGAAGGGTTGATGGTCCAATATCGATCTTGGAATATTTGTAACATGGATGCCGTTATCTTCGTGGATTGAGATCATGTATTCCTGAGCTATTCTAGGTTCTAAAACAATATGTCCAGATTCTGTGTTCAGTTGATCCCCCCACCGAATTAATCTCTGGAATATGTTTCTTGGAATCCAGGTGAGTTTGCACTTTTTCTCCCAGGATTGTATGAGAGTTGGGTCTGGTGGGTTCTCTGAGTCTGGTTTTGGTAATACGGCTGGCGTAGAATGTTGAAGAGCTGCTAGGTTGTTTAGGGTATCTTTTGGTACTGGTAGGCGGGATAGAGCATCGGCATTGGTGTGGAGTTTTCCTGGTTTATACTGTATCTCAAAGTCGTATTCTTTTAGGGATTCTTGCCAACGTACCAGCAAGGCTGAGTTGGTTTCACATTTTCTTAACCATTGTAAAAACTGATGGTCTGTTATGATTAATAGTTTAGCCCCTAATACGAATGAGCGAAAATGATTTAGTGCCCATATGACACCCAGGCATTCCCTTTTTGTGGCGGCATAGTTCTGTTGAGCAGTGTTGAGGGTGGAACTAGCATAGGCGATGACATGTTCTTTTCCATCCTGGACTTGTTCTAAGACGGCTCCGATGGCGTAGAGTGACACGTCCGTGTATAGCCTGAACGGTTGTTGGTAGTCTGGAAATGCTACCATAGGAGCTTGTACTAATTTGCTTTTTAGAGTGTTGAAAGCTGCATCTCTCTCAGGTGTCCATTCGAATTCTGTGTCCTTGTGGGTTAGTTGATGAAGGGGTCTAGCAATGGCTGTAAAGTTTGGCACGAAACGTCGGTAGTAAGTGGCTAGTCCTAGGAAAGATCTCATGCCTTTTACAGTGGTCAGAGGTTGTTGTTGGGCAATGGCTGAGAGTTTATGGGGATCCGGAGAGACACCCTTTCCGGATATCACATGGCCCAGGAAATCTACTGACTTGCCGGCAATTTCGCACTTGGAGGGTTTAAGCTTCAAACCTGCCTGTCGGATGTGTTGTAGGACCTGTCTATGTCGTTGAAGATGCTCAGGCCATGTGCTCGAGTAGACGATCACGTCATCCAAGTAAGCGAGGCAGCTTTCCCATGTTAATCCCCTCAGTACGGACTCCATGAGTCGAGAGAAAGAAGCTGGACCGTTGCATAACCCAAATGGTAACACATTAAACTCATATAAGTGTCCTCCACTAGTAGAAAAAGATGTCTTTTGCTGGTGTTCTACTTTGATTGGGACTTTGATTGGGACCCGGCTTGCAAATCAAGGGTGGTGAACCACTTGGAGCCGTGAAGGGAGTCCAGAGAGTCATCGATACGGGGTAGTGGTGTTGCATCTTTTATGGTGGCATCATTCAGATGACGATAGTCCACGCAGAACCGCATCGATCCATCTTTTGTTTTTACTAAATCGACGGGGGAGGACCATGGGCTGGTGGAGGGGGTGGCAATTCCGGCATCTAACATCTCTTGCACCTGTCGTTCTTCCTCTTGTCATTGTACCGGATTCTTCCGGCGAGATGGTTGACGTAAGGGTGGTCCGGTAGTGTGGATTTCGTGTTTTTCCATGTTCGTCCGGCCGATTTTGGTGGGTGATGTAGTGAAAACGTCTTGAAGTTCGTGTAGAACCTGTTGCATTTGATGATTTTGTAAGGCTGTCAATGTGCTGGGAATGATAGGTAATGTCTTTGGTAGGTGAATGTCTGGTGGAGGAACAATTACCTCATCGAACGTCTCGAGATCACCAATTACGAGACCTTTGAGAAGAGTCAATATTTCTTCGGAAATATTGGCTATGAGAATAGTGTTGAACTGAGACGAGACAATAGCAGGTTGAATTTTGCTGCGATCGTGATTGTTGGTTGTTGTGATAGGGATCAACATCATGTGTTTCTGAGGAATGGGTTATAGGGGAACCCATTGCTGTCTGATGAGGGCGGGGCTGATGATAGTGGTGGATGTGGTGGTTGTTTGTTTCTCACCTAATCGTGATTGTTTTTTTTTGTAATGGACTTCTTACCGGATTGTAAAACAGGTGTGTTGGTGGTTAATTGAGTGTTTTTTATTTTTTCTTCAGATGAAAAACATTCTTGTTTGTCGTCGTAATGTTTTTCTTAGTTGTGGGTGGTGAGCAAACTAATTTCTGAACGTGATTTTTTTTTTCTTCCTGATTATTATTCCTGAGGTGAATGAGGTTGGATCTGTCTACAGATGTTTTCATGGAGAAGTTTTTTTTTTATTTACTAGGTTGACGAGTTTGTTGTTGTTATGGTGGTGTCTTTGTCTTAGAGAATGGAGAGGTCGGCAGGCCGAAGTCTCTCAACTCTTCACTAGAGGAAATGTAATCTCGCTATGGAGCCAATGTCACGTCGGCATGCCGAACGATGACAAAGTTCCTCGACAAGGACACTTTCGTACAAGTGTCCACTTGGACTCAGTAAAAAAACAGAGAGGTCGGCAGGCCGGAGTCTCTCCACTTTTACTAAGAAAAGTGAAGCCTGATAATAGAGACAATGTTCACGCTGGCATCCCAGACATCAACAGAGTTCCTCTAGCAGGACACTTGTTCCTTCCCACTCTAGAGAATATTGAGGACGGCAGGCCGCACACCTCAACTTCTTTTATAGATGGTGCTGGTGTGGGCTTTCCTTAGTAAGATTGACAAGCCAGGAGCAGCAGGCCGGTATCCTCCTTCCCAACCTCAGAATCAAGACGAGAGAGCGGCAGGCCGGTAACTCTCTTCCTAACCCTTTAGGAAAGTTATTCCTATCTCAGTAGCTGTGTATCTCACTGGCATGCCAGATGAGGACAGAGTCCCTGGGACAGGCCACAGTTTCGGTAACTTGTAGTCTAAGAAGAAAGTTTCCGGCAGGCCGTACGCTTTCCCACTAGACTAGCTAGGAACCGCCTAAGTAGGGTCTCTATGTTAGCTGGGCAGGCCTCTGGCTAACAAAGATCTCTAGTATAGGTTTTTTTACTCACAGACAGTATATTTGGGCTTTCGGCAGGCCGTTAGTCCAACTGAATGGAGGGTAATCTTAAGACTTCATAAGGTGGCATGCCAGAACTTTTGAAGCCTCAAAATTGCTTGTCTTTCCTCAGAAATCCTGAACTGGTATTGGGGATTACTGAGTGCACTCCCCCGGTACCTCTAGGATGGTAATGAGGAGGTATCCTAGAGGGGGTCCTTGAGCCCTTCTTATTCTGCTGGTCAAGGTCTTCTTCAATACAAGGATATTACTCGGTGATGGGGTGATGAGTAAGGTCAATTATAGCTCCTAGAGTAGGGTACTTTATCAAAGGTTAATTATAAATTAATAGGTGGTCTATATAAACTCAATAGAACTCTGGAAAACAATAATAGTGAGTAAAGGGAATGAATTCTGAAATTCGGACTCTCGGGGAGCATTGGTGGTGTCGGGTGCATCGAAGGTGTGTCGTGCGCACCGGACAAGTGAGGGCTATGATGCGCGCGAGACAGCGTTTACCCTTCTCTCTCCTTCTCGTCATGGTGGCTGAGGGATTTTACTACGGATCTTTGTTGGTAGTAATTTTGGGTATAAGAATATATAAATTTCCCTCTGCATTGCGTTGTCTAAATGAGTGTGTACGTATACAACCTTCCTGGTTCGGGTTGGCAGGCCTGGGTGTACACACAGGTATTTAAACGTATGGAGCGCCCTCTCTCAGGGCGCGGGCGCGGAAGACCTCCCGCGTTGTTTTGTACGTGGAGACAATTAGGTACAGGGTATTCTTATTTAGAAGGAAGCATGTGTGAGTTGTGTAACTAGCAAAACTAGTTGAAGAGTGTCAAAAAAAGGCATGTGTATATATGTGTGGGAAAACAGTGTCCCAAGATCTATTGAGGTATATGTTCACATCTTATTGCATAAAATAGGGTTTCATACATTCATATAATTGTTTCATCTGGCAGTGTTTTCTTCGGTAGCAAACATATGAGTTTTTCTTAACTTCTACTTCTCTATTCTCCCCGAGCTATATGGTGAGGTGGGCAGAAAAGGAAAACACAAGAATATATGGATCATTGATTTCTTCGATGGTGAAGACAAGTTTGTTTATTCTTATTTTGCATATATATAGTATAATAATGTACAGGGGTCAGGATAGGAACATTGGTAATACAGGTAAAGAAAGAAGGTACATAGTGAACAGGAGAGGAGTAACAGGTCGTTGAGAAGTGGACGCTGAACCTCATCTTTCTTCGGGGTGGTAGTGGGAGCAAGCGTCCGATATGGTGTGATGTTCCTGTTCCGGGGCGACCTCTCGCGCCTTGTCCGGGGTGACCCGGGATACTCCTGCGCCTCGTTGGTTCGCTGCTATCGTTCTCGCTTTCCTCTGTTTCCTTGATGGTCTCTTGGGCTCCTCCTCCTGTTCTTTTTCGAGGTATTTTATAAATATATATATATACAGAGAGAGAGAGAGAGAGAGAGAGAGAGAGACAAAATTTGCATTTGTGTGTATGCGCGCTCAGCTAATACTGTTCCTATAAATATCCATTAACGGTGTCAAGTATGTGTAGCATAAACTGTAACAATATGTGGCATCCACCTTTGGACTCAATCCCTATGTTTGATCATCATGTGATCATCATGATCGGCATGTTTGATCATCATGTGACATTCACCTTTGGACTCCATTCCCAGTATTTTTCGTGCTGATTAATCATCAACATAATCTTAAATTAACCTAACTTAAGGGTTATCAAATAACCCTTTCAAGATACGAGGACGTGTTTCTTCATTTTATTCCGGTTTTGATAACCGGATAGGTTATATAGACCTAGGTTTGATAGACGATTCTAGCCATCTTAAGGGGAGCGTCCGCCATGGCCCAAACTGGTGTGGATCTGAAATTCTGAAATTGAGATTTTTATTACAGCAGTGATGGGAACACTGTAGGAGTGATGTGGCAAAGTTTTAGACTCGTAAAATAAAAAAAATACCCTAAATACAGGGTCCCCTTACGCCCTCCACACGACGTATATGTGGTATCGTGGTATGAACGTTAGTAACCAATACAATCGCGTTATTATGCACAAATATAGACAAATTACAGTTAACAGAGGTATCTGGCACCTCAAGTGGCTCGCTGGTGTAGTGACTAGCGTCTTGGACTTCCACCCAGAAGGCCTAGGATCGCGCCCACGCTCGGCGCATTAAAGATTTTTCACAAGCACTGAGTCATTACCGTCCCTCATGAGCAAGGGGATGGGTTTTGTAGTACAGGACCCCAATGGAAATACGCCTAATCAGCCTTATTGGGCTATCCTCAGCTGGCTTTGCATGCGCTAGCTTTAAGAACTATTATTATTATTATTATTATTATTATTATAACTGAACCTGGGAGAGTGAGGGTGAGTCCTTAGACCTCATCATCTAAGCCATCATCATCATCCAAGCCATCATCATCATCATCCAAGTGCACAAACATATTATATATTCAACACTAAACAGATCTAACCCATCCAAACCAACCCTAACACAACCTAGAGTAATCGAAAATGGCCTAACTTGGCATAAATGAGGTGCGCCGTTCATGACACCATTGGTGCCAATTGAATAAAATACCTTTTGGGGGGTCCAGGTGGCATATTATTCACTTAGACTTAGTAAATTGTACTGGATTTTAGTGCCAGAGCATGTATCAAATCAATCAATAGCAAACAGTTGCAATAAATCGTCATTTGAGAGAGGAATCGTTGGGTAATGGATAAATTTAGTTTTTCGCCTTTTTCTCAAAACTAGGCCTATAGTTACTCAAAAAAAAATCCCTGAAACTTTTATTTTTGGTCCAATTTTAATAAGTAAGATATCAATGGAAAGAGGAGAAAAATGCAATATAAATTTGCGACAGATTTTTGATACACCAATATTTTTTTTGACAGGAGTATAGCAACCTTTCAAAACTTTAAAAAAAAAAAAAATTATAGGGTGTATCAAAAATCTGTCAACAATTTATATTGCATTTTATCTCCTCTTTCCAATGATATCCTATTTATTAAATTTGGACCTAAAAATAAGAAAGATTTAGCGGTTTTAAAATTTGCAAGATATGCGAAAATCCGAGGTAGCGAAAAAACTATTGTTCCGATTTTGTTCATTTTTGGATAAGTTGTTCCTAAAAGTAGTATCTAACACCTGTATACAAATGAAAATGATTGGACCATTTTGAAATACATGGTGGACGCTCCCCTTAAGAAGGAATTGTGGGAGTCAGAGGGTCATTTGAGATAGACTTTACCCCTTTGATTCCTAGGGGGCCTTCCAAACCCGAGTAAAATAGTCTAATGTTTGTCAGAATACACTGTAAAAGCGTCCTTGAATACTGAAAGGGTCAAGTGACATGGGAATCTAAGAGATAGAGGGCTTTAATCAGAATTTTAGGTAAATATATTTTTAAAACCAATCTCTATGTAAAAAAGGATGCTGATTCCATAAAAAAACAGTCTTATTAACCCTGTATAAGACAAAATTGCCATTTGGCCGTTTTTTACCCAAATTTGACCCGCTTTTGCCCAAATATGATTTTATTTCCTAATGTTTGTATTTTTTACCCAAATATATTGTGTAAGATATAAAGTGAAGACGTTTTGTATGTAAAATACATAAATTAAATAAAAATGGAGATAACCGATATCGTTTTTGGGATATCATTAATTTAGTGCTAAAAATCTAGATTTGTTCGTATTTTTTTCAGAAAATTAATTATGCTTACTACTAGTAAGAAAATATATAATTCGGTCAACTATTTACATTTTATATCCAAAAGAAACCTTACATAACAGAGCTTGAAAGAGTTAAATCAGATGTGAACATTATTAACTTTTAGGGAAGATACAGACACGTGTTTGGGTGTTGGTCCACCTCGACCACCGTAATGCTTTATACCAGAGATGGGAATATCTCAAGAATGGCTAAAGTTATAGCAACAAAACATTATGGTAGTATGTATGGGACACCAACTTACCGTTATGGTTTTAACTTGCTGGAATAATTTCTTTCCATCAGAGCCAAGTAGAAACCAGGCGCTGGACAGTTACTATATCAACAAGAATCACCATAGTTAGACATCTGTTTGAAAAGGTGGCAATAAAGAATGATGCAAACCCAAGCCATGAAACCCGAAAATCGAAAGTGAGTAAATTCCACAAAGACATAGAAAACATTTCCCAGATGTTTGATAATACTATGAATCCTTTTGCTGAGTCCCTGTTTGTTGACACCAATCTCTACTGTATAACCGATGGCAAGAAAATTGCATATAATGTACAAGATTACATGCTAAATCTTTTTGTTTTAGGTAGGAAATGGAGAGATGAGTTTGTTCAGGAATGGTTAGATGATCCTACCAGGTTTGAGAGGCCACTGAAAAGAAGAAAAGTAAGCAACTTTGCCAGTTCTGCTATCAAGAGCAAAATCCGTGGTAAATATGAAAAGGTAATTGAGCTGAAGACAACACGAAACTTGATGGGTAGATTGGTCTATCTTGCTTGTACCAGAAATCTTGATCTTGAAAAGGTGTTTTCTTTTCCAATAATGCCACTCCCCCTCTCATTGGCCAGCATTTCTGGCACAGCCATAAAGACACCTAAGAACATACACTATAAGTACCTTGAAGATTTGATCACACATACAGAGCCGACAGTGGTTAATACAGTTCTTTATGATGCCATTTTTGCAATCCAGTCATTGCCCACCAACTAGCCTCACAAATTTGGGAAAGTAGCAGGAGTGGTTCTGAAGATTATATGCAGTACACAGGTATATGAAATACACTTTGTCTGTGACAGTTATGTGAAAAGCATAAAGAATGCTGAGCAACAGGAAAGAGGTGTAAATCATGGATTATTTCACATCACTGGTGCAGATCAGTTGCTTCCTAAAAATGTGATATATGCATTGCTATCACCAGCACTTATCACTGCACTTATCAAGTTCTTCATGGAGGAGTGGAAACTTAACAGTTTTGCAAGTAACATAAATCAAAAGACAGTTATTGTTGCACATGAGAATAAGTGTCTTAGCTACGCTAACAGGAAATATGGAAGACACTAGGTACCAGACTACATATGCTCACATGTGGAGGCAAATACTTGCCTGGTGTACCATCTTAGCATTTTGTCAAAAAGCATCACCAGAACAGAATGTTGTTGTCCGTGCAACAGTCACTGATATCATGGTTACCCTTCTCTATCATGTCAGAAAACTTGAAGTCAATATATGGATGGACCTTGGACATTCGAGTGATAACACTAGAAGGTATGCCCATATTACTGTGCTAGCAAACTACATTGGTCAGTAATTTCCAAACATTGCCAGGATATCATGCCCTAACAGGATGTGATTATATATTACTGTTCTTTGGAAAGGGAGAGGGGAATCCACTGAAGCACGCTGAAAAGACTCCTCCTTATCTTGAATGCTTAGGTGGTCTAAGAGAAAAGATTACTTGTTCTGATGATGACAGCTTCGTAGAAAAATATGTCTGTCCACTCTATGGTCAGTGAACATTATAATCTGTGAATAAGGCCAGGTTTGCTGCTTAGTCGAAGTTGATCTCACGTACTAATGATAGTTTCATTCATTAAGAAACTAAGTTACCTTATTCGTTCCAGAGTTTTTTTAATAGAGCTGTTTAAACAGAGACCAGGTTGATTTTGCACAACTTGAAATAAAGCTACTGCGGTCTTTAACTCCTTCCCTGCGGGTTTTTGGCCCTAATTAAGCTTCATTCCCTGCACATTATTAACAAGAGCCAGAATGTAATACAATGATATATCCATATATATCAAGACTCGCAGTAATTGAGATTTCCAATGACACCTATATTTTCTCTATACGACGTCTTGTTGTCTTGCAACGATCTTGCAAATGTCGGCCAAAATCGCTAGAAATGAGTGATTTTGAGTGGTTTTTGCTATGTGTAACGATGCAGTGAGGTAGCAGACGGCTGTAAGTTACGCCAGTGCGGGCCGAGATTTGGTGAGTGATGGACTAAGGGGTCCTGCGCAGCCTTGCAACCGCTGCCTCACTCCCAGGATACATAATATGCGGATTTCGGTGCCCATCTGGTGACGGGACCGATCGGGAGGGGGTAAATTTATAATTTGGGAATCTATCCTTTTCATATGTATATATGTATGTATGTATGTATGTAGGCCTAGGTATATACTCAGGCAAAGATCCGATAGTCAGGGGTAGCCGACTAGAGACAGAGTCCGAACACAAACAACAAGATTAACCCGTCCAATCCCAGCGACGCCTACTAGCCGTCAGTAGATAAGTCATTCCCCAGTCCCAGCGACAGCTAGTAGCCGTCAGTAATGTAATTTCCTTGTAACTGCCTGTATCAGGCTGTACCATGTACCACGACCATTTGAGCACTGCTCTCGATATGGCAACACTTCTCAGCTTATATAAGACCCTCTGAAGGCTGGGGGAGCCAGTCTTCCTTCATCTCTTGAGGTGGAAAGTTGTTCTATCTTGCCATTTTGGCCACATTGCTTGGAAATGGGGGGGATTTTTATTACTGTATCCTAAGGTACAGTAGGGATTAAATAAAACAAAAAATTCACACACATCTACATTGCCCAGAAGACCAAGACCAAGGATCACTAGGGGCATCCAGCAACCCCCAGGTCCCAGACCTCCCGGAGAGGTTCCGGTCTCAGCAGGCAGACACTTAGCGGAACCACACAACAATGCCCATCCCAAATTACTTCCAGGCAGAGCCCATCATATATACACCGGTTCGCGGGCCTGGCACCTGTACAATCATAATAACTCCATAAGCCCCCTTTTTTCTCTCTATCTCTCCTAAAAATTTCACTCACGGTCATAATTACCATAATGTTACTGCCGATTATTCACCATTCAAATCCGACCCCCGCTCCAACCCAAATGTATACCACAATGCTCGCTCGCTCTCGCTCTCTCTCTCTCTCTCTCTCTCTCTCATTATATACAGTATATGTATATAGTTTATATATATATATTGATATACAGTATATATGTATATATATATATATATATATATATAATTATATATATATATATATATATATATCGATATATATAATATATATATATATATATATATATATATATATATATATATATATATATATATATATATAGGCCTATATATATATATATATATATATATATATATATATATATATATACTCACACCCCCATCGGTTTGTCCCCTTGTCAGGATCCCTCAAAGTGCCCTGAACCTTTACCTTCTACTCTATCTATCCATTTCTGTAACATTAGCGGCCTTTCCTCTAACTTCCTTCATGTGGAACACCAAACCTGACTTACTTTTACTCACCGAAACTCAGTTGTCTAAGGCAACAGACAGCAACCCCTTCTCTATATCCTCCTTCTATCTCTATCCTCAATTTAAAGACAAAGGTTGATGTTGCGTGTACGTACGCAACAATCTTACTTGCTCTCGTGTTCCCAATTTCGACTCTTCTGAATTCTCAACTATCTGGCTTAAACTATCTTGTCACTTACTCACTAAATATATCTGTGCTGTTTATCTCTCCCCTAACTCTCCTGACTATCCAAAATTCTTTGACTATCTTACTTCTAAAGTGGAACACATTCTATCCATCTCTCCCTTCTGTGAAATCTCCATCGTATGAGATTTCAATGTTCACCATGGCCAATAGCTCTCCTATAATTGTTCTGACCAACTAGCAGTTCAGGAGTTGCACTAGCTATAAAGTCGTCCAAATCTGTCGTTAGCCTAGTAATGACACCCCTCAAGCCCCCTCTCTGGTTCTTCAAGACTGTAATAGTAAATAGACATAGTTTTAGCTGGTTTATCTTCTGATTTACCAGCCATTAAATAATGCATGAACTTACACCTTTAGTCCTCACATGCAATACTGTACTTATATTAGCCTACCATTCACAGACTAATGTCATTAGATTAAAAAATAATAATGACTATATTTAAACAGCTTACCTTACACAATACCAAGAGAGGTTGGGATATTGTGGGATGAAACAGCGAAACAATGAAGGAAATATGTGATGGTCAGTCAGGCATAAGTCAAAAATAGTAAGTAATAGTGAAAACTGGGAAACAAATACGGAGTATGACAAAAAAAAAAAAAAAAAAAAAAAAAAAAAAAAAAAAGGATAGTTTTTTCTTTTTACTAGGGGAAGACGATGTGCTGGATACAAGATTTTGGGAGTCGTAGGCTAACTACCCCGGCATCACGTTCCAGCCATCGCTTCATCATTCCTGTCATTTTATCGTGCAGGATCGTGTTAGTGTCGATGTCTAGATGCACTCCGTCGATATCTAGATCCTGGGGTTTTGAGGAGACTGATTTTAGCGGTGACGTGTGGCATCCAGTCTTGTGCGCAGGGTTCGGTTTATCGAATTCCTTATTCTATTATATTGGGCTGCTGGCATGCCCTTTACCCTAAAGCGATACTCCAGGGAAAGCGAAACACCCTCAACAGCCGGAGACAGGTCCCCTAAGGCTACAGCGAGTTCACGCGGGTCAGTATTGGCGACAATGTCGTTGCCCCCGATGAGCAAATAGGTATATCTAGGCCGGTATAGTACCAGCCTACCCCCCTCGTCGGATGACTTAAGACTTCCGATGCTTGCGCCAGGCACCCCAAAGTATCGAAACTTAAACAGTCGATCCCCGCTCGCCTCCCTGTAATTTACAGGGCCTTGGTCTGCTGCCTCCAAACGGGTCACGTAGGAGTGGCCAATTACTGCTATGAGGTCAATTTCGGCAACTACTACCTCCTCTGGGTTAAATCCTAAATCTACACCTCCATAATCCTTTGATCTGCAACCTCCAACAACATTGCCCTTGCTCATATTAACTAACTAACTATAGGAAATTTAAACTGTGGCTCAAAGTCCCGGGGTCTGGGCACCAATATGGCAGATTTAAGGAAGTTGAGTGTACTCTACCTAGACTGAAAAGGTCCGCTCATATAAATCGTAAATTAATATAAAATACCGGGAGTGTAACTCACTTTAAATCACCATAGAAAGTTATGTTGTAGTCAGGTATTGTATGAACTGATGATGGTCGACAAATGGCTACCGTTGGAACACTATTGGGAGATTGTTTACATCGGAGTGGCCATGAGGTGCGCATTCTAACAAAGAAAGGGAATAAATAAATGTTAAAGAAGTCTAAATCATGATAATAAGCTTAGCTTGTCTGTCTGTCTGTCTGTCAGTCGGATGAAGTTGTGATGATGAGAGCGTGATATCACGAAAGCCGGAACAAGGATCACGGCGAACTGAGGAGTGGAGGTTATGCCAGGACGAAATCTAAATGTGCCCTGGCGCGAGGCGTCTGGCTAAACACATACATACATACATACATAACATTTTAAGACTGAGTGTTCCACACATACGTGCAGTTTCAGTCTCTTGTCCTAATGGCGGCGTTCCAGGAAACCCTGTTAAGGGCTGCTTCACTTGTCAAGTTCTTGGATTTGAAATCGGCACGTATAGTCCGACCCCAGGTCTTCCTCGGTCCACCCCTTGGTGCAGCTCCCTCCACAATCACAGACCTGCATATTTTCACCCAATTTTGTTCATCCATTCTCTCCACATGTCCATACCATCCCAGTCTACTTGTACGCATCACCTCGCTAATACTCTTTTTACCTAAACGTCTCCTCAGCTCAACATTTGTTATTCTATCCTGTAGCCTGGCCCCACACATCCATCTCACCATTCTCATCTCATTACGTTCCATTCTGTTGACATCCTCTACTTTAACGGCCCATGTTTGTGAGGCATATGTCATTGCACTTCTAACACATGAGGCATACACCTTTCCCTTCAGGGGGAGGGGCATTCTTTTCATGGTCAGGATTGGCAGCAGTTCTCTGAACTTCCCCCAGCCACATCTAATTCTAGCAACAGTGGCAGCCTCGGCCCCACCACCGGCAGAGATGGTATCTCCTAGGTAACAAAACTTGTTCACCAGCTCCAATGACTCATTTCCAAAATTCACAGCCACAGGATCATCACTTAACACAAGCTCGCCTTTGCACACTACGCACTCAAATTTCTCTATTTCTGACTTATCCTTCGGCAGGGGTCCCTTTATTCTACTACAGCGCTTATTCCCATGGTGCACCCAGCGTCGACAGATGCTACATTGAATCGCGTTAACGCCCACACCCTTTCCACACACTGCACATGGGTATGCACCGCTCTTTTCCACACTTCATCGCCTTTATGCTACTAATCTAGCGGATACTGCTAAGTTTGTAGCAGATATCTAGCGGTAAATACCGTACTTCCTTTATAATATTACAACATAGTTATATGATAATCGTCGTATAATTATTCCTAAAAGACTCATAAATAATATACTTTCGTATAATAGGCCTTATTTAACTTATCAAGTTTACATACAAATATGATAAGGTATGACTGTTATACCACTAACTATCGTGAATCCACGATACACTCCCCCCTGAACCCCATCTTATATCTAGAGTTGCCCAGAAGCAATCTTGTGTCGCCACATATCAACGGCGCCACGGGCAGCCCGTCTGGGTCTAGTTCCTATCCGAGCTGGATCACCAACGGGTTGTGGTGGATCGACTAAGTTAGCCTCCTCGGATCCAGCATCATCAGGTGGAACCTCTTCATGTGCAGAAGAGCCGAGCTCCATAGCGTACAGTCGTGCGATAGGACGAACTGTAGTCCCAGTAGCCGTCCTGAGCAGCGCTAATCGCCCTACTGAGCCTTCGCCCTCGTACACCTCCACTACGCGGCCCAATTTCCAGTACAATCGAGGATTTTCATCATGGATAAATACTACATTGCCTACAGAGGGTGCTGATGGTTGACCAGCTAACTTAGATGTCCTCTCACGCAGTACCAATAAGTAGTAATTAATCCACCTCTTTTTAAAATCACCGATAACTTTAGAAATGTACTGGTACCGACGGGACACCGCAGCTTCGCTGAACATTGAAGGGTCTTCTAACTCTACCTGAGACTGCAAATCTGTGGGAAATGCGGTCAACGGCTTGTCGTAGAGTAAATGCGCTGGTGTAAGTGGCAGTGGTTCTTGCAGGTCGGTATATACATAGGTCAGAGGACGATCATTAACAACCGCCTCGACTTCAGTGAGCACAGTTACTAGTTCGCTCCTGTCTTGCACCGCCCGTAAGCCTGACTTCACGATGCCTACACACCGTTCCCAAATTATACCAAACCACGGCGCTTTGACTGGTATGAACTTCCATTCGCACTTCCGCTCTCCCAAGAAAGCAACAACTGTTGGATCGTCACTTAAATCTTTCAAGTACCTGGAAAAGTGGGAGCATTATCGCTAGTAATCAAATAAGGGAAGGATCGACGAGCACAAAACCTCCTGAACGCCAGCATAAACTCTTCACACGACATATTGTCACACAGTTCTAAATGTATTGCACGTGAAGTGGCACAAGTAAACAATAAAACATAAACCTTGTCCAGTTCCCTAGTTCTCAGTGCGCCGGTATAGTCTAGTCCTGTAACTCTGAAGGGTTCCAGATGATTAACGCGGCACTCTGGCAAGGGTGGAGCAGGTCCAGTCGTAAATGGCCTTCCTTTTAGTCTACGGCACACCACACACCTTTTGACTACTCGTCGAACTATCTGTCGAACTCTGGGTATCCATCAGTTGAGACGCAATCTACAAATAACGTGGTGGACCCCGTAGTGCATTACTTGTTCATGTGTGCGTTGTACCAGTAGATCGGTGACATGGTGTGTTGCTGACATCAGGATAGGGTTATTAGTACAGTCGTCTACACCCGACCACTTCAGACATCCCTCACATCTAATTAGGTAATTTTTCAGGTGCAGCCTTAGTTGACGCACGATGTTAGGCATTATATTCTTACCAATGCTTCTTATGGACTCTAATTCATGGCTGAAGGATTCCATTTGAACCCATATAATTAGTGTTACCTCAGTTGCTTTTATTTCTTCGGTATTTAAGCTTTGACCCAGATTGCAGAGTCGTCTTTGTGGCTTGGCCTTTATGTTGGTGATGTAATGCAACACCCAAGCTACGACCCTGACTAACTTATTGTACCCACCGATCCTTAACTACTCTAACATAGGACTCGGTGTTGATGTCGGTTGAATGACAGCTGTCACCGTTTCTAAAGGCAAAACCAACTCAACCTCGGCATTCCAGACAGCCCCAATCCCCTTCGTGGAGCAGCCATTTTGTGCCTTGCCACCACAGCTCGGACTTTATCAATTTGGACGCCGTTACTCCCCTATAATCCTATTTATCAAGTCACTGGGGATTTCCTTGGTTGGTACATAGTGATAGATGGCGTTGGGTAGTAGGGATCGTATTTCATCGACCCTATTGCGCACATAGACGGGCAATGTCTTTTGACTATGCACCCAGCTTAGTTCAATTTGGCTATCACACCACACGTGTACCTTATTTTTTTTTTTTTTCCCTATATGATTGAGGGAGGCAAAAGGAAGAACTGCCTATAGCGAGTGCCTCTCCCATAGTTGAAAGAGTGACAGGGCGGAAATCAAGGGACGTTCGGGCCAAAATGCCTGGACACACGGAGTTTGACGCAATTTAAGTCATAGGAAGAGGGAAAGACTGATTCTGGGAGAGAGTTCCAGAGCTCAGCTGTTGAGTAGAAGAAAGTTTGAGAGTAACGTTTCACTCTTGGGTTGGAGAGTTGCACAGAGTAGGGGTGGGATTGAGTTGCATGACGGGTACCACGTGCCCTACGTAAAGGAGGTGGTATACACTGGGAAACCTCTGAGGAACACTGATTATTATAGTAGCGATAGAATAGCGAAGTAGGTAGTAGGGGTAGGCAGCCCCGCCCAGGGAAGTACTACCGCCAAGGTTTCGGGAGACTCAGGGAATAGCCTGAATTCCATTTTCTCTCCCAGGCCTTGGTAGCTGGATACATATCTTTCTGCCTCACACATCAGGGGTATCAGGAAAACCCTCTTTATATAACATACACATCCAACTTCACGACATTGCCCTACATTGCTATCCTCTATCCATAAAACACTACTCTTCCCACTACATATCATACATGTAACACCATACACCTTACCCAATAAATATGGCAGTACAATTGTTAAGAGCAAACCTGGTGGTCCCTCGGATATCCACCCCCGGCAGGGTTGGGTCATTGACACAGGGCCCTCCCGGTCGTCATCATGCGACTGTGTCGAGAGCATTGCAACGTCCCAAAGCTGCTCGTCGGTGCAGCTTTTTCTTTAGCAATATAAGGGGACTTCACTCTAACATCAATTCTGTACACCAATTTCTTCAAGCAGAATCCCCTACTCTCCTTTTTTTGACAGAGACTCAAGTAACATCCACATCTGACACGTCTAAATTTAATTTTCCAGGTTATCAACTGCTCTAAAATTTCAGACCTAAAGGAGGTGTATGTTGCTTCGCAAAATCTGAAATTGCCCTGGAGGAGGTTACTAGTTTCAATTGTCCCGATTTTGATTATTCTATATACAAATTAATTTCTGCTGGTAAATTTAAATACATATGTTGCATCTACCATTCCCCAAATACTCCTCCAGAGCAAAGTCTTTTTGATTCTCTGTCCTCACAACTCAGTGTCCTCAACTTAAATGCTTCTTCTGAAATCACTGTGTTGGGTGATTTTAATGTCCATAATGTTGAATGGCTCACTCATTCAGCCAGGACTGATGATGCTGGTCTTAAATGTGAGCTATTTGCAGACTCATTTAATCTCACTCAACTAGTCAACCAACCCACCCGTGTACCAGATCAAAAACTCATGAAGCCTTTTATTACTTTAGAAACATCAGAAATCATGCCAAAACTGTATTAAACCTAACTAAATCAAACTTTCTCCACAAGCAGGCAAATAAACTTCTAAATAATCCAAATGATAACAAAATATTTTGGTCTACTCTTAACTCATTTAAATCCAACTTCACTACTGCTTCATCCATTCCACCATTAAAATCTCCGACTGGCAATCTTGTAAGTGACCCACGAGGTAAAGCTAACCTTCTTGCGGATATTTTCTCCACCAACTCAACCTTAGATGAAATAAATCAAGATGTCCCTGTACTTAATTTTAATTCGCCTGAAATTCCCTCACTTAAGATCCACACCAGACATGTCAAAACTATTTTGCAGAATCTCTCAGTAGATAAGGCTCCTGGTCCAGATGAAATTCCTCCAATAGTACTTAAGAATTGCTCCTTGGTGCTCGCTCCTGTATTGGCAAAATATTTCCGTCTGTGTACTCATACCTCATGCTTCCCAGTACCCTGGAAAGAAGCAAACATCCATCCAGTTCCTAAAAAAGGTGCCTCTTCAGATCCATCAAACTACAGACCAATAGCTATAACTTCCACTCTTTGAAATTATATTAAATAATCACATAATTAAGCATCTTGAGAATAATAAATTAATCAGTGATAGGCAATATGGTTTTAGACGATGTCAATCAACTTGCAGACATGCTTTGCCTTCTTACGCATCAAATCAACCAAGCTACAGACCAACATGGTGAAACACATACAATTGCACTGGATATATCAAAGGCATTTGATAGAGTCTGGCATCAATCCTTATTGTCGAAGATGTCACACTACGGCCTTGCATCATTAGTTCCACTAATTTCTTCTTATCTTCATAACAGAAAAATATGTGTAATGGTAGATGGCCTTTATTCTCAATTTCACTCAATAAATGCTGGTGTTCCCCAGGGATCAGTTTGGCCCCAATTCTGTTCCTCATTCATATCAATGATCTCATATCTACCACTCATAATCCAATACATTCCTACGCAGATGACTCAACACTCCACAGTTCCTTCACATTTACCAATTCTCTCACCCAACCCGATCTTATAACTTCAAAAATAAACACTGCAATTTCTCTGAACCAGGACCTTTCTAGAATTGATGGATGGGGACAAAATAATCTAGTTTCCTTCAATGCACAGAAAACCAAATACATTCAATTTTCTAACCGACAGAATCTCACTGACTCCCATATATTTTTTAATGATGTAAATATTCCCACTTCCCCTAGTATTGACATTCTCGGTGTAACATTAACTACTAGCTTGAGCTGGACACATTATGTTAGAAGCATTGCTAAGAATGCCTCTAAAAAACTGGGACTCCTGTACAGAGTTCGAGAATTCTTCACTGGCGAGCAGTTGGCCGTGATATATAAAAGTCATGTGCGTTCTCAGATGGATTCCTGTTCACCTCTGTGGGGTGGAAGTGGAGTGGTTGCATTGAGGCAGTTGGACAAAATTCAAAATAAAGCTATTAGATTAATCAATAACCCTGCAATCACACAGGACCTTCCTACATTATCCATACGAAGAAACGTTGCATCCCTTGCATTATTCTACAGATATTTTCACAGCAATTGTTCCGAGGAACTTGCTTCAATTGTGCCGCCTCTCCACATCTTTCCGCGTAGAACTAGGGCAGCTGAGAGCGCCCATGAATTTACACTTTCTCCTCCACAATGCAGAACTTCTGCTTATCAGAATTTATTTATCCCCAGAGCTACTACTCTTTGGAATTCACTTCCCTCGAATTGCTTTCCACAAACTTACAATCTGCAAATGTTTAAATCCAGTTGTTACAAACATTTTATGAATGGAGGATGCCTTTAGGCACATGGACCTTTTTGTTTTATCTGTGTTTTTCCTTCCTCCGTTCATTGTCTCTTTATAAAAAGAAAAAAAAAGAAAGAGATGCAACATTGCGGCGGAGAGAGAGAGATTGCAGAGAGTTGGTGAGTGGACGGGAGTTAATGATACGAAAGGCCTTCCTTTCAACTTTGTCTAGGAGAGCGGTGTGAGAGGAACCTCCCAACACATGTGAACAATACTCAATACAAGGACGCACTATGCCCCTGTACAGAGCAAGAAGCTGTGCAGGGGAAAAGAACCCCCTAAGGCGGTTGAGCACACCCACCTTCTGGGAGGTTGCCTTAGCAAGACTGGTAATATGGTCCTTCCAACTGAGAGCAGAAGAAAAAGAGACACCAAGAATATTGAGAAAAGATGAAGGATTGATTTTTGTATTGTTGAAGAATAAGGGATAGTCCGCTGGGAGCTCCTTACGGGTAGATAGATGGAGAAATTGGGTTTTGGAAGCATTAAAGGTAACAAGGTTTCTCTGCCCCAATTGGATATAGTATTTAGATCAGAATTTAAGAGTTCTATGGCTTCATTACGTTTGTCGTTGAGGGATTGCTGGCTGGGGCGTTCTGAAAAACTAAGGGAGTAGTGTAAGGTTGAGTCGTCTGCGTATGAATGGATGGGAATTGAGGTACAGTTGAGATCATTTATAAAAATTAGAAAGAGAATAGGAGATAGGACAGAGCCCTGAGGAACACCGGAGTTTATAGGGTGAGGAAGTGAACAATGGCCGTCCACAACCGCGGCTATGGAACGGCCGGAAAGGAAATTAGAGACAGATAGAGGGATAGAAACCGAAGGAGGGTAGTTTAGAAATTAAAGATTTGTGCCAGACTCTATCGAAGGCTTTCGATATGTCTAGTACAATAGAAAAAGTCTCACCGAATTCCCGAAAGGAGGATGACCAAGAGTTAGTAAGATATGAAAGAAGATCACCAGTAGAGCGACCCTTAACCCGTCCAGCCCCACCGACGCGTCTGGCGCGTCGCCTATGTATGTAACGCACAGCCCCAGCGACGAGTCTGACGAGTCACCCTAATTGCTCCGACAGTAACCTCAGGTGTAGCCACTTGAGAGGGCTCAGATTTGTATGGGAACTGTGTACGTATCCCATGCAACCGTGCCGATGGTTGAAAACTCTCAAAGTCCACGTGCGTGCGCGTGAGCGCGCAATAACCTGTTTTTTTGGGGGAAATTGCCTTCAATTTTTTACTCTTGTAAAATACGTTTTCGGGGGCTCTGTAGGACCATTTTTTAAGCTTTTTGAGCGGTTTTTCGTGGTTTTTCCTTCATTCATAACCCATTTGCTATTGTTTCTGGAATAAAACCATTTTTTGAAAACGGGCCGGGTTCTGGTGAACAAAAAATAAAAAACTAGGCGGGGCTAGCCCATGGGGTTAAGGAAACCATATACTGGCGATCTGAGAACAGATTATGAGAAGAGAAATGCTTAAGAAATTTGGAAGCAAGAATAGTTTCAAAAACTTTAGAAAGACAAGAGATGAGAGCAATTGGACGATAGTTGGAGGGTTGAGAGCGGTCACCCTTCTTTGGGACAGGTTGAATGTGAGCAAATTTCCAGCATGAAGGGAAGACGTTAGAGGATAGACAGAGACGAAAGAGTTTGCCTAGGCAGGGAGTCAGCACGGAAGCACAGTTTTTGAGAACAACAGGAGGAACACCGTCCGGACCGTATGCCTTATTAGTATTAAGCCCAGAGAGGGTAGAAAGTACATCTTTAGAAGATATTAGGATATTAGGCATAAGTAAGAGAGAGGAGGGTGGAGAGGGAGGAATAGCACCGGAATCATCCAAGGTGGAGTTTCTAGCAAAAGTTTGAGTGAAGAGTTTAGCTTTGTCAGAGGTAGAAGTGATGGTTGTGCCATCAGAGTGGAAAAGGGGAGGGAAAGACGAGAAAGAGAAATTGTTGGAGAGGTTTTTGGCTAGATGCCAGAAAGCTTGGGAAGAGCTAGAGTTGGATAGTTCAGTGCATTTATTATTGATGAAAGAGTGTTTGGCATGTCGAAGAACAGATTTGGCTTGATTCCGGGCATAAACATAGGAAGAATGAGAGTCTTGAGTTTTAAGGCGTCGGTACCGTTTGAATGCTTCCTCCTTATTGCGGACAGCAGTAGAACAGGCGTGAGTAAACCAAGATTTTTTAGCATTAGTCTGAGAGAAAGAGAATGGAATGTATGCTTCCATGCCCGATAGGAATACCTCCGTAATGCGTTCAGCACTCTCCGAGGGTCCCCGGCCACGGAAGCAGAAATAATTCCATGGGAAATCAAAGAAGTACTGCCGGAGAGCCTCCCAGTCGGCAGCGCCGAAGTGCCACAAGCGCCGCCGGCTAGGAGGATCGGGTGGCCGTACTGGAGAGATAGGACAGGTGACAGAGATAAGTTTATGGTCGGAGGAGCCCAAAGGAGAGAAAAGATCAACAGTATAAGAAGAATGGTTAGAAGTTAGAAACAAGTTAAGAATGTTGGGCCGATCTCCGATGCGATCCGGGATATGGGGGGGTTGTGAACTAACTGCTCTAGGTCATTTATGATAGAAAAGACGTAGGCTTGTTCACCAGCTGGGTCAGTAGTGTGAGAGGAGAGCCATTGGCGGTGGTGAACGTTGAAATCTCCTAAGATGGAGATTTCTGAGAAAGGAGAAATGGATAGAAAGTGTTCCACTGTAGAGTTTAAATAGTCAAAGAATTTGAGAATGTTGGTAGAGTTAGGGGAAAGATAGACAGCACAGAAATATTTAGTAAGAGAATGACAGGAAAGTTTGAGCCATAAAGTTGAGAATTCAGAGGAGTCGAAATCGGGAACACGAGTGCAAGTGAGTTTGTTGTGCACATATGCACAACATCCGCTTTTGGCTTTGAAACTAGGATAGAGAAAGTAGGAGGAAACAGAGAAGTGGCTGCTGGATGTTGCTTCAGACACCTGAGTTTCGGTGAGGAAGAGAAGATCAGGTTTGTAGGAGGAGAGATGGTGTTCAACAGAGTGAAAGTTAGAGGAAAGTCTGCGAATGTTGCAGAAATCAATAGAAAGAGTAACAGGCCGAGGTCCAGGTAATTTTGTTGGGTCGTCGGGGGATGGTCGGTCGGGTGAGGGGGCATTTATGGTCCACCGTCCCCCCCCCCCTGGGGACTCCGAGGCTGGGCTAAAATTACTAATTTAAAACAAAATTGGTGTGGAGGAATGAAGTGTGGTGTGCATGTTTAGTGTAGTGAAGTGGATAGGAGAGAAGGTGTTTGTGAGAGCTAGCTGGATTGCTCTCAGTGTAAATGAGGCACAAAGAAAATCAGTTGTAGTTCCTTATCGTATGAAGTGCATACATGGTTGACCAAACGCCCCAATAGCAGCATGGCAGTTAATTCCAATTTGGGAATTGTGACCCCCATTACCGGTACAACCTTAGCCCAGGCGGTGAGCAAATTTATCCCAAACGAGGTAACACAATAAATAGCTACTCCGTACTCGCATCGCAGAACGCATGTGTTGAGACTCGTAATTAACTCGACAGTTTAGGTTAAGTAAACAAACTGGAAGTTCAAATTAGGCGCCAGTATTAGGCTAAGTTACAACAACAACAACATATCTTTATAAAAGATATGTACTATTTCGTATTAAGTTTCTATGGGTTTATCATACATAATTATATCGGGTTATCATTACAATTAATCCGGTATAATTATCTTGTAGATAGTTAAATGACGCATTGGTGGCTATGAACTGCGCATGCGTCATTTTTGGGGAGCGGGTTGCTTGCCGGGAACAGACAGACTCGCTTTAGCTACGACCTCATCAACAATTCCTTCCAGCCGCTCCAAATACAACCACCTGTTTCATGCTAAGTCACTCTAATTCTTAACTCCTAGTGGCCACTATACCTTCTATCTATTCCTAATTCTATCCTTGAGCTATCCATCAGTGGACAGTGATCCCACTCTGTGGATGGGATTCTGGGATATGTTCCACTGTAGTGTCCACAGCAATGCGGAGCTCGGTCACATCCCAAAATTCACCTACTTAAGAGGTCAACTGAATGGTGAGGCAAAACAACTACAGTAATTGAAGGTTTCACAATTGAGGGAGCCAGCTACCAAACAGCAGTTACCCTTCTACAGAAAACCTATGGGCACAGGGATAGAATTAAGGCGACACATATAACTAACCTTACTACTTTGAATCCTCCCTCTTACAATGTCGAGGAACTAAAGGGATTCTATTCTAGTTTTGAAAGTACACTGAAGTCAATAGAGACCCTAAAAACTACCCTTCATGAAGCAGGTGTTGTGATTCTCATGAATAAATTGCCATCCCCACATTAAAAAGAACCTTAGATGAAGATGGTCTGGACCTAGAAAGGTTTGTCCAGGCTTACCAGACAGAAGTTTTTAATATGGAAAGTGTAGCAGAGCGGACTACACCACACATACCATTTGCTTCAGCATCCTTTGCGGTGCAGGAGGCCTCGGTGCGAATGAAGGGTTGCAAGTTGTGCGAAGGGGCACATGCATGGTTTAAGTGTCTAAAGTACAAAACCAGTGCTCTGAAGGTTAAGCGTGCAAAGCAACTCAACCTTTGCACCGGGTGCTTGTCCTCAGACCACGGGAGCAATGGTTGTGTGAACCCCGACATCCGTAACTGCAAGTTCTGTCGTAACAGACACTACCATATCCTCTGTCAGTCCAGATCTCAAGGGGACGGTGCAAAGAAGGAGCAAAAAGCTCAACAGGTAACAAAGACAAAAACGCAAACTACCATGATGTCTGTATCTTCAAAGAAGACTAGTATTATCCTCCCAACTGTTATGCTGCCAACAGTAAAGGAATCAAGAGGAACAGTCAAGATGCGTACGCTGCTGGATCAGTGCTCACAGCGCACCTTCATTCTAAATTCCGCTCTAGACTCAATTCATTATGAAAAATTGGGTGTTGAAGAGCTAGAGTTGCGAGGGTTTACCGGAGCAAGTGAGAGCAGAAAGTATCCAGTAGTGTCCTTCAAGTACAAGTTCCGGGGTAGAAACTATCTCTATCTAACTAAACTAACTCTACAAGCAGTTGTGGTAGAAATGATCCCGGATCACAAAGGATCAGAATGCCGTGAAGCAGACATGAAAGTGTTGCGAAGCAAGGGCTACAAATTTAAATTAGCTGATCCTCTAATGACACAGACATCTCGACTGGACTTAATGTTGGTTGGTGCCGATTATTATTATGACTTGGTGCGACCAGGGTACAAAAAAGAGGGTGACATAATTCTCTTGCCCACTAAATTTGGCTATGCACTAAGTGGCTCCTGCCATAACGATAAGTCTAGCGCCCAAGTAGAGGTAGTTACAATATTGAGAGTTGCGGTCACCCCGATGGATCAATACATATCCACGGAATCAAATAATCCATGTCATAATGAATTAAAATGTATGTGGGAACTGGATCATCTAGGAATTTCTCCAACTGAAGAGCAAGTCCTACCATTGTTCAATTGTATGTTGCTAATCTCCTTGCTAAATGACACCTTAATTTTTTCTAAATCAAAGGTACGAACTTTACCTAGAATAGCAAGAGGTAATTTCTGTCTCAGTATTATGACTAGCATTTCTTGTGACGTTACACCCAACGCATCTAATGACCTCGTGTGACACTCCATATCTGCCCTTAACTTTGTCAATTCGTCGACCCTGTACCTAGGCTGTGCTAGGTTCAACAGGGCGTTCACGTGGGCTACCTTAAGCTGGTCAGTGTCTCCATACGTTGCCTGTAGTAACTCCACAACGCTATCGTAATTTTCACCTATGATGGAAAAACCTTCTACCAAATGCAGGGCCTCATCCTCTAGTTGGCCTTTAAGATAATGGAACTTTCGTACATCGTCAAGAGTCAAATCATGCACGGTTAATTTGAAAACGTCCCAAAATGCCAACCATTCTGTCAAGTTTCCCCTGAATTTTGGTATGTTCTGTTTGGGTAAGTTTACTTCACGGCGGGGATTCGTACGATTGGTAGCGTCGCCATTCGGGGTTAGTTCGGGTTTCTTTACCGCCCTTCGCAGTAAATGTTTTGCCTCTAAAACGGCAACATCATGGATGGCGCGCTGCTCGTACTCTGCATGAATTTCTGACTCGCCCTCTAATTCTGATAAAAGAGTCTCACTCAGGGTAACTATACAATCATAGGTAGTTTGTAGCTACTCTAACCTGGCATCTAGCTGTTCATGAGTTCCACAAGCTATAAAGTCGTCCAAATCTGTCATTAGCCTAGTAATGACACCCCTCAAGCCCCCTCTCTGGTTCTTCAAGACTGTGATAGACATAGTTTTAGCTGGTTTATCTTCTGATTTACCAGCCATTAAATAATGTATGAACTTACACCTTTAGTCCTCACATACAATACTGTACTTATAGTAGCCTATCCTTCGCAGACTAATGTCATTAGATTAAAAAATAATAATGACTATATTTAAACAGCTTACCTTACACAATACCATGAGAGGTTGGGATATGATGGGATGAAACAACGAAACAATGAAGGAAATATGTGATGGTCGGTCAGTCATAAACAAAAATAGTAAATAATAGTTAAAATACCACAGCAAAGGATACTTACAAGACCTCAACCAGGGAAGCCTACATCTGCAGTACCTAGACAGGAGAAGCCTATATCAGTCAGGCACAGGGAAACATCTTCTGTCACCACGCCACACAGAAAACCAGGAATATCAGGGGCAACAAAAACAAACCACGATGGAAATCAACTCACTGGACAACCACCACAAGAGCGACCAAATCAAACACCACGCACGCCGACAACTAAACCTGCAATCCATCAACCAGCCTAGAGACCTCCAACCAAAAGAGCCGCACCACCTAAGACTACAAATACACATCTTCAGACGAAGGAAAATGGATGTCGCATAGCAGCGATAACTACCAAGTGTCCGACGAAAGCAGAGGAAGAGAAGCCCCAACAATCCTCACAGTCACCAACTCTCAAGAAGCGGAATGTTATCTTTTCGCAAAGACAGGAAAATGCATACCGGTTCAGAAACAAATAAAATCATGTACATTACCCTGATGACCCTACTGAAACCATGCATTAATTTCCCAACATGTACTATGTAAAATAACTATGAATACGTGCTGTATCTATAAGGCTAATTATTAAAGGAATACTGTGATTTGTTCTGAACATGTTATATTATTATTTCAACTATACTTTTCCCTACTTTTCCTACTATACTTTTCCCAAAAGAATGTTAAAGTCTTATGACTTGGCTTTCGGCATCCCGAAGTCTGCATAAGCAAAACACTCTATTCTAGAGAGGTATTACGGCCATGTCCGACCACCTAAACGGAAAAGACTGTTAAAGACTTATGATTTGGCTTTCGGCATCCCGAAGTTCTGCATAAGCAATAACTCTATCCTAGATAGGATCTACGGTCACAGCCGAACTATTCCCACTAGTGTAAAGAGCTAACAGAGTCTCTATGATCTTGGCTTTCGGTATCCCAAAGCCTTGCCTTTCCAATTCCAGTGAAGGATAATTAGACTGTACCGCCATATCCTCCTGATAGAGTTACTGTTTCGGTGGAGGAACCAGTGTTGATCTGTGCACTGTCACGAACAACGAACGGGTGTTTTGAACCTCTTATAACACTCAGACACAGACGAGTTAGGTAATATTGGCCCACACCATATTACTATTCTCGCGTTAGTCCGATCTATTCCTCATCCGTCACAAGAAGCATTAGATTTAAGACCTTATATCAAGAGTACCTGAACAACACTTCACCAATGACTAAAGGTCAGAACAAACGAGAATCCTTAAACCACTATAGGATATACTCGCGTTAGTTCGATGAAGTACATAACACATGAGTCCTAACTGTGTAACTTCATTCAAGATCCAAGCATTAGTCCATCTGTAAACGTACCCCTTCACACGACAGGCCAACCTAGACGGCCCACGGAGACCCAGAAGACTACAAGATACCAGACACCAGCTACTATTCCCAGTGCACCACTTATGGGAATATCCTTGAAAATCTACAGAAACAAGCCAGTGACAATGCTAAGAAATTCCGAGTTAAAATAATACCAACGCCCTCGGTTCACTCAGTGTGAGAGTCCATAATAACGACTCTGTGAAATCCATACCAGTGTTAAATGATAGAGTCCATAATAATGACTCTGTGCCAAATCCAAAAAGTGTTAGATAGGAGAGTCCATACTAAAGACTCTGTGTCAAATTCTACAAGTATTATATCCAAAAGTGCTATACATATCTATACATATTAATGCATCATTGTGTTCAAACTCAGTACTTAAAGATCACTATCAAATAATCTTTATTGTGGTATCAATATCATTTAGTTGGAAGCACTTCTTTGTAAGTGTTACGGTTAAAATCTCCAACACCAGTGCACCCGGTGACAGTGATCATACTTTGAATAGAAGCCACACTAGACACTTGTTACCTCTGTAGTAAAGTTTAAATCCTATAATTACCTGAATTTTAATACCTGAGCTCCATCTAGATCCTCGATTGTGCTCGAAGATTGGTTAAACTAGTGTATCCATCTCAATTTCGATGTTCTCAGTATTAGCTACTATATATGTTCGTAAAGTTTAAGCCAAATAAACTGTTCTTAAGTATTATTTCGGTGATATATGGTACCTCTATTGTTTCCTTGAATGTAATGTATGAACTCTGACATCCCAGTCTTGAAAGAACTCACCTTTACAAATACGTTAAACCTGAATAAAATCAGGGCATAACATAGGTGGCAGGCGGTGGTTCTTGATTCGGAAAGAAGAATTCATTACATTACAAGCCTTTGGAGACGAGAGAGCGTTGTATAACAATTGACATAAAGGCAGTTAATCGCTCTCACATCCCAATCCCCAAATACGATGGGGACACATATGAAATAGAAACTACCTGAAAGTAACAAAACCGATACTTTACTTGGTATACAACACTGACCGCACGAAAATCGCCGTTCTGTTACCACAATTAGGAAAAGCCGTTTCCTTAATTGCCCCACAGGTAACCCCTGAACTCACCTGGGACGAATTCCAGCCCATGGTCATTGATGCCATTAAACCATCACTAGGTACATTCGCCGCTCGTGCAGCCTTGAAAACCATAAAGTACGAAGGCGATTTAGACGCCACTCTAGCCCCCGTTAGTCAGCAAGTGAAAGCTGCATACCCTACCATATCATTAGAACAACAACAACAGCATACCCTAATCTACCTGGTGCAAGTGTTACCTCCCTCCATCCAAGAACACTTCACTGTGCAGTGGGTTTTCCAAGAGATATCATTACCATCCGGAGGATCCTCGCGGCTTGCCCAAAAACGAACACCGTAGCCACTATCAAGAGATTCCCTACTCACCCACAAGTGCAAAATCGGCCTCGACACCAACCACTCTTCTCCCGTAATACAGCCTCATCACCAAGACCTGTTTTCCATGCACATCAACAGCAAGCAAGCCGACCCAAGTTCAACCCAAATCCACTAAAAAGCCCAGAAACCCCAGAAACGCACCCACCGGACGTTTTCCTTCCAACAATTATAGAAATAGGGACCAGCCTTTGGTGATCATAAACCCTTACGATTTCCAAGCATGTAACTCAGAATGCTGTGTACATGACATCAGAGATGCACCAAAAATAAACAAACACCGCCACGTCTCTCAGCCGCAGAAGAAGAGTTTGAGCAGTTTCTGGAAAATGAAATAGAAGAAGAAATGGAAGCAGAAGACATTGTCCCAATTTCACAAAATAAAGAAGAAGAAATCCTGGAAGAAGAAGAAAAAGATAACCAGGGTTTTTAACTCCTCCCCAGCCCACTATGGCTTTGGCGGGGGAGCCTACCAATGAGAGACCACCCCCTATCTATCGTTTCGCAAAAATCAAGAACGTACCAGTGAAAATACTCATTGATACGGGAGCAGCACGCTCGTGCCTCTTTAACTCCTTTTTCCTCAAGCATAAAAAGAAATTTGGAGAGCTACAAGCCACAACCACCAACTTGATCAGTGCTGGTGACACACCACTACCAATTCGAGGCAAAACCAGACCCTTACATGTCACCACCCCTCAACCACATGCAAATTGCTACCATCCTTTTGTAGTGTTTCCCTCAGAATGTTGCCACTACGATGGCTACATGGGTTTGGATTTGCTATAAAAGCTACAAGCCCAAGTCAACTGCGGAGAACGATTGATACAGTTAAAAAAAAAAAAATCGACAAAGACACCACCATAACAACAACAAACTCGTCAACCTAAGGTAAATAAAAAAAAAACTTCTCCACGAAAACATCTGTAGACAGATCCAACCTCGCTCACCTCAGGAATAATAATCAGGAAGAAAAAAAAATCACGTTCAGAAATTAGTTTGCTCACCACCCACAACTAAGAAAAACATTACGACGACAAACAAGAATGTTTTTCATCTGAAGAAAAAACAAAAAACACTCAATTAACCACCAACACACCTGTTTTACAATCCGGTAAGAAGTCCATTACAAAAAAAAACAATCACGATTAGGTGAGAAACAAACAACCACCACATCCACCACTATCATCAGCCCCGCCCTCATCAGACAGCAATGGGTTCCCCTATAACCCATTCCTCAGAAACACATGATGTTGATCCCTATCACAACAACCAACAATCACGATCGCAGCAAAATTCAACCTGCTATTGTCTCGTCTCAGTTCAACACTATTCTCATAGCCAATATTTCCGAAGAAATATTGACTCTTCTCAAAGGTCTCGTAATTGGTGATCTCGAGACGTTCGATGAGGTAATTGTTCCTCCACCAGACATTCACCTACCAAAGACATTACCTATCATTCCCAGCACATTGACAGCCTTACAAAATCATCAAATGCAACAGGTTCTACACGAACTTCAAGACGTTTTCACTACATCACCCACCAAAATCGGCCGGACGAACATGGAAAAACACGAAATCCACACTACCGGACCACCCTTACGTCAACCATCTCGCCGGAAGAATCCGGTACAATGACAAGAGGAAGAACGACAGGTGCAAGAGATGTTAGATGCCGGAATTGCCACCCCCTCCACCAGCCCATGGTCCTCCCCGTCGATTTAGTAAAAACAAAAGATGGATCGATGCGGTTCTGCGTGGACTATCGTCATCTGAATGATGCCACCATAAAAGATGCAACACCACTACCCCGTATCGATGACTCTCTGGACTCCCTTCACGGCTCCAAGTGGTTCACCACCCTTGATTTGCAAGCCGGGTATTGGCAAGTCCCAATCAAAGTAGAACACCAGCAAAAGACATCTTTTTCTACTAGTGGAGGACACTTATATGAGTTTAATGTGTTACCATTTGGGTTATGCAACGGTCCAGCTTCTTTCTCTCGACTCATGGAGTCCGTACTGAGGGGATTAACATGGGAAAGCTGCCTCGCTTACTTGGATGACGTGATCGTCTACTCGAGCACATGGCCTGAGCATCTTCAACGACTTAGACAGGTCCTACAACACATCCGACAGGCAGGTTTGAAGCTTAAACCCTCCAAGTGCGAAATTGCAGGCAAGTCAGTAGATTTCCTGGGCCATGTGATATCCGGAAAGGGTGTCTCTCCGGATCCCCATAAACTCTCAGCCATTGCCCAACAAAAACCTCTGACCACTGTAAAAGGCATGAGATCTTTCCTAGGACTAGCCACTTACTACCGACGTTTCGTGCCAAACTTTACAGCCATTGCTAGACCCCTTCATCAACTAACCCACAAGGACACAGAATTCGAATGGACACCTGAGAGAGATGCAGCTTTCAACACTCTAAAAAGCAAATTAGTACAAGCTCCTATGGTAGCATTTCCAGACTACCAACAACCGTTCAGGCTATACACGGACGTGTCACTCTACGCCATCGGAGCCGTCTTAGAACAAGTCCAGGATGGAAAAGAACATGTCATCGCCTATGCTAGTTCCACCCTCAACACTGCTCAACAGAACTATGCCGCCACAAAAAGGGAATGCCTGGGTGTCATATGGGCACTAAATCATTTTCGCTCATTCGTATTAGGGGCTAAACTATTAATCATAACAGACCATCAGTTTTTACAATGGTTAAGAAAATGTGAAACCAACTCAGCCTTGCTGGTACGTTGGCAAGAATCCCTAAAAGAATACGACTTTGAGATACAGTATAAACCAGGAAAACTCCACACCAATGCCGATGCTCTATCCCGCCTACCAGTACCAAAAGATACCCTAAACAACCTAGCAGCTCTTCAACATTCTACGCCAGCCGTATTACCAAAACCAGACTCAGACCAGACCCAACTCTCATACAATCCTGGGAGAAAAAGTGCAAACTCACCTGGATTCCAAGAAACATATTCCAGAGATTAATTCGGTGGGGGGATCAACTGAACACAGAATCTGGACATATTGTTTTAGAACCTAGAATAGCTCAGGAATACATGATCTCAATCCACGAAGATAACGGCATCCATGTTACAAATATTCCAAGATCGATATTGGACCATCAACCCTTCCGGAATTGCCATAAGAGTCACAGAAGCCTGCAAACCGTGCACTTTAGGTAAAGACAGATGCAACACTGCCAGACCCGCTGGAACGCTCTCAGCCAACAAACTTTGGCAAACCTTGTCGTTAGACGTCATGGGTCCATTTACAGCAAGTCATGGAAAAAGATTTGTCGTCACGTTTGTAGATGTATACTCAAAGTTCCTGATAGCCTGCCCCACTAAAGATCACAGCGCTCTAACCATAGCTGAACTACTAGCCACCGAGATTTTTCCTGTGTTTGGACTTCCCATCTCATTATTATCTGGGAAGCTTTCACCAATAAGTGCAGAATTAAAGTTAAACACTCCTCTCCGTGTTGGCCTCTAGGGAATGCTATCTGTGAAAGAAGCCATCGCACAATCAACAATCAGTTGCGAACCCGCATGATCGCTCTAAACACCACAGACTGGCCGGCACAAATTAAAATGATCCAGTGGGGGATGAATTCTTGCCCACAGGAAGACGGTGTTTCACCCCATGAGAGTGTACGGCGTTGCACCTCTACTACTCCCCTTCCATCATCTGGCCCAGCCGTCCGCGTCTCAACTTACTATCGACCCTTTACAGCACCTCAGAAACACACTACACACTGCTCAAACCTGCCAAGACAGTAAGCAAGATGTCACTCACTACAAAAACCCGTTCGCTATAGGTGACAATGTAATGGTGGCCAAATTACCCATCACCAACAAGTTAGGCTCCCGATACATCGGTCCATATAAGATCGCACAAATCCCAAATCCTTATTAGATAATCATAATTTATCATGGCGAAACACAAACATATAGAAACAGGTTCGTAAGGATTTATCAACCCTTCCCAACAGATGACCGCAGTTTACCACCTAAAAACCCTCCAGACAAACATGATACCCCTGAAAAAGTTATCTTACCTCGGCTATTTTTGTTTTATTTTGTATTTTTAGGAAGGAGGGGGAATAAGTAGAGGGTTTGGTCAGGAAGGTAAAGTAGGAAAATATGAAATATAGTAGAAGAGAAAAAGTTGGTTGCTGTTGTTAATTTTGAGTTACTTTAATAAGAGCTAGGGATAGGGATGTTTATTATTATTATTTTGTCTAATCATTTTAATTCATATGTTCCTGGCGAAGTACTCGGCTAAGTACTCCCCCACCAGCTTATATACAACCTCCAACTCCAACAAGTACTACCGCCACCTACACAAGTTGCCAGAATTCACACTTCATACACCACACACTACCCCTTCATCTTCATGCTCGAAAACCCTTCCACAACCTACAGACACCGACACCACAGCCAGAAAAACTACAAAAGACAAGCCTGCGAAGTTTCACTACAAACTTCGACCTCCAGAAAAGCTCAAAGCATCCAACAAGGCTCAACGCCGCCCAAAAGATCTACCAAAAAGATTTCCTTACCAAAACTCTACCAAACAAAAACCCACGATAAAACAACATCGTCAAATAACCCCATCTACTTCTTCCACCTCACCTTCCAATTCCCCTTCTCCTAAGCGACAAACAATTCAAACTCCTCATTCAACCCCCCAACCCGTGTCCACTCCCTCTTCTCATAAATCTAAGTCATCCTCATCCTCCCCTTCCTCTTCAAACCCCGAGCTTCTGCCACAACCCCTATCTAATAGAATCAACTCTAAGCCTTTTTCTTCCACTAAACTTCACAAAAATCCATTTTCAAACCATTCCCCGAAATACAAAAACCAATCTTCAAACAAATAAAACATGCATCAGCACCACCCTCCATCACTCTATCACCCCAGCCTTCAACCTCTACCACACAACCTCGTTTCGCCCCTCCTCAATTCTCACCTTTTCCTTCATCCATTTCACCCAAAGTTCACACAACACCTACAAAAAGTATCTCCCAACCTACTCTATCTGCTCCCCCCATCACCCCCAACCTTAGTCCCCACAAAACACCTCTTCCTCACTCATCATCTTCATCAGAATCCAGCCCAGAACCAGGTCGCCTTGTCAAACGCCCCATTCGATTTTCTCCTATTCTTATTTCAGACCCATCTCTGACTTCTCAACTTTCTCCCAATACCGAAACAAACCACACAACACACACGAACACCTCTCAAACTCTAAGGATCTCTTCACTAACAAACACAAAATTCCCAAAATCAGTCACGCTCCACAAACCAAAGTTAATCAATGGTACTTTTGCGTCCGCAAAAGGAAATAACCACCCCGGGGTCACCCATCAGGTCACCACTCGCCTTCACACCCCAGCACCAACACCTACCAGCTCCAGCAAAACCTCACTACCTGAAGAAACCATGGCGGACGTTCCACCTTACGTGAATCGAGTCAAGTGGACTGCTGACGAAGGGCGAGTTTTTCGCATTAGAACCGTCGCGGAAGCCATCACAGCCACTATCATGGCAGAAAAAACAGCAACTTTAACTGTGGTAATAGACACCAACAAACCTACCGATCTGCGATCCCTCGACTGGTGGAAATTCCTACAGACCCTACCTGCTTTCACCCGCCAAGTCAACGTTTTCACGTACCCACTTGCGACACGGGGACGTGCCTTTCTTGGGGGAGAGTAGAGAATGGAGAGAATGGAGAAATGAGTCTGCAAATAGCTCACATTTAAGACCAGCATCATCAGTCCTGGCTGAATGCCATTCAACATTATGGACATTAAAATCACCCAACACAGTGATTTCAGAAGAAGCATTTAAGTTGAGGACACTGAGTTGTGAGGACAGAGAATCAAAAAGACTTTGCTCTGGAGGAGTATTTGGGGAATGGTAGATGCAACATATGTATTTAAATTTACCAGCAGAAATTAATTTGTATATAGAATAATCAAAATCGGGACAATTGAAACTAGTAACCTCCTCCAGGGCAATTTCAGATTTTGCGAAGCAACATACACCTCCTTTAGGTCTGAAATTTTAGAGCAGTTGATAACCTGGAAAATTAAATTTAGACGTGTCAGATGTGGATGTTACTTGAGTCTCTGTCAAAAAAAGGAGAGTAGGGGATTCTGCTTGAAGAAATTGGTGTACAGAATTGATGTTAGAGTGAAGTCCCCTTATATTGCTAAAGAAAGCTGCACCGACGAGCAGCTTTGGGACGTTGCAATGCTCTCGACACAGTCGCATGATGACGACCGGGAGGGCCCTGTGTCAATGACCCAACCCTGCCGGGGGTGGATATCCGAGGGACCACCAGGTTTGCTCTTAACAATTGTACTGCCATATTTATTGGGTAAGGTGTATGGTGTTACATGTATGATATGTAGTGGGAAGAGTAGTGTTTTATGGATAGAGGATAGCAATGTAGGGCAATGTCGTGAAGTTGGATGTGTATGTTATATAAAGAGGGTTTTCCTGATACCCCTGATGTGTGAGGCAGAAAGATGTGTATCCAGCTACCAAGGCCTGGGAGAGAAAATGGAATTCAGGCTATTCCCTGAGTCTCCCGAAACCTTGGCGGTAGTACTTCCCTACTACCTACTTCGCTATTCTATCGCTACTATAATAATCAGTGTTCCTCAGAGGTTTCCCAGTGTATACCACCTCCTTTACGTAGGGCACGTGGTACCCGTCATGCAACTCAATCCCACCCCTACTCTGTGCAACTCTCCAACCCAAGAGTGAAACGTTACTCTCAAACTTTCTTCTACTCAACAGCTGAGCTCTGGAACTCTCTCCCAGAATCAGTCTTTCCCTCTTCCTATGACTTAAATTGCGTCAAACTCCGTGTGTCCAGGCATTTTGGCCCGAACGTCCCTTGATTTCCGCCCTGTCACTCTTTCAACTATGGGAGAGGCACTCGCTATAGGCAGTTCTTCCTTTTGCCTCCCTCAATCATATAGGGAAAAAAAAAAAAAATAAGGTACACGTGTGGTGTGATAGCCAAATTGAACTAAGCTGGGTGCATAGTCAAAAGACATTGCCCGTCTATGTGCGCAATAGGGTCGATGAAATACGATCCCTACTACCCAACGCCATCTATCACTATGTACCAACCAAGGAAATACCCAGTGACTTGATAAATAGGATTATAGGGGAGTAACGGCGTCCAAATTGATAAAGTCCGAGCTGTGGTGGCAAGGCACAAAATGGCTGCTCCACGAAGGGGATTGGGCTTTCTAGAATGCCGAGGTTGAGTTGGTTTTGCCTTTAGAAACGGTGACAGCCGTCATTCAACCGACATCAACACCGAGTCCTATGTTAGAGTAGTTAAGGATCGGTGGGTACAATAAGTTAGTCAGGGTCGTAGCTTGGGTGTTGCATTACATCACCAACATAAAGGCCAAGCCACAGAGACGACTCTGCAATCTGGGACAAAGCTTAAATACAGAAGAAATAAAAGCAACTGAGGTAACACTAATTATATGGGTTCAAATGGAATCCTTCAGCCATGAATTAGAGTCCATAAGAAGCATTGGTAAGAATATAATGCCTAACATCGTGCGTCAACTAAGGCTGCACCTGAAAAATTACCTAATTAGATGTGAGGGATGTCTGAAGTGGTCGGGTGTAGACGACTGTACTAATAACCCTATCCTGATGTCAGCAACACACCATGTCACCGATCTACTGGTACAACGCACACATGAACAAGTAATGCACTACGGGGTCCACCACGTTATTTGTAGATTGCGTCTCAACTGATGGATACCCAGAGTTCGACAGATAGTTCGACGAGTAGTCAAAAGGTGTGTGGTGTGCCGTAGACTAAAAGGAAGGCCATTTACGACTGGACCTGCTCCACCCTTGCCAGAGTGCCGCGTTAATCATCTGGAACCCTTCAGAGTTACAGGACTAGACTATACCGGCGCACTGAGAACTAGGGAACTGGACAAGGTTTATGTTTTATTGTTTACTTGTGCCACTTCACGTGCAATACATTTAGAACTGTGTGACAATATGTCGTGTGAAGAGTTTATGCTGGCGTTCAGGAGGTTTTGTGCTCGTCGATCCTTCCCTTATTTGATTACTAGCGATAATGCTCCCACTTTTCCAGGTACTTGAAAGATTTAAGTGACGATCCAACAGTTGTTGCTTTCTTGGGAGAGCGGAAGTGCGAATGGAAGTTCATACCAGTCAAAGCGCCGTGGTTTGGTATAATTTGGGAACGGTGTGTAGGCATCGTGAAGTCAGGCTTACGGGCGGTGCAAGACGCGCCTTCTTATACAGGAGCGAACTAGTAACTGTGCTCACTGAAGTCGAGGCGGTTGTTAATGATCGTCCTCTGACCTATGTATATACCGACCTGCAAGAACCACTGCCACTTACACCAGCGCATTTACTCTACGACAAGCCGGTGACCGCATTTCCCACAGATTTGCAGTCTCAGGTAGAGTTAGAAGACCCTTCAATGTTCAGCGAAGCTGCGGTGTCCCGTCGGTACCAGTACATTTCTAAAGTTATCGGTGATTTTAAAAAGAGGTGGATTAATTACTACTTATTGGTACTGCGTGAGAGGACATCTAAGTTAGCTGGTCAACCATCAGCACCCTCTGTAGGCAATGTAGTATTTATCCATGATGAAAATCCTCGATTGTACTGGAAATTGGGCCGCGTAGTGGAGGTGTACGAGGGCGAAGGCTCAGTAGGGCGATTAGCGCTGCTCAGGACGGCTACTGGGACTACAGTTCGTCCTATCGCACGACTGTACGCTATGGAGCTCGGCTCTTCTGCACATGAAGAGGTTCCACCTGATGATGCTGGATCCGAGGAGGCTAACTTAGTCGATCCACCACAACCCGTTGGTGATCCAGCTCGGATAGGAACTAGACCCAGACAAGACAACGGCCCGTGGCGCCGTTGATATGTGGCGACACAAGATTGCTTCTGGGCAACTCTAGATATAAGATGGGGTTCAGGGGGGAGTGTATCGTGGATTCACGATAGTTAGTGGTATAACAGTCATACCTTATCATATTTGTATGTAAACTTGATAAGTTAAATAAGGCCTATTATACGAAAGTATATTATTTATGAGTCTTTTAGGAATAATTATACGACGATTATCATATAACTATGTTGTATTATTATAAAGGAAGTACGGTATTTACCGCTAGATATCTGCTACAAACTTAGCAGTATCCGCTAGATTAGTAGCATAAAGGCGATGAAGTGTGGAAAAGAGCGGTGCATACCCATGTGCAGTGTGTGGAAAGGGTGTGGGCGTTAACGCGATTCAATGTAGCATCTGTCGACGCTGGGTGCACCATGGGAATAAGCGCTGTAGTAGAATAAAGGGACCCCTGCCGAAGGATAAGTCAGAAATAGAGAAATTTGAGTGGGTAGTGTGCAAAGGCGAGCTTGTGTTAAGTGATGATCCTGTGGCTGTGAATTTTGGAAATGAGTCATTGGAGCTGGTGAACAAGTTTTGTTACCTAGGAGATACCATCTCTGCCCGGTGGTGGGGCCGAGGCTGCCACTGTTGCTAGAATTAGATGTGGCTGGGGGAAGTTCAGAGAACTGCTGCCAATCCTGACCATGAAAAGAATGCCCCTCCCCCTGAAGGGAAAGGTGTATGCCTCATGTGTTAGAAGTGCAATGACATATGCCTCACAAACATGGGCCGTTAAAGTAGAGGATGTCAACAGAATGGAACGTAATGAGATGAGAATGGTGAGATGGATGTGTGGGGCCAGGCTACAGGATAGAATAACAAATGTTGAGCTGAGGAGACGTTTAGGTAGAAAGAGTATTAGCGAGGTGATGCGTACAAGTAGACTGGGATGGTATGGACATGTGGAGAGAATGGATGAACAAAATTGGGTGAAAATATGCAGGTCTGTGATTGTGGACACAAGACACAAGCTGCACCAAGGGGTGGACCGAGGAAGACCTGGGGTCGGACTATACGTGCCGATTTCAAATCCAAGAACTTGACAAGTGAAGCAGCCCTTAACAGGGTTTCCTGGAACGCCGCCATTAGGACAAGAGACTGAAACTGCACGTATGTGTGGAACACTCAGTCTTAAAATGTTATGTATGTATGTATGTATGTGTTTAGCCAGACGCCTCGCGCCAGGGCACATTTAGATTTCGTCCTGGCATAACCTCCACTCCTCAGTTCGCCGTGATCCTTGTTCCGGCTTTCGTGATATCACGCTCTCATCATCACAACTTCATTCGACTGACAGACAGACAGACAGACAAGCTAAGCTTATTATCATGATTTAGACTTCTTTAACATTTATTTATTCCCTTTCTTTGTTAGAATGCGCACCTCATGGCCACTCCCATTTAAACAATCTCCCAATAGTGTTCCAACGGTAGCCATTTGTCGACCATCATCAGTTCATACAATACCTGACTACAACATAACTTTCTATGGTGATTTAAAGTGAGTTACACTCCCGGTATTTTATATTAATTTACGATTTATATGAGCGGACCTTTTCAGTCTAGGTAGAGTACACTCAACTTCCTTAAATCTGCCATATTGGTGCCCAGACCCCGGGACTTTGAGCCACAGTTTAAATTTCCTATAGTTAGTTAGTTAATATGAGCAAGGGCAATGTTGTTGGAGGTTGCAGATCAAAGGATTATGGAGGTGTAGATTTAGGATTTAACCCAGAGGAGGTAGTAGTTGCCGAAATTGACCTCATAGCAGTAATTGGCCACTCCTACGTGACCCGTTTGGAGGCAGCAGACCAAGGCCCTGTAATTTAACAGGGAGGCGAGCGGGGATCGACTGTTTAAGTTTCGATACTT